>JAJHSJ010000002.1:119984405-120056335 GCA_021015155.1 Magnolia officinalis | reverse complement strand
TGCTTCTGTATAGTGGGAACAATTACAACTCTCACGAGCCGCCAGAACAAGGCGCCCATCTCATCATGGTCACGGATGAGATGTCTTCGTCGATCACGATTTCTTCCCAGTGATTATGAGCAGATATTATTCCAGCAATACCAAAATTGCCGATAAGGAAATCGAACCATCATAGATTACACTGAAGAATTTCAGCGGTTGGCTGCACGAAACGATCTGTCAAAATCTGAGTCACAGAAGGTGGCACGATTTATAAGTGGGTTGCGACCGATAATTTAGGACAAAGTTCAGATGTACCCAGTCGGGACCGTGGATGAAGCAGTTCAATTAGCGGGTAGGGTTGAAAAATAACTTGCAAGAACTCCTGCTCGTCCCTATCCTTCAACTTGACCCCCCATGATGGGTCCCACGTAGGATCCAGTGCTGGCACGAGGAAAAGATTCAGTAGAAGAACGTTATCAACCTCCTACAACCGCAAACCGTGATACGGGGAGCGGCTCATCCAGACCTCAACGCGCAGCACCCACAACAGCAGGCTCAAGTAGGATTCCAAATTCTTATGATCGGCCAAGGTCGAACAATTGTTACCGCTGTGGCCAACCAGGCCACTTATCAAACACTCGTTCTCAATGTCCCGCAGCACACTTGACTATAAACAAAAGGGGCACTGAAGATAAGGCCACAGAAAAAAACTATGGCTTTGATGAACATGAACAAACCACTGAAGAAATAGCAGGTGGCGATGAAGTGACGGGTAAGGATCGTGGGAAATTTCTAGTTATGAAGCGATTGTTGTATACCCCACGAAAGGAATTACATCCACAACGACACAATATATTTCGTAATCTGTACACTGTCAACGAAAAGGTCTATAATGTGATCATAAACAGTGGTAGCAATGAGAACATCGTCTCAAGAGTGATGGTGGACAAGTTGCAGCTACCAATGACAAAACATCCTTCCCCGTACTCAATTGGCTGGATAAAAAAGGTGAATGAAACTAAGGTAACTGAACAATACACTATCTCATTTTCAATTGGTAAAAATTATAAGGATCAAATACTTTTTGACATGGTCGACATGGAAGCTTGTCATATGCTACTCGGTCGACCCTGGCAGTCGAATCGTGATGTGACCCATCGGAGACGAGACAATGTCTACATATTCGTTAAGGATAGTCAAAAAATAATCCTTGGCCCTATGGCACCAGAGAACCAACCTGAAGCCTCTAAAGTGGAAGGGATTTCCCTCTTGACCAATCAGGATTTCATGGAGAAATCGAAGGAAACCGGCGAGATATACACCATAGTGATGAAGGGCGGGGAATAGGAACCCTCAAACATCCTTCCAAGTTTAAGACTATTGTTAAACGAATTCAAAGAAGTCTGGCCTGAAGATTTACCTGATGGATTGCCCCCCACGAGGGACATCCAATATCACATAGACATCGTCCTTGGGGCTAGTCTGCCCAACCGCCCTCATTATCGAATGAGTCCGAAGGAGCGCGAGATACTTCAGGGGCAAGCAGAGGAATAATTGATCCGTAAAGGTCTCTTGAGAGAGAGCATGAGCTCATGTGTCGTACCAGCATTATTAACGCCAAAAAAAAATGGAAGTTGGCGCATGTGTGTCGACAGCCAGGCAATCAACAAAATTACCATCAAATATCGGTATAAAATACCACGGTTGGACGACATGCTCGATATACTAAAAAGGGCCAAGGTGTTCTCTAAACTAAGGAGCGGGTACCATCAGATTCGTATCTGACCCGGTGATGAGTGAAAAATGGCATTGAAGACCAAGGAAGGGTTGTATGAGTGGCTGGTCATGCCCTTCGGCCTATCGAACGCACCAAGTACTTTTATGCGTTTGATGAATCAAATTTTAAAACCGTTCACTGGCCAATTTGTAGTAGTATATTTTGATGGCATATTTATATATAGCCAAGATGAGGCGGAGCACAGGAAACATCTCAGGCAGGTGCTGCAGGTCCTACAAATTAACAAGTTGTACCTCAACTTGAAGAAGTACAATTTTTTAACTGACGTTCTATTGTTATAGGATTGTTGTTGTAACGTCCACAGGCATCTGTGTGGAAGATGAAAAGGTGCGAACCATTAAGGAATGGCCGATACCCACAAACATTCATGAGGTGAGAAGTTTTCAGGAGTTAGCGACTTTCTATCGTCGGTTGTGTGAGATTTTAGCACCATAGTCGCGCCTATAACAGATTACATGAAAAAAGTACCATTCTAGTGGATCGATAAAGCTGACAAGAGCTTTCATGAGATCAAGCATCGTTGTCTACAACACCAGTATTGGTGCTTCCTAATTTCGATAAATTGTTTGAGATTGAGTGTGACGCTTCATACGATGGAATTGGATGAGTATTATCACAGGAAGGCAGGCCGGTAGCCTTCTACAGCGAGAAATTCAGCGAAGCCCGAAAGAAGTGGTCGACTTATGAGCTTGAGTTGTACGCAGTTGTTAAAGCGCTGCGACATTGGCGGCATTATCTGATTCAAAGAGAGTTTGTTCTGTACACTGACCATCAAGCATTAAAGTTTATTAATAGTCAGACTAACGTGAATCGTGTGCATGCTAGATGGGTTGTATTTTTACATAAATTCACATTCGTTCTGAAGCACAAGTCAGGGCAACAGAATAAGGTGGCTGATGCACTTAGCCGTCGTGCATCACTACTTGTTACGATGAGTAACGAGGTGGTCGACTTCGACTGTTTCAGAGAAACTGTATGCTGAGGATGAGGACTTCAAAGATTCTTAGATGAAGTGTCAAGAAGGTCACCCAAGTGACCTTCATATACATGACGATTTTCTCTTCAAAGAGAATTAATTGTGCATCCCCAAAATTTTTCTGAGGGAGCAGATTATTCAGGAGTTACATGGAGGTGGCCTCGGTAGACACCTTGGGCAAGACAAGACGCAAGCTCTTGTGGAAGAGCGGTATTACTGAGCGCAATTAGTACATGATGTGGGAAAAGACGTACAACGTTGTCATAATTGTCAGACCTCCAAAGGGCAATCTTAAAATACGGGCCTCTACACCCCGTTACCTGTGCCTGACGGTCCTTTGAAGGATTTATCAATGGACTTCGTATTTGGTCTCCCACGAACACAATACGGCATGGATTCGGTGTTCATAGTTGTAGATCGTTTCTCCAAGATGGCACACTTTATCCCATGCAAGAAGACCCTCGATGGAATACATGTGGTGAATCTATTCTTCAGAGAGGTCGTACGGCTATACGGGGTCCCCAAGACCATTACTTCTTATCATGACACGAAATTCATTAGCCACTTTTGGCAGACTTTATGCACTCGATTCGATACACGACTTCAATTCAGCAGTGCTTACCACCCACAGAGTGATGGGCAGACCGAAGTTGTGAATCGCAAGTTGGGAAACATCCTTCGCTGTATTTCAAGAGAAAAACCGAAGCAGCGGAATTTGGTCTTGTCTCAAGCAGAGTTTACATTTAACAACATGGTGAACCACTCGACAGAAAAATCACTGTTCTAGATTATCTACGGACGAGTGTCTCACCACATACTTGACTTGGTCCCTCTACCCAAGCACCCAGGCACGAGCATTACAGCAGAACATATGACAGATAAGATCATGGGCATCCATGTAGAAGTGCAGACCAAGGTACATGCCTCGAATGATAAGTACAAGGAACAAGCGGACAAGCACCGGCGACAAAAAGTGTTCGAGGTGGGCGACCGCGTTATGATCCATCTGCGCAAAAAGATATTTCCGACCGAGACGAACAACAAGTTGAAAAATAAGAAGATTGAACTCGTCCCAATCATTCGAAAGATCAATGACAAGGCTTATGTTGTTGATCTTCCAGATGACATAGCAATCTCACGGACTTTCAACATCGCGGATCTGACCGAGTATCATGAACCAGAGCAGGATGAGAACTCGAGGATGAGTTCTTTTGAAATGGATGGGACTGATGTAGAGCGGTTCGCAGACAGTTTCATGGCCAAGATAGATCAGAAAAGCACCAGTTGACGACAGAAGTGATCCGGACCGTCGGACCTTAGATCGGGCGTATCTCACAATCCGGAATGAGTTATCAGGCATAAAATATATGATTTTGGGGTAGAACGAGCTACTTTAGCCAACCAACCCCGCTATGCCAGCTTGCACAAGCCAGATTTGCAAAAAACCCCTAGATCGACGGTTGTTTCCCTATTTTAATTTCGTTTTTACTATAAATAGTAAGTTTTAGTTTGATTATAACTCTTCATCCGTCAAGCTTTAGGAGTTGCGTCCGACGTGAAAAGAGCTTAGAATAATTAGGAGAACGGTTTGGTGAAGCCAAATAGGACACTTACTATTTTTAGCCGAAAACCTTGCGCATTAGTAGACATCACGACCATCTATAAATAGTAAGTTTACTATTTATAGTAAGTCGTGAATTCTAGGAGTTTTAGTTGTAGTTTGCTTCTGATTTCTCTTCCATTGCTTGGTATCCCTATTTAAAGGGTTGTGAACTCATTTATTGGATTTAATTAATCAATTTCAAATTTATTAGAATTTATTTCTATTTTCTGTTTTCTTTCCTCGTGGATTCGAGAAGTCTCTTTGAGGAGTCCAGAGAAACTCCGTGGATTCGGAGTAGTTATCCTGTTGAGGAAGATGGTGATCAACCTCATCACGTTCATCCTTGTGTCAAATCATCAACATTTTTGAGTGAGACAGACCATATAAATGGTTTGGATGATTGGAAGATGAACCCAGGTGGAAATGGTGAAAGTCAGATAGCAATGAAACCTCATTTTGAGTGTAGTGCAGGCTACGCACAAGTAAAGTTGTTTGTGGGCCACTATGCATCAGCATTTTAAAATGACAAGAATGTGCCCCATCTATGATGAAGTGGGTAAAATTATACGCTGCCGATGAATTTGGAGGCTTGTATTTTTCTCCACCGCCCATTTTCTTATAACTAATGTGATCTGCTAGTAATCCGCGGGCTAGTATATTTTGAGTCAATTAGTACATAGTATAAAATCTATATTGAATGGGCCAAACGTCTGACATACATGTCCTTCAACAGTACAAGGTAGGAGTGGCAATGGGCTGGTTGTGTTCTAGGACGGGATTAGCCTGTACTTAGGACGCAAGGCCTAGCCCGAACCTGAAAAACTTAGCCAGCTCGAAAATTGGTAAAATCCCTATTTCCTGCGGATTGAACATTTCTCATTCCTTTACTGATCAAGTGGGCCACATGGACAAAGATATAGACATTTTGGAGGAATGAAACCCACAGCATACATTCAAGATCGATGGGTTGCCTGAGTATTGGAATGGCATTTTTATAAGATATAACATATGTATATATAGTTAGGTCGGTTTGTATCTAAATGCCTTTAGGCCAATCCGAGCTTAAAATTTATTGGGCCATGCATAGGTCCAACCCCAGCCCAAACCTGAGTCAGGCTCAAGCTTGGACGAGCTCAAGCCTATGCATTTTGGTGGAGCTGGGCACAGGATGACTTGACTTGTCCAACTCATTTGGACCGATTCGAACCGAACCAAATGGGTAAGTTGGTCCGAACTGAGTAGGATTCACCCAATATGAACTCAAACCGAGTCAAGTTCAAGTTACCCTGTAACTCGACCTAACTCAACCCAAAACTTGATCCAGTCGGACTCGAGTTGATCCAAAACTGACTCGACTCAAATTCGAGTATGTGTGTGTGTGTGTATTTATATAAACCCACCCCAGTTTTTAAGTATCTTTAACAACACTAGCTGCACGCGACCACAACTCTCACCCAATCACAAACTCTCTCTCCCTCCTTCATCCTCCTCTTCCAAACCCCGCGACCACCCACCACCATCACCAGCCTCCTCTCTCTCTCTTCCACTCCCTCTGCCAACTCGAACTGACTCAGTACTTTTGACCGGGTCGGACTCAGTCCAGATTAGTCTATGCTAAACCTGGACTCAGATTGGTTCGGGCATGCTAGACTCGGTACTGAGTCGAGTCAAGTTCGGGTCAGGCCTATTTTAAAACCGGATCGAGTCAGGTCAGCCCTAACTCGGTCTGACTCGACTCGATGCCCAGCTCTACATTTTGATGCATACAGGCCCAGCTTGTCTAGAACTTGGCCAAGAAATTAACAGCACTCACAGCAGCTTACCATCAGAATCCATGAAATGCAACCAACATCGTTGGCAGCTTCTCCAAGTAATCAAGGAACGCGTTTTGGACTCTATGATCTGGGTGCAAATATGATCCTGAGAACGGAAATCCCAACTCAAGATTGCATGAATGAAAGGGAATGTTGGTCTAGAAATCACTTGCAAGTGGTTGCTTTAGAGAGAGAGTGACGCAGGGGAGGACGTGAGGTCGAGCACCGTCTTCCTCAAGAGGATAAATATTCCGAATCCACGGAACTTCTCTGGACTCCTCACAGAGACTTCTCGAATCCACGAGAAAAGAGAGCAGAAAATAGAAATAAATCTAAATAAATTCGAAATAGATTAATGAATCATTGATAATTTTCTAATGTGTCTCCTTACACTATTAATAAAGAAAAAAAAAAAAAAAAAATTCGTAATTAACAATAGCAAAATTCTAACTCTCTAAAAAAATCCTAATTCTATAAACTCTTCTAAAGCTTAATTTCTAAAAATAAAAATTACAAATAAACTTTCTCTAGAAGAGTCCTAGTATAACTAAAACTTATTTCTATAAGGAAAGAAAATCTAAAATTCTAAAAAATATCAAAATTCGGAATTACTAAAAATAGTAAAATCTTCCTAAAAATTCGTTTTTGAGCTGAAAGAGCATGTTTTCTGACGAAACGGACAGACGCGACCCACATTGTGGGTCGGTTCACCTCGGATGGCCCATTTCAGTAAAGATTGATAGCTTGTGCGCCCCGTAACGATACCCGGATCAAAAGTTATGGTCAATTTACGGTCCATCTTCTTTTGGCCTAACCATGCTAGGAACGTATCTGTGACACGTTCTACATCAGAGAGAGAGGCATAGCAATATTTACTCTTTTATTTATACAAGTATACATATATTGTTCCTCCATAAATACATACAAACGTAAACGGTGTAAAGAATCAAAAAATATTTCCCAGCTATAATTCCCCAAGATAGAATTGAATAGCTAGGCTAAATGGGCATGAATAATTAACACCTGCCCCCCTTCTCCCCTTTCCATCCCCACATACACAAATACGCATTCAACATGTACATGAAGTATGTGTACTGGTATTTATGACAATTTGCCTTCCGAAATGCTTATGATGGAGAGCCAAGGGGCCACTGGAAACAACAGCCATCCATCGTTTAATGGGACAAAATATTCCAGGGCCATGTATCAAAACGGTCATATGATCCCATTATGATAGACGTCCTGTTCTAGAGTCATTGCACATGCACTCTGGGACAGGGTGTGCTATGACATCCCTCCCAGCCTTGACAGTCCTGATCTCTGGCTGCCCGAGAGAAGCCCGGTGCAGCTCTTTTATGATCCTTTTGAATTCTGATTCGGTAAGAGATGAGTTCAGAAAGTAAGGGAGCATCTGCCTCTTGTTCGGAGTAATGTGCTTCCTGTGTCCTGCATAGGCTCTCTGTCCCTGCATCAACCAACAGTTTTGAATGGTAAGGAATAAGAATGACCTTCGGGGGCATTTTCGCCGATGGAGCATATGACACATGATATGCAGGCTCTCAGGACTTTTACACATCAACTCAGATTAAACAAAGTCAACACAACAGTCCCATGATTCCTACAGTTTAATTTGAATTTACCTGCATGCCATTTATGCATTTTTCCAATTAAGTATCAAAGTTTTCTCTTTTGCCAATTGGAAAATAAAAGGACTTACGAGTCATTTAAAAAGAAAAAGAAAAAAAAAAAGTCGCTCTTCCTCATCATTAACTCAAAGGTTTGAAAACCAGAAAATTAGGTCAGTTGAATACAGCCCAAATCCATCTAACTCTAAATTTGGTCAAGTTTGGAAAGGCTTGCAATTGCCAGATTTTCACAAAATTTAGTGTATGCTGATCATTATTTTAACAGAAATGGCCCCATGTTTCCAAATTCTATGCGCACACACTATACCACCAGATGATCAGATCGGCCCGATTCTCGTGGCATGGCATCTACACATTGGGGATTGCCTGATGAGTGGCTCTGTATTGCTCAGTGTGCATAGTTTCCCCAGTGAGTCCACACACGGTGCATGTGTTCTCACTTGCACTTGTGTTATTTTATGAGTATTTGACCAAATCTTTTTAGTTCTTGAACATGCTTCTTTTTTTTAAAGTTTCAACAAATTTGGCTGCCACTCAACCATAATCTGGAACCAAGTTGAGGAGTTGACTCAGCAAATTTTCACTAAAATAGCAGTGGCTCTTTTGGCATTTGTAAGGTGTTCAACTCTATTGTAGCAACACTCCAAATGTGAGTGAAAAGTGAAGATTAGTGAAAGCTTAATGATAATGATAACAGCAACTGTGATGATAATCTTATGGTAGTAAAGATGCCAATGGTGATGATTGCAATACCTGCATGGCACGGCCCATATTTCCCCCGTGAGACGGCATGAAAACATCGCTGTTTGCAGCAACTACATAATCGATAGCTGCCAGAAGGGATGCTTTGTTGGAAAACAGCTCTAGTTCACCTGGTAATGAAAGGTTCTCCTTGTTGTAAAAATAGGGAAATTCTTTGGTCAGAGGCAGCAAGGCTTCCTGTCCACCTAATGGGTTTCCTCCCGCCCAGTATATCCTTGTACTTCTTGGAGCCCCTAGCGCTTTAAGTAGCCTAAAATATCATAAAAAGTTAAAAAAGAAAGGAACGAAATACATCTACACGAATGGACACTGGCATAACTATAATTAACATATAAAGGAACCAATTTCAATGCATACCTAGTAACCTCTAAAGCATTTAAGGGGCAGAGGCCTGCAAGCTTGCGATCATGGTATGTCATGTTTGTTCTTGCAGTGAGAAGCTCTGGCCGTAGCTTCCTCTCGCTGCTGATGATCTTGTCATACTCAGGATTCAATCCAGGGAGACAGCCTGTCCTCACCCAGACGTCCATTTCCATGCGTAAATGAAGAGCCATGTATGGGCCCTTGCTTCGCATCCTCTCTGCAAGCTTGTTCCCAAGCTCTATGATGGGGGCAGAGAACCGCAATGCATGAAATGCTACCTGCTAATTTTCAAATATGAAATCAAAACATGCCATGCCGTGCACCAAAAAAACAGAGAAACTGATATATTGACATGGTCAATTGGGCTGGGTGCTGAATGTTTGTCTTCAATTGGAGGGTTTGCCGAGCCCTACCCACTCACAAGCAAGCACGCAGTGAAAATGGCAGACGTGCATTATCTGAGCTTCCCATGAGGGGGGCCCACACTATCTAAATGTTCCGCCCTGAAAGTCTGGCCATTTCCACTCCTCCAGCGAGCCAAGTGAAAAAGACAAATGGACTGCTACAAAAGATTTCATTTTAGCTGTATTCTGCTGGGTCACCTGAGGACAGAAACAGCCTGATTTTTGAACTAGAAGTTCTAATCAGCATAGCCCACCTAATGGAAATGTCCACACACATTTTCCCCTTTCACAACTGTGCTTGCATGTGGGTGGGCAGGGCTCTACCCACTTGTGGGCTTGTAAACCTCCTTAAAATAGTATTTTGGAATTTTCCAAAAAATCTGCCAGTAATGGGTCACTCCTGGAAGTACGGCAGAAGAAAATCAACTAACAAACTCCCAAAGAAAACCAGCACTATTATTTTGTAAGGCATTAACAAAAAGAATTGCAAGGCTATTCAACAACTACTCAGATTTGAAATGAGTCCAAGTCCAAGCAGAGTCAAGACTCCAAGCAGAGTCAAGACTCAGTCGAGCAGTAGAGCTTTTAATGGGTTAAAGGCTTAAACCACAATATGAATTTTCAAGTTTTTCTGAAATAACTCACAACTCAATTGAGGTTTCAGGCATTTTATCATGATTTTAGAATATTCAATCAGCTTTTTTCATGTTTTATGAAAAAACAAGTTACCCCTTAACCCAAGAGTTAATCGGGCCAATCTAAGTCAACGTAACCCCCTAGCATCAAAAGATCAGCAAGAACAGAGATGGCAATTACCTTGCATCTAAGCTTCTGAAGATCAGAAGGTAGATCCTTAGTGAGCCTGGAATCCAATCCCCGCAAAAGCAATACTCCTTCCTTGTTAAGCTACAAAACAAGAACATAAAGGATTGAATCACGATCTTTGCCCCATATGGCGTAAATGGAATGGAAGTCTTCATCAAGGATTTTATTAACCTTTTTTCAACTAATAAAACATCATCATCTACAAACCTAATATAAAAAAAACTTTTAAACCCCATCTATGTTTTCCACTCACTGAACCACTGTAGTCTTTAAAATAAAAATGAAAATGAAAAAACTCATTACTCATTTGGAATTTCCAAGTCTCAATTGAGCCTATTGGATTCTAAAAAAGCCAAATAAGACTTTAACTTGACAAAGTCTTATCAAGTTGGATTTGACTCAGAATGTTTTTTTCAAAACTCAATCAAATCCTTCAGCACTAATGTCTATTGATCAATACCATCATTTTTCTTAATTAACTGAGAATCTGCATACTGACTGGGGACAACGTAAAGTGGGAAAAGCACATCTTAAGAACTGAGTGTAGAATTTCATGATTTTCAAGAGGTGCACATGATAGCATTACTATTTTTTCCGCGAAAACTAAATTCTAGAGAGCATAGACATGAGACACTCAAAGCTAAATCAGAGCTGCTAAAGGATTTCTCAAAACTCACCCGCTTCAGGTACCTATTGCGTATCCAACGAGGGGTCACATGCAGAGGGGTTCGCTTCTCTTCAACCGGTCTCGACATCAGATGTGTAGAAGGGAGAGAAGAAACTATGTGCACATCATTTGCAAGGGTTTTTTTGAAATGCTCCATATCAAAAATATCAGAAAATTCACTGTCAAGGTAAAAAGGAAACAAATTAATCCCATCATGAAATAAAAATGAATACTAGCGGAGAGTGATCATTTGTACAAACTATAAGCAGACTCTTGATGTAAAACCCATCTCTATCATCCAATCAAGTGAATGTGCATCAGTTTGGCCCATCAAAGTCATAGACCACCTCTTGGATGGAGCATAGCCACAAAATGGGACCAACCCAACAACACGAATCATCCAATCAGTGGACTCACCATGGCCCGTTAATTGGATAATCTAGATTGATTAACATGTGCACCAATCGCAAGATACTGATGCCATATACAAAAGGTTTTTAGTCCCGGTCATTTTGAACCATTCAAAATGTTAAGCATCTTTTCTAATGGAAAGTTACAGGTGACACCTAATCCTCCACAAATTGACTGCAAAACCTTCCACAGCCATTCAAAAAATGTTATAGGGCCATTACCTGATGGAAAAACAGAGAGGTCAATGTCACAACTCCACAAATTGACTCTAGAAGATTCATGATATTCTTTTCCATCCTAAGGCAATGATAACGCGCTTACTTCGCAGATAAAAGGCCAGTTAAGGGCAATTTAGTCATCAGTTTAATGATACATCATTCCTATCATGTATCAAAAAATCAAACGCTTAGGTCATGTGTAGGGCGGCCGATGGTCGAAGGGAAAAAAGGTGCACCCACCAAATGACTACGTTTGTCTACTTCATGTGATTTATCACATTGTGGTCCACCCAGTGAACAATCAGGATCACCTGACCATCCTGGCATGTGTCTGCTTGTTTTGGGATCATATGATAGGCAGCATGAACACACCACATAGGATGGCGGGCCTCTTCAATCAATTTTTAATGAAAAATTACCTAGGACACGGGTTACCTGTGATAGGGTGTCACTGGAAGTTCCTGCAGTTAGAGGCCTCGTGGGGGGCCACCGTGATGTTTGTGAGAAATCCACCCCATCCATCTGCTTTTTCAGTTCATGTTAGGACATGAGCCCAAAAATGAGGCAGATCCAAAACTCAAGTGGGCCGCAAGACAGGAAAACAGTGGGTAGGGAAATGCCTACCACTGAAACCTCCCTGGGTTCCGCCTTGATGTTTATATGTCATCTAAGCCGTTCATAAGGTCATTCCTACCAGGATGAACTGAAAACACAAAAATATTAGCCTGACCCAAAACTTCTGTGGCCCCACAAATGTTTCAACAATGGACGTTCAATCCTTAGAGTTTCCTGCCGTGTCGCCCACTTGACATTTGGATCTGCCTCATTTTTAGGCTCATGTCCTAACATAATCTGGCAAAATGGATGGATGGAGTGGATTTCATACAAACATCACGATGGGCCCCACATAACTTCTGAACGCACGAACTTCCTGCAACAAGGCAATCCGCGTCCAATTACTGAAAGAAAAGCATTTCCATAATTAGCAAAAAAAAAAAAACCAAAATAGCAATAAAAGATAATATGAATGGATTACATTAACTACTTTCGAATCAATGACAACAGGGAGCAAAAAAAAACAGCTTTTCACGCATTTGATTTTGATCATTTAAGCATACAACCACTTCAAGCAAAGACGACAGAATTTAGTAAATTCAAGAAATCAAACGACAAAATTTCAACCATTCAAAGAGCAAACTCCGTTGGAAGAAATTACTCTTCATTGAAACTAATTGCGATTAGCGGAGATTTGAAATGCGGGAAATTTCTCAAAAGCAGGAAATCCTACTCTACTCATAACCAGAAATCCCATGCATAAACATCAAAGAAATGAAAATTCAGCTGTAGAATTGCATAAAATCATCAAAAAAGAAAGAATGCAAGAAAGGCATTAACAAACGTGCGTTCCTAACCTTTCATCTCCCCAAATCACATTCACTTGCAAGATCGGAACGACGAGAGCAGCGCCAAGAATCCTAGCGATGATGACGGCGTCGATGATCTGATTCCGCTGCTGATTCAAACCTCCCGAGACGACGACCATCAGATATTTCATCTTCTCCCTCGCCACCACCTTGCTCGACCTCCTGTACTCCTTGCTGAAATCCAGGCACGGCCGGTACCCCATCCCGTCCGGCTGCTTCCAGAACTCGGCCTCTCCACCATCCCGACCGATGGATGGGCCCGGAAGGACGGAATCGACGGTTGAGATGGGAAGGCGGCGAGGGTAGGTGATGGAGCAGGGAGGAGACGGGAGGAAGCCGATCCGGGCCATTCCAAGGAAGGAGAAAAGGAAGAGGAAGAAGAACCAGAGCTTAGGACTTCTAGGATTGGAGAAGAAGAGTCTGATGGGGGATTTGGAGGGCTTCTTGGGGGAAAGGAGGAGGCTTTGGAGAGAAGCGGAAGAAAGGGATGTGATTATCTGAGAAGGGACTGAGATGTATGAGAGCTTGTTCTTCGATTTCGCCATTAAGGAGGGTTTTGGAAGCTCCCTCCCTCTCTCTCTCTCCCTCCCTCCCTCCCTCCCTCTGCTGCTGCTGGGGCGTGGCAGGGAAGGAAGAGACGGAAAGAAGATGATTTTTATACGGAAGTGGAGTCGCAGGCGGGAACGCGAAATGAGGGAAATTGATAGGATACTCGACCTAGGACAAGCAGCTTGTACTCGGGTTT
Source organism: Magnolia officinalis (assembly GCA_021015155.1). Classification (NCBI taxonomy): domain Eukaryota; kingdom Viridiplantae; phylum Streptophyta; class Magnoliopsida; order Magnoliales; family Magnoliaceae; genus Magnolia; species Magnolia officinalis. The sequence continues at coordinate 120,042,697 of JAJHSJ010000002.1, read as the reverse complement.
TCGGTCTCTTACATGTGGGACCCGCCGCTCCGGTGATCCAACTCCCCGGGCTATTCCACGGACGGCGGTAGCCTGACTGCGTCCTACCTCTGCTTGGACCGACTCAGTCCATCCAGGAGGTGTGTCTTTATCGACGCCGTCCATCCATTTTAACAGTTCATTTTAAGTCATGAGCCCAAGAGGCAGATTTAAGTCTCAAGTGGGCCACACCGCAGGAAGCATATATAATAATGACGTTAACATTGAAACCTTTCTAGTGCCACCGTTATTTTTATTTACAATCCAACCTTCAAAACGTTAAAATAGACCTAGATGAAGTGAAAACAAAAATATTAGCTTGATCATAAGTTTTCAATGGAAAACGTTAAATTCCCGCTATTTCAGGTGGCGTGGTATATTTGAGCTTTGATTTTAAAATGATCGGCAAAAATGTATGATGGCGTGGATAGAACACGCATATTAAAAAAAGGAAAGCGTATTGCTGGTGTACCACACACCACACCGAACGCTGACGATCGTGGAGCTCCTGTACGAACGGTTCAAAGGAGACCAAAGTTATCTGGGCTCTGTAATTATGTATTTATTATATCTAAACCGTTCATACATTTGGAGAGATCATTTTCAAGTATTATCTCAAAAACGAGTTATATCCAAACCTTAAATGGACCATACCACAAATATCAGTGGGGAGAATCATTATCACCGTTAAAACTTTCATGGGGTCCACCATAATGTTTATTTTCCATCTAATCCGTTCACTTTGTCACACAAACCTGGATGAAGAGGAAAAACAAATACGATATTGATCCAAAACTTTTGTGACCCCAAAAGGTTTTCAACGGTAGAGGTTCAATCCACCACAGCTTTTTACAGTGTCGTCCACTTGATCTTTGTACCTATTTTATTTTTCGGCTCAAGGCTTACAACGAGCTCGTAAAATGGATAGACAGCTTGGATATAACACATACCTAATGGTGGCACTGACAGAGCTTGGTGACGCAAACACACCAACGAGTTCGGTGGTACGCGGTACAGCAGCTAAAGACGTGCACCGACGCTCTTCGAGCTCCGAGTTGTACGAACTGTCCAAAGGATATCAAAGTTACGCGGGCTTCGCAGGCAATGCATTTATTATATCTACACCGTTAATCTATTTTAGAGATTATTTTAAAGCATTATCCAAAAAACAATCATATCCAAAGATCATATGGAACACACCATAAACAGCAGGGGAGATAATGATTTTCACCGTTTGAATATTTGTATGACCCACCATAATATTTATTTTCCATCCAATCTGTTCATAAGTTTACAAAGACCCAAATGAAGATGAAAAACAAATTTCAAATTGATTCAAAACTTTTGTGATCCCAAAAAGGTTTCAATGGTAGATGTTCAATCTCCCGTTGCTTTTTACCGTGTGGTTCAATTGATCTTTATATTTATCTTATTTTTCATCTAAAGCCTTAAAACCAACTTGCCAAATAAATGTACAGTTTAGATATAACACATATCTCATGGTCAAACCCACAAAACTAACTGACATAAATAGAGTAGCAACCTCTATGGGTTCCACCGTGATGGTTACGTTCATGTCTGCTCCGTCCATCCATTTCAACATATCATTTTCTCATAAGAATCTAGAAAATGGAGGACAAGTAAGCTACAGTGGAAATTGAAATACCTGTCGTTGAGAACTTTTCATTGAAGTTTTGAATAGTCTTATATTTGTAGTTTACCTTCATGGGTCTTTTACATCTCTCTTCTTTAGCCTCCTGGCATAAATTGGTAGGGTGACTGTGGGACCCACAGATATTCAAGTTACAGGGAATTCTTATACTAATGATGGCTGCGTGGGACAAATGAGTTTATATTTTCACCTTGGATTCTAAAATTACGTGAAATAGAAATGCTTAGGTGGGCCACACCATAGAAAGCGGTGTATAATCATTCCTAAGCTATAAATTCACGTAGCGTCGCCCGCCCACATGGGTCTTCGTATGTCCTGATTTTCGCGGATCCCATCCATCATTAGTGGATTGAATGGCATATACATGTGATGATAGACCTGACATAAAGTTTGGACGATCTCATCTCAACCGTTATCCATGATGTAGCCCACTTAAGTGTTGAATCAACTTGATTTTTGGACCCGATGCAAACACAGGGAGTTGCACATGATGAACGGATGGATCTCATCCACACGGAGTCGTTCCGTCCATGTCAGCGAAAGTGACGCCTCCTATCCGTACGAAAGTCTGGCAGCCGTTCTGTGATTTTTCTATTTGGAGGAATCAAAGAAAATAGTTCGTGTTGGCTCTGTCTTGACACGTGGCCACATGCTCAGTTTTCCAATGATTTGAACCGTCCATGTTCCTCTTCATACTATAGATAAGCTGTAGACCAATGATAGCTTTTCATCAAAGATCCTGACCATTGATATTTTAGAGATGAATACGATCCGTTAAAAGTTTTCTTTTCATTATTTTAAACTTATCTACAGATAGTGATGATCTCTATCATCCATTTAGTAGTAACCTTCTCAAGTGAGTAGTCTAGCTTTGATTGCAAAGCATGGACATTTCAGATCATAGGACCACTCTTTCTGTGGGCCCCAGTGGGTTGTGACGCAATGGATTCTAAGTCGCGGCAGAGACCACACGAACTCGTCATACGATACCCCGACCAGGGGCTTTGCACGGTACACATGCTTTTTTTGGGGAAAAAAAAAAATTTAAGAGCAGGGTCCATTGCCCGTAATCTAGACCGTTGGTTGGCTGTACAACACTGCGAGGTGGACACTGAGGCGTAAATCTCCCATATTGGAAGATCCTAGCCATCATTTGTTGGACAATTTTCGATTGAAACGTGCAAGGCCGTTGAATTTCTGTTCTTTAGCCGTCCAATTGTGGGCCGCAAATCAAAAGGCTACAATTCTCCCGTTCATGAAAGCTTGAGTGCATGGTCCGTCCATGGCCAATCTCAACATTTCAGTTGCATGGATAACCATTCCCTCGCCGTCATAATTGATAAGCTGAATGTCTATCCAGCTATTCCTCTATCCAATTCTTTGGGTGGCCAAATGATTGGAATTTCTTGAAAATCCGATGCCTCAACTTGACGGTGAAGAAGGTATCTGCGTTCTATAAGAATGAGCGCAATGAATTAAAAAAGTCAATTATAAATGTTCAAATAAGCACAAAATAGATGGGTGATGATATCGAGACACAAATAAAGGTATAAGAGCAGGTGGAATAACCACTTGAGAAAATAAATCCACCAATAGTTTATTCAATTGAGGGTCATAAATTGAAAGGTTGAGATTGTCCTACTGCTGATATTTTTTAAGGCATTGTCCAATGACTGTAGAACCTGTTGGCACTCGTGTAACGTGTATGGGCATGTCACAATTGATATAGCATCTCTATCCAAATCGATCAACTTCAACCCCAAGTGCCGAAATAAGCAAATACATCTAATACAAAAGTATATGAGTAGAATTTTGGAAGATCGATCACTTAGTCAACCACTTACAAAATTCTATAATAATTAGGCAATAGTCGGAAGGTGGGGTTATTCATCCAAAAATAGGTTGCCCTTTACCTTCCTCAAGAAAAGTCTTTCAATATACTAATGCAGATTAAATAAAAGGAAAAAAATCATAATCGGCCACTGTAAGCAGCTGCAAGAATGCGTCACTTAAAAGACCTGCAAGACATTAAATAAAAGACAAATTTAACATATAAGTGTAGATTTGAATCAAAACTAAAATATTATAGTTAAAAACTACCGCTACTTTATTATCACTACTCTTAGGATAAACTGAGATAAAATATAAGATTTTTTTTTTTTGATTGTGTGTTGGATTGTATTGTGTCTTTGGTCTGCTATTTCTTTAGCTATTTATAAATTTATGTTATGAAGCTTATTATAACGCCCGTATTTTTTAAAAAAATAAAATTTAAATCTTAAATTTTAAGTTTTAAATTTTGAGTGGGAAAGAGATCCACCGATCTCATCATCATTCCTCTTATCTTTCATTATAAAAAAATTTCCTCGTATCTCGTAGTTTCCCAACAAACCTTCTTTCTTAAAAAGGGAACGTAAAAGAGCGAGACTCTTATCAAAACTAAAAGAACCAAAGAAAAAAACTTGTAGAAAAAAAAAAAACATGAAAAGGAAAGTGGGAATGAGAATTTTTGAAAATTCACTTATTCAGGTTAGTAATTTATTTTTATTTTATTTATGTAATAATTAATTTGGCATGATCTATACATTTGATGGATTGGATCAATCAAGCATCCATTGTGTAGGTTTAATTCATTCATGTAAAAAAGTATGTGCATAGCTTTAAGGCTAAAGTATATAATGTGAGATTTTATGGTATGCGCATGACTTTAAGGCTAATGTGTAGAATATGAGATTTTTCCATGATGGACAGCGATCAGTATGATCTGCACTGTTCATGAGTGTTATAAGACTTAATTATATAATATTTTTAAGAATCAGACTAATTCGACACCTTAATGGACCGTACTGATCATATATCTACCAATTTTTATCTAATATAACGAAATTGAAAAAACTGAAAGAATAATTCTCTACGCAAGATACAACTTGACATAGAAAATTATATGATATAATTTAAAATGTGTGATTATCATTCATTAGTTCCGTGAGATTAAAATAAATTAAAATCTTAAATTATAGACCGATCAGATCATTGTATGGGCAACATAGATTTGAAGAAATGCTAGATAATGAATCATACGTTTTATTCATTATGTGTAATCGTACGATTAAAGAAAATTCTTATTTATATGGTTTTGGGAAGTTCTAATTCAATTCAAACTGTTGGTTCACGGAATTATCTCCACCGCATTAAGGTGAGTGATCCCGATGTGTTTCTCATCCTTCAAGTTAAAAAAGATGGATTGTTTGATATGTTGCATGCTCACCCTAATATAATTGTCATGTACTCTTAATTGATTTAGATGAATGTGTGATTTCTGTATTAATAATGATATGATTTGATTAATATGTTAGACTATGTTGATTCAAATGTAATAATCGAAAAAATCTATGCAATACATAATTCATGATTACTTGGTACATTTATCAATTGCATGCACAACACGTGCTGAATTCCTTAGAGACCTCTCTGGATGGTATCATAGTAGAATCGTTACCAGAAACCCACCATACCAACCGTCTGGATCACTGCACCGCAGAGCCCAAATGTATAATGGTGAAACCTGAGTTTATGATTAATTAACTTTGGTCTATTCTTGTGCGACGGTTCACGGAAGAGTGGGTAAGTGAGAAAATGAAATTAAAAAAAAAAATTTATTTCTCAATATCAACTTAAATTAAAAAAAAAAAAAAGAAAACAGATAGTAGGTAGCACTCACGTACACATCTGACATGGATTTGGTCAATCATGACCGCCCAAATTTGGGGTCCCACTGCAGATACAGCATGTCACAGAGATCACGCTCACCGTAGCATTATTATAACGATTAGATTGGTGGCAATTAGATGGACGGTTGGGAAGAAAATTGGTTAGGCCAAACGTTGACATAAATTTTTTTCTTTGTATATATGCAAGCATCCATGGTCGGCCCCACATTTTGACAGTCTGGAATGGGTACGAAAACTCCGCAGCAGCTGCGTGCGTGAGTACGAGCTGCCGTGGTCAATAGGCTGCAGGGATTCCTCTTGACGAGATGACCGGAAACCGGGGCAGCGTCTAGCACAAAATGAAGCGGATTGTCCATGACACCGGGCACAGAGATGTACCTGTGCCAGGGCTGTGTAGAGCCCAGAGAGATGTCCGTGATGAATCCACTCCGTCCATCTGTTTTGAAAGACCGCGATAGTAGAAACTTTTAGAACTAGGCGGATCCAAAACTCAGGTAGGCCACACCAACAAAACAGTTGAAATGAAAATGTCCACCGTTGAAACCTTCTTAGAGATGACCATGATGTTTATACGCCATCTAAACTGTTCATAGGGTTATTACCACTCAAATAAACTATAATCACAAATATAATCCTGTTACAAAAATTACCCCTAGGCATTCAATCCCCACTGTTTCGTGTGGTATGGCCCACATGAGTTCTTGATCTTATTGATTTTTAGGATCCTTTCCTATTATGGTCTTGCAAAACAGATGAACGGAGTGAATTTGTCGGACATCTTTTTGGGCCCGGCAGAGATGAACGAAGAGCGTAGCTAATACTTCAGGTGTGTATATTTCCATAACATGTCTTCTTGGCCCAACGTTTTCTTAGCCGTTCATTTTTAGCACAGCACTGGTCACCTGATGAGTGGACTGGCCTGATTTCGGGCCACATCTTAAAATTTAAAAAAAAAAAAAAAAAAAAAAAAAAAAAAAAAAAAAAAAAAAAAAAAACAGATGTTCTTAAAAAAAAAAAGAAGAAGAAAAAAAGAAATGACGTAAACGTTTGAGATGTGGGCCTACCTGCTGTGACGTGCATGTAAAATGCAAACCATGAATCTGGTTTCCTTTTTTTCAATATACATACAAATAATTATATACGTAAAAAATTCAAGTGGGACACAACATAGGAGCAACTTACAACTACTCTTGAGACCTATATATTCATGTGGTCCAACTCACCTGAGATTTGAAATGGCCTTATTTTTGCTGTGCCCCTTCCACAAAGTGAGTACATTTGGTAGACCGTAAATAAACGGTCAGGAAAATAAAAAGATCACAATCCACATCCAATTGAAAAGAAATAAGAAATGGATTGGTAGTATCTTCTAATCTTGGAGATTTCTACAGGATGGCCCATTAACGGTGGGCCCCACTTGTATGAACTGAAACCCCGAGAAAGCTAAGGATATTCTCGAGCGTCGATGGCATAAATCCGCTGGCAAGCTACAGCCCACGTGAATCTACATGTAATCTTTAGCCCTTTACTTTTGAAGCCGGTTCCTCATTGAGTGCTAGTAGAATAAGCTTACTCAGAAGGGGCGTGCATGGCCCCACCGTGGTGTGTGAACAACATCCAACCTCTCCAGCAGCGTAGCTAACCATCAAAACTTTATATCCCTAAATATCAAGATGACCAACCATCATGTGTGGGGCTACCACGTGAATTTGAATGTTTTGGACGGTTATTCATTTTTTTTTTTTATTTATGATGTGGCCCATCTGATTACTAGGTAGGCATGACTTTTGAGGCATCCAACCATCGTGGTGGTGTACAATTAATACACATTAGATGACATGCATGCAACAAGGTGAATAGATTATATAATAAGCTTACTCTACAGGGGCTTATATAGGAAGCTGATGGAAAACACGAAAAACGTGGCGGCTTTTCTTTTCTTTTCCTTTCCTTATAATTACTTATCTTGCGCCACATAGGATCATTCGTCCGTCGACACCCACTGGGGCCCACATGCGGAGCCGTTCTTATGATTTGAACCGTCCAAATTATCTTTACTACTATAAATAAACCGTTGAATCATAATCATACTTTAGAGATGATCATATATTTTTAAAGTTCAATGCAAACTGCTGAAAATCTTCTTATCATTCGTTCAACGTGAGCTGATAGTTTATCAATTAGAATATAGTCCAAAATATGGACGGTTCTGATCATTGGACAACTCAGCACGTGGGTTCCTGTGTGGGAAGGGACATACGCTAGATTATGAGTCGCGATGGAAGCAACGTGAACTATTTTCTCAATCACATGGCGGCTGATCAGATCGAACAATAGTGTAGCTTCTCTCGGTGAATTTAGTAGAGTCATTGGTCATATCTGCATAGTTCTATAACTCGGTGATCTGACTTGAAACTCAACCGAGTCAACTCGACTCGACCAGAAACCAAGCGAGTCACCATGAAAGTCACTGAGTCACTGGTGAGATTGACTCGGGCTGAGTGGGCAGGATTTAAACTCCGAACCCTATTTATTATTTGTAAAATGTTAATCAATATCAGCTGAGCTGAATTGAGTCTTTGAGTGAGTCAACCTGACTCGGCTGGACATCGAGTCGAGTTTCCGAGTTTTAACCTATCCACATATGTACATTGAAACATGACTGGTCGATTTCTTATCCGTTCATTTTGTCTGGGCCAAAGATATTTTCACATTGGTCTCCACCTGTCCAACGTTGTGACGTGTCCTGCGACTTCCGTTTAATATCCACTCGCGGGAATCACCCTGTTAGTTTTGGATTTTCCGGTTAAAAGAGAAGATCGCGAAAAGTTACGCGCGTAGAGGAGTTTCATGATACTCAGGCTGCGTACAATGCTTGATACGCAGGCACTCAGAAATTATATATGTAGCATATGTTAACTCAAATAAAACCTGGTAGGTTGTGCATATTACTGTCGTAAAGTCATAGTTCCAATATCAACTAGTTTGAACAATCCTAACCAGTGATTTATAGATGCTTGTTCGTGTAAATAGGACCGTTGGATTTTCTTCATTTTTAACTATAAAATAAATGTCCACCAATCAGATAGTCATGTAATCAAACCATCTTAATTTTTGCTTCATGATACATCTACACTGGTTGCTATACTCTGGACAATTAACTTTTAGTTACTTTTATGCCACCTCTGCAATTTCTAAGTGCATGTGTATTATCCATCACACACGGTCAGAGTCTTTTCTCTTATCTTGTATAAAAGAAAAACGCAAAGGGTAAAACACCAGAGACTGTTGTTTGTGTGACTTATCAGGGTTCGATCCCTGGTTGTCTTACGTCTTTAAACCTCACTAGTACGGATTTAAAATTTAAAAAGGAAAAAAAATAATAATAAATAACTAGGCTACGGACCAAGATGTCGTTGTATCAGATGTCTACACCATCCTAACCATTTACATCGATCCATCCACTGGACTGGAGTGGTCCGATCATTCAACAGGTTGGATTTCAGACCCTAGTGAAGAGGTCACCTGCTATTGGATAATAAGAGAGTTATTATGTGCTCCAGCAGAGTGTGATAGTTGATACTTATACGTACACGCAGGATTACACAAGGTGTGTGTGTGTATATATATATATATATATATATATATATATATATATATATATATATATATATATATATATATGGAAAAGGTACTATGCGCTCTAGCTCACGGGTCCGTCCCTTGAGGTCGAGCTGTGTGGACCCCACCGTGATGCGTTTCAGACATTTACCCATCAGTCAGATGCACCATTCCATCGTGGGCCTAGGTCCCAAAAATCAAGTCAATCCATGACTTGTGTGGGCCACACCACATACAAAAGTGGAGAGGGGCCTTACACCATTAAGGGCGTGTTTGGACGGGCACGCTGGATGGGATTGGTTTGTATTAGGGTGGATTGCACACTCAAATCCCATGGCGTCAAAGTAGTCACCTGTTTGGACGGGCGCTGGATTCGCCACGAGATGAAAATCCCCTGGATTACGAGGGATTGGTCGCTGGATTGTAGGGGTAATTGGGCATACGGCGCAATCATGCGGGATTTGATGCTGGATAGGGGCTTTTTTGGAAACCATGATGTATGTGTTTCATCCTTTTCGTTCATCCATTTTTACATATTATTTTATGGCTTGATCCAAAAAATGAGAGGTATATGCATTTCAATTGGACCACACCACATGAAAACAATATTGATTGGATATCCATCATTCAAATCCTCGTAAGGCCCACTCTATTGTTTTTTTGACATCCAATACGTTGATTAGGTCGTACAGCCCCAGATGAAGGGAAAAAACAAAAATGAACTTGATCGAAAACTTTTATGGCCCCGAATTGTTTTTTCAAGGTCGATGCTCATTCAATAATGTTTACTGTAATGTGGTCCATTTAAGATTGGGATATAACTTATTTTTGTTCTCAGATAATAAAATGATCTGTTAAATTAGATGGACGGCATGGATGAGACACATGCATTGTGGTGGGTCCTATGGAGCACCGACCAGCAGCCCGTCCAAACACCATCACTGCATGCATTTTGGATTGCAGTCTGCCCGTCCAAACACGCCATACATGGCCGCTGGATACAACAATACAGTAGGATTGCAGGCAATCCACTGACACCGTCTTGAATGGCGTGCAATCCACCCTAATACAACCCAATCCCATCCAGCGTGCCCGTCCAAACACGCCCTAAAACATTCATAACCATTTTTGAGGGCCCACCGAGTTGTGGTTTGCAAATCCAGCCCATCCATTATATGTGTCCCACTTGAATGAGGGTTCAGACCAAGTTCAGGCGTATGCAAAACTCAGGTGGGCCCCACCAAGTGCTTTTATATGTTTTAATGGTGTCTTCACATAATTTTAGATGGTATGGTCCACCTGAGTTCTGTATAAGGCTGATTTTTGGGATATCTCATAATTTAAAGGATACCCATCAAATGCACGGTGTTGATGGTCGACACGCATCACGGTGGGGCCCACATAGCTCGACCTCACGGTAAGCTTCTCGTGAGCTCAAGAGCATAGTACCTTTTCTATATATATATATATATGCACACATGTGTACTATGAGCTCTACCTTATGGGGACTTCCATGAGGTAGAGCTTCTTTTCTTTTTTTCTTTTTTTTTCTTCTTCTTAGCTTTTTAGTACACCCACTGTCAGTTACCAAGACCTTAGTGTTAAAACGAGGTATCTTTCACTTGCTCTACCACTTCAGCGATGGATTTGGGTGTACCATGAGGTAGAGCAGTGTGGGCTCAACTGTGATGTGTGTGGAACATCAACATTGCATTTAATGGGTCTCCTTTTAAGTCAGGGGATATCCCAAAAATCAGCTAAACTCATGTGCACAATACCATCTAAAACCATGTGAAAACATACTTAGAGCATATAAAATCACTTGGTGAGGATCACTGGATCAGTTGAGTTTTGGATGTGGCTGTAACATGATTTGACCACTCATGCAAGTAGGACACACAATGGATGAGTTAGATTTGTGAACCACATCTCATTAGACCCTATAAATAATTATGAATATTTTAATGGGAGGGTAACCCCTCTTCCGAGCTGTTGTATGTGGCGTGACCTTTGATTGGGTCTCACACCCTTTGATTTGATTTCTTCCTATATCACGTTTACAATTTATATTTTAAATTGGGATTCACACCCTTTGATTTGATTTCTTCCTATATTATGTTTACAATTTATAAGTACCGCGTGTAAACCATTACACTCTACCAGAGTATCAAGAGTTTTTAAAGTTTTTTCTTTTTACCCTCTCGAAAGCAAAGCCACGTAAGCACGGTAAGCTTTTGAAAAAGAAATCTTGACGGAAGGAAGTTATTTGAGACTCTTGCAGCGTTTGTATCTTAATCAGCACGCACTTAAAATGGTACGCGTGGCATTTATAGTATATATATAAAAAAAATTAACTGACTAAGCCGTGGAACTTGTGCGCTGAAATATGACCTCGGATTCCTAGAAACTTGTATGCTGAAATAAGACAATGGGTTACTTTTCTTTAGACCTCAAATAAATGTCTACCAATTTTAGTGCCCGCATATCATGCACCCCGCTGTGCAAGAGTATCAAAATTTTATGAGGGCTGTTTGGGCGGTGGGATTAGAAGGGATTAGGTGGGATGGGATTCAAAAAACATAATTATTTTGGGCAGTGTGATTAGAAGGGATTAGGTGGGATGGGATTCAAAAAACATAATTATTATCCATGGCCATTGTTCCCTGTTGCCATGGGATAAGATTAATGCCATGCTTTGTTGATAATACGGTGGTACATCAAATGGTTATGCCCACCATCATTTGAAATTACCGAGAATAACACACGTGTTATATCTAAATTGTTTATTTGTTTTGTAATCTCATTTTATGGCATGAGCCTAAAAATGAGGTAGATCCAAAACTTAAGTGGCCTCAAAGAAGTTTTCAACGGAAAGTATTCAATCCCTGTTGCTTTCTATGGTGGGGCCCACTTGAGCTTTAGATTTACCTGATTTTTTGGCCCATGTTCTAAAATAATCTCGACAACTGTGTGGACGGTGTGGATATAGTTCACACATTATGGTGGGACCTATAACAACTTCCTAACATTGAGTGAAATTGGCACGGGACAATGCAATTTCATTTAGTGTAATTCCAAGCTTTTTCATTCTTTCCAAACATGAAGTGAAATTAGCACACGACTAGGTGAATCCCATCCCACCTATTCCAAGCTTTTTCATTCTTCCCAAACAAGGGAAACACTTGCGTATGCATTGGTATCTTTATCGGAGCTATTTTCTCCAACGTGGGAAACGACTTAAGGTGCATAAAATTCAACCCATTCATCAGTTGGAACACACCTTTGACCTTGATCTCAGAAACCAGGATGATCCAACACTGAGGTGGTGTTAGAAATTATACAGATTAATATAATTTCTGTATAATATGAAAACCGAAACACGATGATCAAAACCAAGGACAGGTTGAAGCACGTCTGAAAACGCTGTCCTTAAAGCGTTATTTGCCCTTACTCAAGTGAATTGAGTAAGCTGATAGGTTATAGGCAAATTGCTTCTAGGATACGATGAGCCTGGTGTGGGTTGCGTTTAGCAAACACGAAGGCCCACCTATTGGAACTCAATTACACAATTTTTGGCAGTATCACAATATAGAGAAAAATCCCAAAAGAAAGAGAAAGAAAGAGAAAAAGTTTCTTTGGATTAAGACCATTGCACTGGTCAGTACTTCAGCCACTGGTTCAGTTGAACTATTCTAGACCACACCGTTGGTATGTTCTTCTAGTAAAGGTTTAACCCTTACTGTCTTGTTGGAACTACTGGAGTATAAGAGAGGAGTAGTAGGCTGTCTCAGTTCATATGGGTCTGTTGGAGTGGGTTTTGAGATTGATTGGAAACCCATCCAGGCCCTCCTTTTATAGGCTATGGTGGCTGGGGGTTATGGTCTAGGGATATAAATTCCATGACTGTTTTCTAGCTGTTGGAGAAAACTAGCCGTTTTATGGCCATTTTCTAACTGTTGTGCATGGGCCATTAAGCTGCTGCATGCTGACTGTTGTAAGACAGCAGCTAGCTGTTTTCTAGCTATTGGACTAGCCATGCAGCAGTTACAGCTGGACCTTGCACTAATGGCACAACTGTTACAGATCTGCTGCAACAGCTCTATTTTTCCAGCTCTGTATATAACCAGAGGGACTCTCATTCAGTCCTTTAGATTTTCATCCAGCTAACCATCTGCCTTAGTCACTAGTCGCACTGCGACTCACCGGTTCGCGAAAGGAGTGACCCTCTGCGACACGATGCGCACGTGCGAAGTGTAAAGTGTGCCACTAGCGCCTCTACAGCCACACTACCTCACATACCCACGCCCTCGCACCTAACCCGAGCCCGCGGCACGCAAGATTCATAGTCTACGGACTAGGTAGGTAAATATTATAATACTCCATTATTATCATTTAAACCTCAGATTTTTCTCTTCCCTTTCCCATGTGGGACTATTCCCAAAAAATCCACAAACGATATTTTTTCAAACAAAATAATATATTATATATATTATTTTTATTATTAAAATATATTTAAAAATTAATATTTTTTCAGCAGGTGGGCCACCCTATAATTTCACGCAGTATGGCCCACCTGAGCTTTGGAATACTGTAAATTCTTGAGTAAATCTTTTTCCTAACGAGTAACAAAGACGATAAATGGATTGGGTGATGTATAAACACCAAGGCGAACGTCCCAACCGAATTGTTTAATATGGTTTTGCTCATCTTGCGTTGGATCATCATAATGTTTGAAATCCATGGTGAATAAGTATCAAACTATCAAACGGTGGATCTTAAGAAGTTGTTTCACACACGTGGCATTCTTTTCTCACAGGAGATGGGTAGTTTCGTCAAACTAAAGGAAGATTCAGAAGTAAAAAGGCCTCATGCGGACGTCGATAAAAGCGGCGCTTTTATTTTTAAGAGGAGCGCGCGTGTCGCGTTGTGCCGCGGCCAGCTGTCCGTACGAATGACACGCAGGTAATCCATGTGACCTGCCGCGACTCCATTCGTCTTTTCCGACAGCATGGTCCAGCCTCTCCTCCCAATAATGGACGCGGATTTCCTGCGAAAGACTTTCGCAGGAAGCTCCTGCGCAAGATTATGTGTGGGTCCTACTTAGTTGTTTGTGTAAAATCTAACCCCTCTATCCGTTTTTTAAGCTCATTTTATGGAATAGGATCAAAATCGAGGAGGATCAAAGACTCAAATAGGCCACACGAGAGGAAACAATGGAGATTTAGTGACCACAGTTGAAATATTTATGTCTACAAAGGTTTTCAACGATATAATTTTTTTGGTTTTTTCACTTTATCTAAGTGAAAATGACCTTATAAACGGTTTAGATGGCATATAAACAGCAAGGTAGAGCCTAGGAAGGTTTCAACGGTAGGCATTCTTTTTGACACTGTTTCATCTCCTATGCCCACTTGAGTTATGGATCCTACTCATTTTTGGTAGAATGCTTAAAATGAGGTCGAAAAACGGATGGACGGCTTTGATTTCTCACAGACATCGCAGTAGGCCCCACTTAGAATCCTTGCGCAGGAACTTCCTGCGAAAGGCTTTCGCAGGAAATCCGCGTCCCCCAATAATTCGCATACGAAGGATGCCTACTTACAGACGCCCATTCGCAAGCGATAAAAAAATCCCTACACAAGTGCCAAATATAAGTATTTTTAATCTTATCCGAAATGTTCATAATTTGGGGCCCAATTTCATATTTCCTTCATCCCAAATTCAGAGCTTTTACTTGCATTAGGAAAAGATGAACGGTTTCAAAATGATAACAAACGGCCAGTATTTAACGTACACTTTGTGGCCCGCATGACAAGTGAACTGTGCTGTTTTATCCACTAGAACACTATAAAGGTCTGTCCCGACTATAGATGTTCCAGATATGTTACACGTTTGTCAATTCAGTATGCGTGTGGCATGTGTTTGGCGATTTCCCATGCGCGCCAGAGAGTAATAATACTTTTTTGGGAACGCATTCTTTTTGCCAACTGGCGTTTGCTTCCACGCAAGCAGGATACCCTTTTGCTATAGCACCACGTGGCAGATCGTGATAGGAAGCGAATTGCCTTCGTGGGACTTGATCTCACGATGATATGGGAATCCGAAAATGGTGGACCATAAATACTATACAGCGGGGATTGAACGATCAGCGTTAAAAGCTTCGTGAGGGCAAGAAAATTTATAGATCAGGACGATATTTGTGAATAATTATCACAGCGGTAGTAACTAATAACCTTATAAGCCGTCTGAATGGCATATAAGTATCATGATCAGCTCCAGGAAGATTTCAACGGTGCAGATTTCTCATTCTCATAGTTTCATGTTGTACAGCTTACCTAAGTTTTGGATATACCTAAATTTTGTATCACTATCTTATTGTGAACTTGAGAAACTGATGGATGGAGTGGATTTTCCATTGGCATCTTTGTGGACCACATATATATAGCTTCTGACCACAGGATTTTCCATAGGCAATTCATGTCCTCCACGACGGCTGGATTGACTATAATAACGGTATCAGGAGCCAGTATGGGACGGTGCTCTGGATCCACTGTGGTGAATGTGTTTTATGGGATGAGATTGGGTGAGATCACCCAGATTCACAGAGGATGGTGGCACCGTTGACTGTGGGGCTCAGAGTGATATATATGCCTTAAATTCATACTGTCCAACGGTTTTGAAAGCTTAATTCAGGACATGATTCCAAAAAGAACTAGAGTCGAATCTTATACGGACCATGCCACGAGATACATTAGTGATTGAATCCCAAACATTTAAAACTGCATAGGATACATTGTAATGTTTATTTGCCATCCAACATATTGATGAGGTCACCAAAAACTCAATGAAGAGACTACAAATATAAGGTTGATGGAAAACTTTTGTGGCTCACTAGAAATTTTTAATGGTCAATTACCATTGCTTCTTATAGTATGGTACACTTGAGTTTTGTATCTGCTTCATTTTTTTTTTACCATGCCCTGAAATGAGCTTTCAATGTGGATTGGCAGCGTGAATGTAGTTATGTACATCACAGTGGGCCCACAACCAAGGGTCCCACCCACCTCATTGGATATGGGGTCTCATCTAATCCACTCCCCTGTTTTATCCACTCTACCCATTTATTTTTCTAGATAATTTCAATGCATGATCCAAAAATAAGGCAGATCTAAATCTCAGATGGACTACACCACAGAGCCAGGGATGATTGAACGCCCACCACTAAAAACTTCTTAAAGCCACAAAAATTTTAAATGAAGTGGATACTTGTGCTTTCCTTTCATCTAGGCCTGTGTTACCTAGTTAAAAGGTTGGGTGGAAAATAGACATTACAATGGGCCCTAGGAATTTTTTAAATGGTGGACATTTCATCACCACAATTTCTTGTGTGTGATCTACTTGAGATTTGGATTTGCTTCATTTTTGGGACTGTGCCCTAAAATGACCTGAAAAAAATAGATGGACAACATGAATAAAACACATACACCATAGTGGGGCCAACTAAGCATTGTCTAGTAGCCACGTCGTATCAGTAAGCAATCCGTGTTCGTTTGGTAGGGAGGGGAGTGGAATGGGTTAAGTCGGGCTTCGGTCAATCCGGTCAGGCCAGAGTAATACCGAGTTCGGTCACACCTGAATCGTGGCCTACCTTGAAGTATGTGTTGCATATCCACACCGTCCATCGATTTCAACAGATCATCTTAGGGCATGGACCAAAAAATGAATCCGATCCAAATCTCAAGTGGACTACACCACAGGAACAATAATAATTGAATGCCCACCATTAAAAACTTCCTAAGACAAATTAAAACTACCTATAGTGTGGTCTACTAGAGAGAATGGACTGATTCTTTTTTTTTTTTTTTTTTGGGTTAGCTTGTTAGTACACACCCATGTTAGTACACACACTCCATGTTAGCCACCCCCACTAGGGATCGATACCATGACCTCAAGTGTTGAAATGAGGTATCTCCACTCAGTTTGCCAGTTGAGGTATGGATCTGGGTGTAGATTGGACTGATTCAGTTTTGGGCTCATGTCCTAAAATAAATTATCAAAACTAATGAACATCATGGATATACAACACATACATCAAGGTAGGCTCCATAGTCGAACTCGGTGTTAGCAGACCTAGGGGTGTACATCGAGCTAAACCGAGTCGAACTGGGCTCAACCCGGCCCAGCCCGGTCACTAGCCAAACCCAGCCCGAACCTAGCCCGGTCCGATCATCGGGCTAACATGTTCAACCCGAACTCGGCCCGGTCAACAATCGGGCGAGTTCGGGCCAGTTTCGAACCTTACATCAAGTTCATGGGTCGGGCGGCGTTCTCACTTCTCTACTTCTCTGTTTCAAATGGTTATGGTAAGAATTAGGAATATATTATATATATATATATATATTATATATATATATATATCTATATGGTGTGTGTGTGTGTGGTGTGTGTGTGTGGTGTGTGTGTGTGTGTGTGTGTGTGGTGTGTGTGTGTGTGTGTGAGTGTAAATGGTCGAGTCGGGCTGGGGGCCAGGTTGAGTCGGGTTTCAGACCGAGTCGGACCAAACTAGGACATGTTCGATCTCGGCCCGAACTCAGTTTCGAGCTGAAGAAAATGACCCATCCCAGACCGAACTCAGTTCCGGGTCAGGCCAAGTCGAGCTTTTTCGGGCCGAGTTGAGCGAGTTAACCGGGCTAAGCAAACCTAATTGAATCTACTCCTCTTGGCAAAGTGACTGTGAATTCATTGAAGAAGTTTATGGAATGCAAGACATTGTAGTTTAATAAGAAACTTTCGGACTTAAGGCTTTAAATCTAGGTCATTTTCTAATGATCCAGACTGTTTTGTAATGGTTAGTATCACTTTATATAGTGGATATAAATGCATAAAATATCTTAAATTGAATCATTTCATCCCTATGATAATTGTTTAAATTAGTGTCTCCAATCTATACTGGAATAGGAGATCTCAATCGATCGACAGTCTGGTTCGATCGATCAATAATACCTCGAATATAATATTTTGCTTGCTAGACAATTTTTTTGAGTTTTGATTGAATGACCAAGTGGATTCGATCGATCGTAAAAATTAAAATAAAAAAAAATCAAAATAACTCTTTGGACACTTTTAAGCATGTTCAATTGATCGAACATGAAGGCTCAATCAATTGAGGGTTGCCCGATTGATGTCAATTAATCAATGGTTAGATCGATGGCGCGTGCAATTTTGCGTAATTGCACTATTCGTTTTATATTTCGTGTATAATACTATATATATGAGAGTTAAACGTGATTAGTGTAACTTGTTTTAAATGAGTGTTAGGGTTTTGAGAAGGGTTTTTGTATATGCAAATTAGTTCTATCTCTTGTAATTCATTTTCATAGTCTACTGCTTGTCGCTTTGTGCCATGGATTTTTTCCCACAAGGATTTTTTCACATAAAATCGAATGTTCTTTATGGTTGCTTTATTTGCATTTATCTTTTGTTTGTGTGATTCTACTTAGAATTTGCTTCCGCGGCTCCCAACAATAATTGGATCTTTGGCTTAATATGATGACTAAAATAGTCTTTTAATAAGCAAAGGATCGAGATATTTAATCTAATATAAATTTTGGGGTGCGTCCCATCTAGCACTATCACATAAAAGGGTTCTTCTCTTCGTTGAGAATCTAAATTCAACTATTAAAATCCTGAAATATTTATTGATCTATGTCATGTTGTATCCTAGCAAACTTTTGTATTAAAACTCCCACCAATTTTCGAGGACCAATTCAATAAAGCGTAATGATAGCAATTCTCCGTGCACTCTTCTCACGTGTGGAAGCGAGAGACACCTCACCAAATCTAAGCTACTCATTAGGTAATCCATACTTGGTAAAAGCCATGCCTACAAAAATAAATGTGTTTTCGAGTCGTTGATACGTGTGTGTCGTGCCGGGTGTACCAGATCCTAATGCGGCTCAAGCCAAACAGAATACCTTTGACCCCAAGTGTTAAAATAGGTTGAGATAGGTTCAGCCATATATTCAGTCACTTGTAAAAAAGATCAGACAATTTGCGAAGGGGATGATTTTTCCTTTTAACATCTTCTTTTTGCATTTCGGCCAAAAAGACTTTTTCTCACCATGTTATCAATAATTAATCTATTAAGAATTCACTATGAAAATAATCAAAATAAATAGAAATTATATTTATCGAAGATAAACATTTACAAATTTAAAGGAAATAATCAACAATCCAATTACTATGGCGTAAATGATGACATCCTAAAGCTAAGGTCTTCCTTGATCCGACAATTTGGGTGTATATGAAGAAAATTATACTAAAACTAACCTAAAGTTGGTCCAGTATAACAACATAAACAGACTAAATTACACTACAACTAAGTTAAAGCTTGTCCAACGTAGCAATGTGGACAGACTGGATTACACTAAGAGTTAAGCTAAAAGCTAAATTAAGATAAGATGCATTGCACCATAGTGTTGGGGATTTTGACCTACGGAATCACACAGATCTAGATCTAGGATAGCAATCTAATGACACCAAGCACACACAAGAGAACACAGATTTAACGTGGAAAACCCTTGCGGGAAAAAACCACGACACAAAGCGACAGATCTCCACTATGAAAATAGAAATTATAAAGAGAGGACTTACCCGATTCGAACAACCTCGAATCTCACCCTTGATACACCCTTTAGAAACCCTAAAATCTCTTTAGGAACCCTTGGAACTCTTTTAGAAAGCCTTAGAATCCCTCCCAATCCCGCATACACCCCTTTATATAAGTTTAGAAAGAAGCAGACTCAGAATAGGAAACAAAATCTGCAGAATTTGTGTTTTTGCAATCATATCTGCAGAACTCTTCGATGTCATCGAAGGTCTCTCGATGAAAGCTTCAATATCATCGATGGTCCTTCGATGATATCGAAACAGGACCAAAACTGTCCAGTGACCAGGGGTGAAAAATTCAACAATTATCGATGACAGCCTCGATATCATCGACAGTTTATCGATATCATCGACAGACCAATAGACAGATCTAAGACATCTGTCGATATCATCTAAAACCCTGTCATTATCATCGATAGACCACCAGACAGATTTAAGACATCTGTCCATAACAATCTCCACCATGTCTTCAATCTTCATCCGTGTAGCTTCTTCTCCCATTCTCTTATTTTTACACCATATCATAGCTTCTCTTACACACTCCTTCTTCCTTTTATGCCATCGCCAAGCCCAGAGAAGTTTCACAGACCTTGAACTTTTCTACATGAACGATCTAGGAGAGCATGTTCGTCGGATCAGAATCCACGTGCCCAAACATCTTTGCTCCTGTCTTCTCAAAAGGAAAGACGTAATCTTCTTACCGTCTCACCGCTACCCAATATGCTTGCCGGGGTACTTGCTTACAACATTGATAGCCTATGAAATAACCAGTCTAATCCAGACCATGACATACACTGCCAACCGCATTCGAAATAAGGCTCATGAGATATCCTGCTTTTCCTCATCTGTTTTGGGACATGTCCTGAGGAAAACTTGAGGAGAGACGCGTAGGGAACGCTCTTTGGCTTTACCTGGCCCATCACATCCTTGATCAATACCTACACACAAGGTATTCCTCATGTGATTACCAAAGCCTACTCCTCCTTCAATCTCAATGTCGAGAACCATCTTTGCGGCCCACCGATCATTCATCCCGAATATCCCACTTAACCGAGTTTTTAGTACATTGATTTCAAACATGTCATAATTGGCGATCTACATGTCATCAATTCCTGACTCACCATGAAGGAATCAAACCACTGCGTAGGTGACAGGTCGAACCATGACCTCCTGCAAAGTCCTTTCTCAGCCCCTTTAACTTTGAATCGTTCTGGTTGCTTCATGTAGATCTGCTATTCAATTTCCCTTACAGAAGTGCAGACTCCACATCCATCTTTCCAGCTCAAGATCACATTGGCCAACCAGCGTCAATCATGGATCTAATAGACACCTGTTATACCGTTGGCGTGAATATCTCTGAGAAGCGGATTCCTTCTCTCTGAGCATAACCCTTCGCTACTAACCTCGCCCTGTATCTATGCTGTGTCCTCCTAAAGATCCACTTGCATCCAATCCATTTTTCGGCTCACTGGAAGCTTCACTAGCTCCCATATGTCGGTCTGGTACAACGAATCCATCACATCGCCCATAATCACATTCCACTTCTCAGCACCAGGCTCACCTAGAGCCATCAGAATAGTGTTGCGCAGCACGCCAACAACGCAGTGAGCCTAGATCCAATCTAAGGCCTCACCCACAAACGATAGACAGGAAGAAATATAAACTAGAAATAGATCAAAGCAATCCAAAACAAACCACAAGACAAGATATACGTGGAAAAATCCCAAACTAGGGTAAAAAACCACAGATGCAAAATTCCGCTATGAAGAGAAAGGAAGATTACAAGGCAATATACTAACCTCTCCCTTGGAAGTACAGAGAAAATCCTTTGCCCACACCTCAAAATAATTTCCTAAAATTCACCTTAACCTAGAATAGCCTTAGGGACCCCAATTTATAGTTTTGGCAACTTCCCTTTCCGCATCCCAGTTACGAAAGGACTTGCGACACGAAATCCGTAAAACTCCTTTCGCATCCCAGTTGCGAAAGGACTTGCGACACGAAATCCGCGAAACTCCTTTCGCATCCCAGTTGCGAAAGGACTTGCAACATGAAATCCTCACAACCTCGACTGGTCGTGGGCGGCCCCAGATGTGGCTCCACTTCTCAACAATCTCCCACTTAGAGACACATCTCCATAAACCTTTGTCTTCTTCATCCGGAGTGCACCACCTCCCCGTCTTCAAGCCTGAAGACCAATCAAAGCTGAACAGGGCTTCAGCTTCTCCCTTGTGACCGCCTTGGTCAGCATATCCGCAGGATTCTTACTTGTATGAATCTTCTCCAGAGCAATCGATCCATCTTCCAGTAACGAACGTATGAAGTGATATCTGATGACAATATGCTTGGTCCTTAAATGAAAGGCTGAATTCTTAGCCAAGTGTATTACACTCTGACTGTCACTATATAGCTTGCAATCTGCTTGCTTCTTACCCAACTCTTCCATAAAACCTTGCATCCACACCATCTCCTTGCATGCTTCTGTAGCCGCAACATATTCTGCTTCTGTCGTACTGATAGATACTATCTTTTGTAACTGAGAGACCCAACTGACTGCAGCACTACCCAGAGTAAAAACATAACCCGTAGTACTTCTTCTGCTGTCGATATCTCTTGCCAAATCTGAATCCACGTAGCCTTGTAACTTGATTTTCGATCCACCATAACACAACCCTATGTCCTTAGTACCTACCAAGTACCTAAGGATCCACTTCACAGCTTCCCAATGTTCCTTCCCGGGGTTGTTCATGAACCTGCTAACAACTACCACTGCTTGAGCAATGTCTGGCCTCGTGCTCACCATAGCATACATGAGACTCCCAATAGCTAACGCGTATGGGACTTTAGCCATGTAGTCATGTTCCTCCTGCGTCTTTGCACCTTGCTCCTTAGATAGCTTGAAGTGGTTGGCTAATGGAGTGCTAACCGCTTAGCACCTCCCATATTGAATCGATCAGTACCTTGGCTATGTACTCTGCCCGTGACAAAACTAATTTCTTGTTTTCCCCTGTCACACTTTATCATCCTCATGCCTAGGATTTGTTTTGCAGCTCCTAAATCCTTCATGGCAAATTCTCTAGACAATTGTCTTTTGAGATCTGAGATGTCCTCCATGCTTGAGCCAGCCACAAGCATATCATCAACGTACAGAAGAAGGATGATGTATGACGTATCAAACTTCTTCAAGTAACAACAGTGGTCTGCATGACATCTCCTAAAACCGTTTCCCGACATGAAACTATCGAACTTCTTGTACCACTGTCTCGGGGCCTGCTTCAGGCCATATAGACTCTTCTTCAGTCTGCACACCTTGTTCTCATTACCTGGTGCTATGTATCCTGTCGGCTGATGCATATATATCTCTTCTTCAAGATCCCCATGAAGAAAGGCTGTCTTAACATCTAGCTGTTCTAGATGTAAGTCCTCTGAAGCCACTATACTCAAGACCATGCGAATCGTAGACATTTTCACTACCGGTGAAAATATTTCAGTGAAATCGATACCTGCCTTTTGTTGAAACCCTTTCACAATCAATCTAGCCTTGTACCGTTTTGAACCATCGTGCTCCTCCTTCAGTCTGTAAACCCACTTGTTATGAAGAGCTTTCTTACCCTTGTACGATTAGACTCAAGAGAGTCCATATCATCATCCATGGCCTGCTCCCACTTAACGCGTATATCTGACTGTAACGCTTCTTCAAAACACTCTGGCTCACCATTATCTGTCAGTAGTAGATAATGTAAGAAGGGTGAGTATCGGACCGTGGATCTCCTCTCCCGAGTAAACCTCCTCACAACTGGTGTATACGGCTCTACCTCATCCTGTGGCACTGTAACACCCATGTCCGGTAACTCTTGGATGGTGGGCTAACAGAAGAAGCGTGGACGAGGTGGGCTACCAGAAGAAGCGTGGACCTGCGGCAGTATTCACAGCATCTGCCCAAAAGGTCTTGCGCAACCCTGCATGTAACCTCATGCTCCTGGCGTGATCAAGGATGGTCCTGTTAATGCGCTCAGCCACACCATTCTGCTGTGGTGTCCCTGGAATCGTTTTCTGATATTTGATTCCATTTACTGCACAATACTCCTCAAACCTCTTATCACAATACTCTCCCCCATTGTCAGATCTGAGACACTTTACTGTTTTACCAGTCTCATTTTTTACCATAACTTTCCACTTCTTAAATACATCAAATACATCAGATTTATGTTTTAAGAAGTAGACCCACAGTTCTACTAGCATCATCAATAAAGGTAACAAAATACGTGAGCCACCAAGAGATAATACCTGTGCCGGTCCCACACATCAGTGTGTACAAGCTCCAACAGATGTGTCTTTGGAGCGCGTCCCGTCTTCTTGAAGCTTACCCTCTTCTGCTTGTCATACACGTAGTCCTCGTAGAATTCCAAGTCAATAGACTTCAGCCCTGGTAGCTTCCCTTTTGACAATAACACTTTCATCCCTTTCTCACTCATATGTCTCAGCCTCTGATGCCATAACTGCCCATTCACTCTAGTTGATGCGACTGCGAGTGAACTATACGATCCTGAAGTCACGTACAAAGTACCTTCCTTTTTGCCTCGAGATATTACCAAGGCACCTTTTGTGATCTTCCAGGAGTCACTGGTGAATGTCGTCACATAACCGGTATCGGTCAACTGTCCCACTGAGATCAGATTACGTTTCAAACTCGGTACATGTCTGACATCCTTCAATTTCAAGACCGTTCTGTCTTTCTGATTTACATGAACATCCCCATTTCCAACAATATTGCACGGCTCATCATCACCCAGGTAGACACTCCCAAAGTCACCTGACACATAATCACGCAGAACTTCCTTACACGAAGTAGCATGAAATGAAGCACCCGAGTCTATAACCCAAGACTCATTCCTCGCATCAAGAAACAAGATCAACGCCTCTGTGTCGTTCTCCTCAGACAGATTCACTGAATCTTTCCCACCTTGAGAGCTTCCTTCTTATTTCTTGAGCGCCCCGCAATCACGTTTCATGTGCCCCTTCTTGCCGCAATGCCAACACCCGTCTTTGTCTTTCGGTCCATTGGACTTATTCATTGACTTAGAACGCCCGTGTTTATTGCCTCCTTTGTTCAGCGATCTTCCTCTTCCTTCAACGTTTAGAGCATTCCCTGAATCCCCTGAAACTCCTGATGCCTTCCTTCTAGATTCTTCTCTGAGAATTAGACCGGCCACATCATCAAATTTCAGCTTTGTTGATCCTGAAGAATTGCTCGCAGCAATCACCAAACCATCCCAACTGTCTGGCAAACTGGATAAGATCAATAACGCCCTGACCTCATCCTCAAAAGCAATGCCAATAGATTCCAACTGGCTCGTGACTGCATTGAACTCGTTTAGATGTTCAGCCACGCTCCCACCATCTGACATCTTCATGTTGAATAGCTATTTCATAAGATGAACCTTGTTGGATGCTGAGGGCTTTTCATACATGGTGGCTAGGGCTTCCATTAATTCTTTTGTTGTTTTTACCTTGGATATATTGAAGGCGACGCTCTTAGATAAAGAGAGTCAGATCGTTCCTAAGCCTTCCTATCCAGTAAAAACCATTCATCATCTGTCAACTTTCTGGTTTCTTCTCTTTTCCTCTAGAGAATATAGAGGTCCTTCTGATACAGATAATCCTCCATCTGCATCTTCCAGAAGGCAAAGTTTGAACCATCAAACTTCTCAATTCTAGTTTTCCCATCTTCTGCCATCGCTCTCAATAGAACTAAACCAATAGCTTTGATACCAGTTGTTGCGCAGCACGCCAACAACGCAGTGAGCTTAGATCTAATCTAAGGCCTCACTCACAAACGATAGACAAGAAGAAATATAAACTAGAAATAGATCAAAGCAATCCAAAACAAACCACAAGACAAGATATACGTGGAAAAACTCCAAACTAGGGTAAAAAACCACGGATGCAAAATTCCACTATGAAGAGAAAGGAAGATTACAAGGCAATATACTAACCTCTCCCTTGGAAGTACAGAGAAAATCCTTTGTCCACACCTCAGAATAATTTCCTAAAATTCACTTTAACCTAGAATAGCCCTAAGGACCCCAATTTATAGTTTTGGCAACTTCCCTTTCCGCATCCTAATTGCGAAAGGACTTGCGACACAAAATCCGCGAAACTCCTTTTGCATCCCAGTTGCGAAAGGACTTGCGACACGAAATCCGCGAAACTCCTTTCGCATCCCAGTTGCGAAAGGACTTGCAACATGAAATCCTCGCAACCTCGACTGGTCGTGGGCGGCCCCAGATGTGGCTCCACTTCTCAACAAATAGAAGATGAATCCCCTGCGATATTGGAGTCGTCCATGTACCACGCCGATATCCTACGATCATACCGTGTGATTCTTCTCACAGGTGGCTGCTCCACCTGCTCTGTATCCCTATCCGCACGTCTCAGCCTTCCTGCCCTGCCTGCTCATGTGGCTATGCCCAACATGTCACACACATGCAAAGGTGGAATCCGTTACATCCACTACAGCTCCACCTTTTGAAGTGCTCCCGATCAACCTGTACAAGTTACCGAGTCGTTGTGCTTTCATGATTACCTGTGCCCTCTTAGATTCCTTAAGAGCACTATCAATACCTGTGTACTTGCATCCTTTTGCCTCAAGTACACCAAGAGAAATCAGATTTTGCTTCAAATCAGAAATGTGCCTGACATCAGTTAGGGTACACTCCACCCCATCAAATATCCTGATGCGCACCGTACCAACAACCACAACATTACAGGCAAAGCCATTGCCCATAAACACCTGTCCACCATCGCACTCACTATAGCTGGCGAACCAACTACGATGAGGAGTCATGTGAAAAGATGCCCCTGTGTCTAGCATCCACTCATCCTTACGATCATCGTATGACCGCCTGATAGTAGACATAAATAAAACATCACCATCACATCTACTCGATCCATCTGACGTGGCAACATTGGCCTCCCTGTATAAAGCCTTAGAATCTTCTCTCTTCGATTTAGGATTTTTACAATCCTTCTTCATATGTCCTTCCTTCCTACAATTTCAGCACTTTACCTTTCCTTTGCTCTTGCCCTTGGATTTGGATCTATAACCTGAAGAACCCGTACCTTGTTCAGAATTCCTACCCATTGTAAATAGTGCATCAGAAGATGTCCTCATGTCATCGTTTAGCTTTCTCATAGCCTTCCCTTGAAGGGCTGAGATAATGGTGTCGACACTCATGGTTTTATTCGTGCTGCACATAGTGTCTTTGAATGACTCATACGACGCCGGAAGAGAATTCAGCAACATTATAACGCCCTGAAAATCGGGGGTCGAGCAAAGCTCAGCTCTCGAGTTCCAACGCATCACTTATGCAACACAGATAATGATGATTATGATGAGAGCATTGAAACATGAATGAGATTATACCAAAACAGCATATCATACTCCAGAGACAGTTAAATTGCAAGCGGAAGACTGTGATAGATATATAAATTATATAAACTGTGGTAAGTCTCTAGAGTGTGATAACATTACCAGGTTAAATAATTACAAGTACAATTTCAAAATGTACCAAAATGTGTAAGGTCATCTAGTCGACATCCCTGTAATCCCGTCAATCAAGACACGGCTCACATGAAGCGCCAGAATACAGCCAATACGAGCAAGCATCATAGTCAATGCAAAGGTCCGGCTCCGCCTCACAAGCATCGCCATCACCTACAGCTAAGACAGTCTAGTTGGTGTTGTAAGCACCGTCCCGTAACGTGGGAGTGAGTGATCAACTCAGTGGAACAATAAAGCATAGGTTAACATGTTATCAAAACAGTCAAGCAGTAATGATAAAGTAGTACAGTCAACAATCCTAAGTACTCTTGTTAATGCAAGAATGAAATGTTGTCATGATGCATGCCCTCACCGACATACTCCCTCATGCGACACCATCTTATGTTCGCAGCATGTTTTCATTCCTCAGTGCTCCACATCTTCCAGGCACATGCAGTGCGATGATGAACATGATTACCGAGTTGTTATTAGTCCATTTCAAATAGCAGGATTGAAAAACTAAGGTACCTCCTTTGTATCATTCCCAAACATGATCCATTCTAGGGTCGTCAAACCTAGATAATCTCATACGATAGTGTGGTTCTAGGGCGCTGCAAAGGCTGTCAGGGCTGTTACACGCAATCGTTACACCACTCCCCCATCACCTTTTTAACGGTTCATCACTAAATTGATACAAGCCTAGTTCATATTCCATTCACCGCGACAAAACTCGTCGCCTCACCGCAAATTCAGAGTATGCTCGAGCTCACTACAAAGGGTTCGTCACCAATCAGTGTAGGCCGACAGCTCGACCATGGTGTCCCATACCACCATGCTCGGCTCATGAGTCTTAGCGGATCGAGGTACCATGGTTAACGGGATTTCACTGGTAAGTTTGGTACCCTAGGTTCAAGCAGTAGCGTCCAAACATAGTGATCATATATTAGACACATCGGGTTACTTGACGAGCCAGACTAGCACGAACACACGACTAGCCGAATGACATGAAGTGCATAAGCACTTCGCATGGCCTAACCACTGTCGCCAACCGAAGTACGACTCGGGTTCGTCAGACACATCCTACGTGGCGAAATGAATCTCAACCACGAACTCAAGTCTAGTACCGATTGTCTGGACTATAATCATAGTCCCAATCGCAATCAATCCTTATTCAAAGCATGTGGAGTAAAGCATAATAAACAAAGTAATTCAAGCATGTTAACAAACATGTCATAAAGCAGGTTACAAAGCACAATGTAAACAAGGAATGCAAACACATATATTTCATAGTAAGCGATTAAATTGAACGACCATCATGGAGGAGATCATATACGTTTCTAAGGTAGTTGAGAATCCCATCTCAACTCCTACCTGAAGCATGATTATCTAAGCACTTACTCTTACAAGCATTTTCACAAACACTTAGAATACACTATTTTAACATACATTGTGTATATTAGCAAAAACATGTATTAGGGCGAACTCTCTCGCCAAGTAAGTGTTATACACATATATAATATGTTCATACAACAAATAATCATGGCAAACACATTTCCAAAATTTATATGTATACGGTACTTTCTACAAATACCTAGAATACACAAAATTCCATATTCTTCGTATTTAATCGAAATGAAAAACAGACAGCACTTTGTACATGTGCAATTGCATGTAGATCATGAATCTATCATTTTCTGACATTAAAAGCATTGAAAACCATAACCTATACACCTAAAGCCCGCACCTTTTGTCGTAGAATCGTAACGAATCCGATAGGTTTGTTAAGCTTTCATATTTGGCAGTTTGGTAACCTATAGAATGAAATAGGTTAGCTATTTCATAACCTACAACTATCGAAACCCCAAAACAGGTTAGGGTTAGGGTTTTTTACTTAGAAACGAGGTCGAAATCGCCGAAAAAGCGATAAGAATGTTGCGGTTGAGCTTGTAGAATGACATGGGAGAATAGCAGGGAAGTTCTCCCACTTCTCTCACACTTTCTCTCTCTTTTCTCTCTTCTCTCCTAGGGTTTTTCTCAAATTCGTATGGCTGAATGAGAGAGGGTTTTGAGTGTTTTAAGTTCCTTATATAGCCTAAAACACCGAAATAGACCTAAGGTCAAGGTATACTTAGGTTATAACCAAAGTGGGTCAGTTTCAGCTCAACGGAGGACTTCTGGCAGCCCCCCTGGAGCCAAAGGTTGGACTTAAGCTCACCAACCTTGGATCTAGGTGGAGTTAAGTTTTCATTCCAGTCGGATTCTTAGATCACGCGTGGCGGACCAGTTTCAGTTCAACGGTCAGCGAATGTCGATCGGGGATTTCAAGTACACTGACCTGTGTTGAAATTTTTTCCTGATCCGAGGGTGTAATCTGGTCAGATTCCGACGGTCTGGTTGCTTATAAATTGTCTGCAAATGACAAATGCCAGATTTCATAAATTTGTATTTTATTTTTAATTAATTTCACATTTCTCACACTCTTCACTCCGAGCTCAAGTGAATAGCGCTAGGACATTATTTGGATTTGATTTCCGAGATGGTTGTCAAGCCCAGCAAGGCGGTCATAATTCCTTAACTTCTTGTTAATCGGACTTCCGACGTGCGGTCCAGATCTGATACGGAGTTTCGAGATGCTCCCGAGAGCAGCAGGGTAATGAGATTGATCCTAGATTTTAGGGTAATGTAACGTCAATGATTCTACAAGTTTGGGTCTTGCAGATCGTATTTAAAGTGATTGGTGTTAATTTCACAGGTACTCTAGTTTAATCACTGGCTAATTCTCGCTTAATTTCTAAAGGATTTAGTCCTGAGTAATTTTTGTCTAAGGTGGTGCCTGGGCCTTTGTAGTTTCTAAAGGATTTAGTTCTGAGTAATTTCTAAAGGATTTTCTAAAGGAAATGGGTTCAAAAGCGGTTTTAAACTTATAGGATTGGCTTCTGACAAGTTAATAAGGTGTTAGGAGCGACCCATTGCCTAAGGACGTCTAATTCCAGGTTGGCAAAAATTCGGCATGTTACAAACATACATGCTTGTTCTTCATATTTCATCACTTCCTCCATATCCAACAATTTGCAAAATAATTTATTAAAGTTGCTGATGTGAGCCTCCAGATCTCCACCCTCTGATCTTGAAGTTATACCACTGTCGCTTCAAGTGCAGGTGATTTTCAGAGGATTTCTTCGCATAGACATCCTCTAACTTCGCCCATAACTTAGCCGCAGTTTTCTCCCTCATGACGTTATAGAGAACCTCATCTGTGAGACATTAACAAATCGATGATAAAGCTTTCTTATCAAGAGTATTCCAATCATCATCAGTCACAGTAGACTTTAACTCTTCAAGAACACCATCTTCGCCTTGCTTGATTAATGAACTCATCATCTTGATCTTCCATAACTCAAAATTATTTTTTCCTGAGTACTTCTCAATCTCATACCTGGTGCTCGTCATTATTACTAATCCTGCAGATTTAGATCTGTGCCCCAACCGATTGCTTTGATACCACTTGTTGGAGGGTTTGACCTACGGAATCACACAGATCTAGATCTAGGATAGCATATCAATAACACCAAGCACACACAAGAGAACACAGATTTAACGTGGAAAACCCTTGCGGGAAAAAACTACAGCACAAAGCAACAGATCTCCACTATGAAAATAGAAATTATAAAGAGAGAGGACTTACCCGATTCGAACAACCTCGAATCTCACCCTTGCTACACCCTTTAGAAACCCTAAAATCTCTTTAGGAACCCTTGGAACTCTTTTAGAAAGCCTTAGAATCCTTCCTAATCCCACATACACCCCTTTATATAAGTTTAGAAAGAAGCAAACTCGGAATAGGTAACAAAATCCGCAGAATCCGCGTTTCTGCAATCGCATCTGCGGAACTCTTCGATGTAATCGAAGGTTTCTCGATGACAGCTTGGATATCATCGACGGTCCTTCGATGATATCGAAACATGACCAAAACTGTCCAGCGACCAGGGGTGAAAAATCCAACAATTATCGATGTCATCGAAGGTCTCTCGATGACAGCCTCGATATCATTAACAGACCAATAAACAGATCTAAGACATCTGTCGATATCATCGACAGACCACCAGACAGATTTAAGACATCTGTCCATAACACATTGAATTGTGCTAGGTTGGGTTGGCAAGGGTATGGAGATTTTCGATCTTCTTCCCCTTTACAAATTTTTTAGATGATTACTGGAGAGAGATCTTCATAGGCACTCATTGAATTTGCTTATGTGTAAATAACAATCTAGTTATGTTAACAGTTATAGCCTATCACACAATGTCATGTGTATCATTTTTTTTGTTGTGGGCTGGTCATTAGTTATATGCACGTTTTCAGTCCACTACATGGGTGAGAGTTCTGCTTAGAATGTCGTGTGTAGACAATTCTTATCATTTCTTTCACTCGAACGTGCATTGTGCACTATGAAAATTGGTTAGCTTGGCATTGTTGTTACATTATTACATAGTTCCTTAAGTGATATCAACCATAACAATCTCTCATCTGTGATGTTACGGTGTGTGTTAGGTCAAATCCATCATTACCCATGATTGTATTTCAATTGTTACTTATTATTGACCATGAGGCTGCTAAGGTGAGAAGCCAACTTTGTCATGTAAGAAAGATATTTGACACATGATGGTAGCTAACTAGGCTTACTCTTTTTGAAATACTAGTGACTTTTCGGATTTTGATCCAATTCTAGTGGCAGAGCAGTCAAAAAAAATATTTTGTTTATCTATTATTGAGATTTCACTACCACATGGCATCATTTGTTTGTTATATTTGACACGTTTAGATCAAGTGTCAACAACATGGAGATAAAGTAGGGTGCACTTGTACATGTAATTTTGATCCAATTCATTTATTTTCTATCAAATGTGACCCACTTGAAGATCATGTTAACATGATTTTTTATACTTGGCACTCATGATGACCAACTCCGATCTCTCACACATGCACCTCATTTCACGTGTGAATGAGTGCATTAATGTACATTCCTCGAGCTAGAGGACTCTAACACTTCGTTCACTTCTTCGGATGATTCACATGTGGCATGCCCTCCATGAGGGTGAGAGAATGGAGTAGCGTAGTTTCGTAGAGCATAAAGAAGGTTTTTTTTTTTTTTTTAATTACTGATCGCCATCGGTAGGGTCTTGCCTTTGGATGATTGGTGGCTAATGGCCCGCAACTTTGTGATTGATTATTCTTTTTTTTGGTATGCTATATTATTGGAAAGATAGACTCTTGTGCCATTAAATCAACCAAGGTTCATTTTTTTCTAAAAAGCTAGACAAACTTTAATCATTTTATGAATTAAATTAAGATTTTAAGTTAAAATTTAATACATTGATATATAGTGCTAAAAGTTTTTTTTTTTTTTTTTTAAAAAAATTATTTTCAATGAGTTGGAATCCGAAGCAGAGAATCTTGTTTCAATAAAGAGCGAGTTAGAGATGTTGGTTACTAAGTTGGAGGAGAAAGTTAAATTATGTCAGAAGCCTCAAGCCTAACTGCTAATCAAATGGTTTGTTGCTGACTTGCTGTTTGTTGCACTGATTATGAACACTGGAATGTTTATTCCTGTTCTAAACCCATATTGTTGAACTTCTCAGCAAGATTTGTTGCTGAAATTTCAACATTAGAATCTGATAATCAAGATATGCAAGAGAAGGTTCAAGTGACACTAGAAGGGAAAGCGGAGCAGATTGAAGCTCTTGAAAAAGAGATTGCAACACGAGACGAACATGTTGGTTCTTTGGAGAACCAAGTCATCCAGCTGTGTGAAATTTTAGATGAGAAGGAATGTCTCCATATGCAATTTGAGGAGAAACAGAAGCTATTGGAAGAGCAAAGAGCAGAGGTTTTTTTTTTTAAAAAAAAAACTTAGAGCTAATTGATTCTTCTTCTAATTTTTTATTTCTTTTTTGATTCACTAAGTTTTTCTCAACTATTGGATGTGTCTTCAGATTCAGGCATCACTTGCCATGGCTGAAAACACACTAATAGAAGCAAGGAAACAATACGATTTGATGCTAGAAGGAAAGCAGTTGTTGGAGTTAACGAAGCATTTAATGGAAATTTCTCAGCGGAATCATCAGGCACCATTTTCCATTTTCATCACATTTCATATAGGGTACGTGCAATTTATTTGGGTGCGTTTTCAGTTAAACTGATACCTTTTTTAATTTTTAATTTTTAATTTTCCTTTTCTTCAGATACTGAATCTGCTTGTGTTTAGTATAAGTTTGTCTAGCTTTGTGGCCTTTTGACTTTCCACTAGTTCTCTCTCTCTCTCTCTCTCTCTCTCTCTCTCTCTCTCTCTCTCTCAGATATCAGTTTCTCTTACCATGTTGGCGTCATCCAACTGCACCACTGTGTACTTGGTTTATTTCTATGCAGGACGTGGAGCTGGACATCTCTCCTGTCAAGATTGATGATGCATTGGTGATTGAAGAGGATGACGTCTCAGAGGATGAAGATGATGACAATGATGAGGTACCACTACAACCAGTTATTTCTTTCAGTATTCATGAATTCTGTTAGCAAGAAATTAATTGCTACAGATTGAAAAGCCTTTGGAAAATCACTAACATTAGAATGTCAATCTGAACCTGCCATGTACTGTACTATTTTTAGAGGTAAGTTGAGTTGATTCTTATACTGTTTTTTAAGAAAATGTATGATTCTCTACAGATGAACAATCTAATTCTGCAGAATTGCTTTTCTTGGAAACAGAAGATGTAGAGAAAAGACATCAAAGAAATATTCAAGATCATCACAGTAAATTTTTATGCTTCTATTTAGGTTCTTCTATGAATCAAATATGTATTTGCAAAATGGTCTTGCTTGTACATCTTGATCATTAACTCTGAGATTCTATTTAGGTTCTTCTGTGAATCAAAGACAGTATGGCTGTTCACATGCCAGTTTTTCATTGGTTGGAGAAGGACAACTAGAATAGCTTTAGGTCTAAAACTGGTAGGTCTTTGGTTGTATTTGGGTAGTTGTTTCTAAAAGTTAGGAGTCCTAGTTCTTCTGTGAAGCCCAGCTGTTGAAGGTTTGTGTTGTGTGCTTGTGGGCGGGCGTGTCCATGTGCATGTGTAAATCGTGCATGTGCATGGGCATCTGGATATGGAAACACTTCTCGTGTGCATGGTGTAGAGTTTGTGTGCCTGTGTGGGTGTGTGTGTGTGTGGTGGCTGGTGCAGAGGTCTGTATTTTTTCAACTGTTTCCTACAACTGGAAAAACCAAAAGGTAAATGCCTCTAATTGTGGTGAGACTCCACACAAGTAGCTTGGTGAGAGTTCGGGCTATCTATATTTCCATCCTAATAATTTCATATTTGTTTTATCTTAGTTTACTCAGTCGAATTTTGGATCACCATAAGTACTCGATAACCAATTTAAATGGGAAAATTTAAAGGGTTATTCTTAAAATCCTTTGGAGGTGAAAGCATTTTGCTGTTATTCATAATTTGTATGATTCTCTGCAGATGAACAATCTAATTCTGCAGAATTTCTTTTCTTGGAAACAGAAGATGTAGAGAAAAGACATCAAAGAAATATTCAAGATCATCCACTATTCTTGGAATCACATTGGGGCTGTTGGTGTGAGAATAATAAATTCAAGGTAAATCCACCTTTAGCTTTTAGAATTATTAGCTATTCATGCAATACAACATGAAGTTGAAGATCTTTCCAAATCATCCAATTATTTTCTTCCTTCCATATATATATATATATATATATATATATATATATATATATATATAATATATATATATATATATATATTTGTCATAGTCAAATGAATAAACACTGTGGTAGTATAGCAATCATTGGCAGCCTTTTTCTGTTCTGTGCCCCCAACCCACTCCACTTACCATTCCCAGGTTACTTATTGAAGGGTTATGACCTGTTTTTTGGTTGAATGTCAGCAGCTGCTGTACTTTGCCAGATTTATGACTATGGGGCCCACTCATTCATAGATACTGAAAAGATGCGGGCCACACATAATATATACCGAAGGCCATTCTTCTTCTTCTTCTTCTTCTTTTCTTCTTCTTCTTCTTCTTCTTCTTTTAAAGGCCCAGGCTTATGAAAGGTTGTAGCCTGTTCATGCGACAGATCCATGGATTTGATTCGGTGGGCCTGCCTTGAGCATACCTAAAAATAAGAGTTTGATTTACCACCGAGCATAAGTGTAAATGATTGTCTACCGTTGTTCTTTGTTTCTCCTCTCAAGGACGTTTCTCTCATTTTCTATTAATCACCATGTTTTTATAGTGTGGACCACCTGATAGTAGACTTACCTATTTTATAGAGTGCAGCCCACCTGATAGTAGAAGTACCTGATTTGTGGACTCGTTTGGATGGTAGCTAGCTCATCTAATGTTGCTGAAGTAAGAGAAAGTGAAGTGCAAAATGATGGATGAATTAGCTCCGTACCTATACCACATTTGGAGGCAAAAGCGAAGGTTGGCACTGTTAATGCTAGTTTTTAATATATATCATGTCAAATTAATCATCCTTACTACCTTCTTCTTCTTTTCTTATTTGAAGTGATCAAATTCAAATACCCATGCTTTTTCTTGATTTTTCTGCAGTTTTATCAAACCACCTCCCTCCATTTCTTTCAGAAAGACACAAGCATATATATCTCCTCTTTGGCTACACTAGTTACTTGATCTCAACAACCAGACTCCCGTTGGGAGGGGGTAGCTGTTTGCATACACTGATGTTTGCAGTTGTAATGTTTTTGTTCGTACTTGTTATAGATTGAGGTATTGCTGGGGAGACGAAGAAAATTCGATGATCTGATGGTTGCCGTTGCTGCCAAAGGGAGGCAGTTGGAGATAATAAAGCATGATGGCAAACCATAGATATGGAGTTCCATCATATTCTGATTTTCATTTCTTTTTTCTCCTGTTGTCCTTTTAAGTGATAGAGGTTAGGGAATTTTCAAGTAGAGCTGCTGCTGCCATTAACTGAAAAGAGCAGAGTTGAGAGAGGCCTTTTTATTC
This sequence comes from Magnolia officinalis, assembly GCA_021015155.1. NCBI lineage: Eukaryota > Viridiplantae > Streptophyta > Magnoliopsida > Magnoliales > Magnoliaceae > Magnolia > Magnolia officinalis. The sequence continues at coordinate 120,006,394 of JAJHSJ010000002.1, read as the reverse complement.
TCCTTTTATGGGAGTTGTTGATGATACAGACAATCTGTTGTTTGGTGGTCAGACTGCTGTTGTATTGTTTGAGTCCTGTTTCTGCATCTTCCTTTGATGAGTGGATTGAATGAATGGATTAGTAGTTTAAATAAATATTTAAAAAAATAAACATTTTTAGCCTCAATTTGTAACCGAGGCATGGATTTAGCCTCGGCTGTTGAGAACCGAGGTTAAAAATAGATTTAGCTTTGGTGGGAAGCAATTGAGGCTAACATTTGGATTTAGTCTCACTTAGAAACAATGGAGGCTAAAATTTTGATTTAGCCTCATTTCGTAAAAACCGAAGCTAAAAAGGTTCTTTTAGCCTCACTTGAAGAACTGAGGCTATAAAAGTCATTTTAGCCTCGGTTGCTAAAACTGAGGTTAAAGCCTTTAGCCACGGGGGTTTCAACCTCGCTTTGGATAACTGAGGCAAAATTGAGGCTAAAGCCTTTAGCCTCAGTTTTTAACCTTTTTAGCCACTGTTTTGAACCGAGGCTAAAGCTCCCTTTTCTTGTAGTGTGAGCATCTTCTTTGTTGCATCTCATATAAGATGAGTGGACTGTGACATTCTGTTTGAAGCTCAACTTTAGGGAACTATTCAGGATCACCTACAAATATTCAACATTGAGACAAAGGCAAAAATGAAATCACATCAGATGCCTGAGCAGGTGATAATGTCATCCACTTTAAACTTTATTAGCTCACTTTTCTATTTGTTTCATAGGTTGTTTCATTTCTCAATTAGTTTCCATGCTATATTGTTATATTCACAGGCTGTGTTTAATTCCTATTTATATGATTATTCATTCAATATATTAATTGATTTCCATTTCCTTTCTTAGTCCTTTCAGTTATGGTCTTCTCTCATTTTGTGGGCTGCAGGTCAGGCATTTTGTGAAGAAACTAAAAAACTTACTCATTCTCAGATTGCATTGTGGAATATGCATCCATTATTCAAAGAAAGGGCGACATTCCAAGCACTCACACTTTCTCTCCTTGCTAGCTAAATTAGTGAGTCTTCTTTCCTTCATACTATATGATACATTGATGAAGTGGCCTGGCCATTTGGACAGGCCCATGTTTATATATTATCTCAAAATTGATGAAGCAGATCCGGATGTGCGTCGGAGCTATCCGGATGTTGAGCGGGGGTCCCTGGAAGGTGGGAACCGCTGTTATGACCGTGATGAAGCTGTCCATTTCCTATGGACGGCATTGGAGGGGCCTGGCCATTTGGACAGGCCGTGTTTATGTATTTGCTCGAGATTAATGGAGCAGACCCGGATGTGCGTCGGAGCTATCCGGAAGAGCGGGGGTCCCTGGAAGTCGGGAACCGTTGTTATGACCATGATGAAGCTGTCCATTTCCTATGGACGGCATTGGAGGGGCCTGGCCATTTGGACAGGCCGTGTTTGTGTATTTGCTCGAGATTAATGGAGCAGACCCGGATGTGCGTCGGAGCTATCCGGAAGAGCGGGGGGGTCCCTGGAAGGTGGGAACCGCTGTTATGACCATGATGAAGCTGTCCATTTCCTATGGACGGCATTGGAAGGGCCTGGCCAATCGGACAGGCCGTGTTTATATTTGTATTATATTTGTATTGCAGGGACCACACCCGAACCCATTCTCAAATCCTATAACCTATAACCAAAACCTATAACCTATAACCTAAATCAAAACCCTAACCTAAACCAAAACCTAAACCTATAACCTAAACTCAATTCCCTAAAGCTAAACCTACACCTAATCCTAATCTCAACTCCCTAACCTAAACCTAAACCTTAACTTGAAAACCCAAACTTAAACCCAATCTTGAACCTGAACCTGATTTCTTAAACCTAAACCATAACCCATTCTCAAATCCAAAAATCTATAACCTAAACCTAAACTAAAACCAAAACCTATAACCTTACCCGAACACATTCTCAAATCCAAAAATCTAAACCTTAACCAAAACCTATAACCTAAACCCGAACCCATTCTCAAATCAAAAAACTAAACCTAAAACTAAACCAAAACCAATAACCTAAACCAAAACCTATAACCTAAACTCAAATCCCTAAAACCTTAACCTATAACCTAAACTCAAATCCCTAAACCCGAACCCATTCTCAAATCCCTAAACCCGAACCCAATTTCCTCAACTTAAACCTTAAACTATTCTCAATTCCCTAAAGCTTAACCTACAACCTAACCTAAACCAAACTCCCTAGCTTAAACCTAAACCTAAACTTGAAAACCCAAACTTATACCCGGTCCCGAACCCGAACCCAGTTCCTCAACCTAAACCTTAACCTATTCTCAATTCCCTAAACCTTAACCTAAAACCTAACCTAAACCTAAACCTAAACTTGAAAACCCAAACTTAAACCCGATCCCGAACTCGAAACCGATTTCCTAAACCTAAACCTTAACCTACAACCTAACCTCAACCTAACTACCTACCTAAACCTAAACCTAAACTTGAAAACCCAAACTTAAATCCAATCCCGAACCCCAAACCCGATTTCCTAAACCTAAACTTCAACCTATTCTCAAATCCCTAAACCAAAACCTACACCTAATCCTAAATCTCAACTCCCTAACCTAAACCTAAACCTAAACTTGAAAACCCAAACTTAAACCTGATGCCGAACCCGAACCCAATTTCCTCAACCTAAACCTTAACCTATTCTCAATTCCCTAAACCTTAACCTACAACCTAACCTAAACCTAAACCTAAACTTGAAAACCCAAACTTAAACCCGATCCCGAACTCGAAACCGATTTTCTAAACCTAAACCTTAACCTACAAACTAACCTAAACCTAACTACCTAACCTAAACCGAAACCTAAACCTAAACCTAAACTTGAAAACCCAAACTTAAACCCGATCCCAAACCCGAACCCGAACCCAGTTTCCTCAACCTAAACCTTAACCTATTCTCAATTCCCTAAACCTTAACCTACAACCTAACCTAAACCTAACTCCCTAACCTAAACATAAACCTAAACTTGAAAACCCAAACTTAAACCCGAACCCGGTTTTCTAAACCTAAACCTTAACCTATTCTCAATTCCCTAAACCTTAACCTACAACCTAACATAAACCTAACTCCCTAACCTAAACCTAAACCTAAACTTGAAAACCCAAAATTAAACCCGATCCCGAACCCGAACCCGAACCAGGTTTCCTAAACCTAAACCTTCACCTATTCTCAATTCCCATAACCTTAACCTACAACCTAACCTAAACCTAACTACGTAACCTAAACCTAAACTTGAAAACCCAAACTTAAACCCGATGCCGAACCCGAACCCACTTTTCTCAACCTAAACCTTAACCTACAACATAACCTAAACCTAACTCCATAACCGAAACCTAAACGTAAACTTGAAAACCCAAACTTAAACCCGGTCCTGAACCCAAACCCAGTTTCCTCAACCTAAACCTTAACCAATTCTCAATTCCCTAAACCTTTACCTACAACCGAACCTAAACCTAATTCCCTAACCTAAACCTAAACTTAAACTTGAAAACTCAAAGTTAAACCCGATCTCGAACCCGAACCCGGTTTCCTAAACTTAAACCTTAACTTATTCTCTATTCCCTAAACCTTAACCTACAACCTAACCTCAACCTAACTACCTAACCTAAACCTAAACCTAAACTTGAAAACCCAAACTTAAATCCAATCCTGAACCCAAACCCGATTTCCTAAACCTAAACCTCAACCTATTCTCAAATCCCTAAACCAAAACCTACACCTAATCCTAAATCTCAACTCCCTAACCTAAACCTAAACCTAAACTTGAAAACCCAAACGTAAACCCGATGCCGAACCCGAACCCAATTTCCCTCAACCTAAACCTAACCTATTCTCAATTCCCTAAACCTTAACCTACAACCTAACCTAAACCTAAACCTAAACTTGAAAACCCAAACTAAACCCGATCCCGAACCCGAAACGGTTTCCTAAACCTAAACCTTAACCTACAAACTAACCTAAACCTAACTACCTAACTAAACCTAAACCTAAACCTAAACTTGAAAACCCAAACTTAAACCCGATCCCAAATCTGAACCCGAACCCAGTTTCCTCAACCTAAACCTTAACCTATTCTCAATTTCCTAAACCTTAACCTACAACCTAACCTAAACCTAACTCCCTAACCTAAACCTAAACCTAAACTTGAAAACCCAAACTTAAACCCGAACTCGGTTTCCTAAACCTAAACCTTAACCTATTCTCAATTCCCTAAACCTTAACCTACAACCTAACATAAACCTAACTCCCTAACCTAAACCTAAACCTAAACTTGAAAACCCAAAATTAAACCTGATCCCGAATCCGAACCCGGTTTCCTAAACCTAAACCTTCACCTATTCTCAATTCCCAAAACCTTACCTACAACCTAACCTAAACCTAACTACCTGACCTAAACCAAACCTAAACTTGAAAACCCAAACTTAAACCCGATCCGAACCCGAAACCGGTTTCCTAAACTTAAACCTTAACCTATTCTCAAATCCCTAAACCTAAACCTACACCTAATCCTAAATCTCAACTCCTTAACCTAAACCTAAACCTAAACTTGAAAACCTAAACTTAACCCGATGCCGAACCTGAACCAAATTTCCTCAACCTAAACCTTAACCTATTCTCAATTCCCTAAACCTTAACCTACAACCTAACCTAAACCTAAACCTAAACTTAAAAAACCCAAACTTAAACCCGATCCCGAACCCGAAACCGGTTTCCTAAACCTAAACCTAACAACAACTAAAAAACAAAAACCTAACCTAAACCTAACCTAAACCTAACCTAAACCTAAACTAAACCTGAAAACCCAAACTTAAACCCGAACCTGAACCTGAACCGGTTTCCTCAACCTAAACCTTAACCTATTTTCAATTCCCTAAACCTTAACCTATAACCTAACCTTAACCTAAAACCTAAACATAAACCTAAACTTGAAAACCAAAACTTAAACCCGATGCCGAACCCGAACCCAATTTCCTCAACCTAAACCTTAACCTATTCTCAATTCCCAAAGCTTAACCTAAAACCTAACCTAAACTTAACTCCCTAACCTAAACCTAAACCTAAACTTGAAAATCCAAACTTAAACCCCGTCTCGAACCCGAACCCAGTTTCCTCAACCTAAACCTTAACCTATTCTCAATTCCCTAAACCTTAACCTACAACCTAACCTAAACTTAACTCCCTAACCTAAACCTAAACTTGAAAACCCAAACTTAAACCCGATCCCGAACCCGAACCTGGTTTCCTAAACCTAAACCTTAACCTATTCTCAATTCCCTAAAGCTTAACCTACAACGTAACCTAAACCTAACTCCCCAACCTAAACCTAAACCTAAACCTAAACTTGAAAACCCAAAATTAAACTCGATCTCGAACCCGAACCCGGTTTCCTAAACCTAAACCTTAACCTATTCTCAATTCCCAAAACCTTAACCTACAACCTAACCTAAACCTAACTACCTAACCTAAACCTAAACCTAAACTTGAAAACCCAAGCTTAAACCCGATCCCGAACCCGAACCCGATTTCTTAAACCTACACCTTAACCTATTCTGAAATCCCTTAACCTAAACCTACACCTAATCAGAATCTCAACTCCCTAACCTAAACCTAAACCTAAACTTGAAAATCCAAACTTAAATCCGATCCCGAACCTAAAACCGGTTTCCTAAACCTAAACCTTAACCTATAACCTAACCTAAACCAAAGATTTGTATTTTCAGCATTATTGTAATTGTAAATTGTAATTGTAATTCATTGAATGAAAGATTGTAATTGTAATTCATTGAATGAAGGATATTTATTCTTTCAATTCTTTATCGTTGAAATTTCAGGGTGAAGTTGAGCAAATTTCCCTAATGAAGCCAAAGATTTGTATTTTCAGCATTATTGTATTTGTAATTGTAATTCATTGAATGAAGGATTGTAATTGTCTGAATGAAGGATTGTAATTGATTGTAATTAAATGAATGAATGATTGTAATGGAATGAATGAATGATTATACAGGTGGTAATTGAATGATTATATAGGATGATTATACAGGTGGTAATTGAATGATTATACAGGTGATAATTGAATGATTATACAGGTTGGTAATTGAATGATTATACAGGATGATTATACAGGTGGTAATTGAATGATTATATAGGATGATTATACAGGTGGTAATTGAATGATTATACAGGTGATAATTGAATAAACAAATAATCCGTTAGCTGTTATAGTTTACAGCTACGGATATCATTGCTACGGATTATATCCGAAGCGATTGCTAGAAATAGCTACGGATTCAATCCGTAGCTGTTATCATTAAATCCGTAGCTGTTGTAATCTACAGCTACGGATATAATTGCTACGGATTATAGCTGTAGCTATTGTAAGATATAGCTACGGATTAAATCCGTAGCTGTTGTGATTAAATCCGCAGTTGTTGTATTCTACAGCTACGGATATAATTGCTACAGATTATAGCCGTAGCTATTGTAATATATAGCTACGGATTCGATCCGTAGCTGTTGTGATTAAATCCGCAACTGTTGTAATCTACAGCTGCGGATATAATTGCTACGGATTATATCCGTAGCTATTGTGAGATATAGCTACGGATTAAATCCGTAGCTGTAGTGAATAAATCCGTAACTATTATAACCTATAGCTACTGACATCGTTGCTACGGATTTAATCCGTAGCTGTTGCGACCTATAGCTACGGATTAAATCCGTAGCTATAGGTTCCAGACCTATTGTTACTGCACCTACGACTACGGACGTGCTACGGACTAGATCCGTAGCCATAGGTCTAAGGCTACGGATTTTATCCGTAGCCTTTGTCCCTTTTTTTGGTAGTGCCCCTTTTTTATTACTTAAAAGTTGTATGGTTTGATTCCTTGTTTTGGTCAGCATGACTATCGATCTTAAGAGTTTGGATAAATTAAGGTATATTTATGTTATTTTATTAATCTTTATTATTATTATTTTAAAAAAAATTGACATCTTAAGTAAAAGTTTAGAACTTCTTTCGATTATATAAAGCCATCAAATATAATGTAAAGCATCACTATCATTCGATCAATGGTTCTTAGATATTTTGTCTCTGTAGATTTAAGGGTTATTTCTGAAAAGCAAAGAGTGATATTTTCTGTTTGCCCACTCCATTAACAGGATGATCTCAAGCTTAAAAATCCAATATTCCCTTCGTTTCATTTCCTTTGAAAAGTTAGCTAAAGCAATATCTCTAATTAACACTTGTTTTCTTCTTACTTTTCTTCTTATTATTTTTCTTTAATGGATTGTCACCAAAATTCTTTTTGGAAGTACTATCGTCCATGGTAGATGGCTAATTAATGATTATCATATAGAAGTAATTCTTTAGATAAGTGAGCAGATCAAAGATGGGCTGCACAAGTTAAATGATTTACATCCCTAATAATTGTTAGGGACCATGAAGATTAATGTATGAAGGATCCCATGCATTATCCAAATTGATAATTGTACATTTTGTCATTATCAATTTGGAAGCAAGCGTAGAATCTCCTCCAAAGGTATCTGAGTTCAATCACTCTTCTTTCCAAGGGTGCGGATTAGGTGCGACCCTTCCTTACCAAACCTGGTACGTACCTGACCATGGGGCCCACCTTGATGTAAGTGTACTATATCCACTCCATCCATCCATTTTTACAGATTATTTTAGGGGCAAAAAAATAAATTTGAAGCAGATCCAAATCTCAGGTGGACCACATTACAGGAGCCCACCATTAAAAATTCCTATGGCCCATTGGAATGTTTATTTTCCATATTTCGAGATCATTTCAAAACATTTTATATATATATATATATATATATATATATATAATATATATTATATATATATATATATATATATATATATAAAGAAGTATCATATCCAAAGATCGACTGGACCACACCACAAATAGCAGCGGGAAAATTGATTTTGATCGTTAAAAATTTCGTAGGGCCCGCCGTAATGTTTATTTTCCATCCAATCTATTCATAAGGTCACAAATACCCTGGATGAAGAGTAAAAACAAATTTCATATTGATCCAAAACTTCTGTGACTCCTAAAAGGGTTTCAATGGTAAACGTTAAATCCCACACTGCTTTTTACAGTGTGGTCCACTTGATAGTTAGATCTGTCTTATTTTTCGTCTCAAGCCTTAATGCGAGCTCGCCAAATAGATGGACGGTTTGGATATAGCACATACCTCATGATAAGACCCATAAAAGCAGTGGGGGATTGCATTAGCAAAAAAAAAAAAAAAAAAAAACCGAATAGATTGTGGTGGCACTACCGCCATACCAGGTAATACCGCTGGTACGGTGGTAGTGCCACCGCAGTCTGTCCAGTTTTTGTTTTTTGTTTTTACAATGAGAACTTTTTTCCCCCTACATTTTTCTCTAATGCATATTTACCTAAATATGTATATATAAGCATATAAAAATATTTTTCTTTCTTTTTATTCATTTATTTCTTTATTCATTTAACAAGCATATCTCCTAAATCAGAATGAGTTACTTGACGTACCATCTATGATTTTGGGGTAGGAGAAGCTACTTTATCCAACCAACTTGGTCATTTTCCAAGATTCCATCAGGTCGATGGTCAAAAATCATTTCATTCACTTTGTGATTAATTTCAATCAGTTCATGGTGAATTTCATTCACTTCGCGGTGAATTTCATTTACTTCACGATCAATTTCATTCACTTCGCGGTGAATTTCATTCACATAGCGGTCAATTTCATTCACATCGCGGTCAATTTTATTCACTTTGCAGTCGATTTCAATCACTTCGCAGTTAATTTCATTTACTTCGCGGTGAATTTCGTTCACTTCGCGGTCAACTTCATTCACTTCGCAGTCAATTTCAATTAGTTCGTGGTGAATTTCATTCACTTTATTCACTTTGCGGTCAGTTTCATTCACTTCGCGGTCAATTTCATTCACTTCCCGGTGACTTTCATTCACTTCGCAGTCAATTTCATTCGTCAATTTTATTCACTTCACGGTCAATTTCATTCGTCAATTTTATTCACTTCATTCACTTCACGGTCAATTTCATTCACTTCATGGTCAATTTCAATCAGTTCGCGGCGAATTTCATTCACTTCGCGGTCAATTTCATTCACTTCGCGGTCAATTTCAATCAATTCGCAGTCAATTTCATTAACTTCGCGATCAATTTCAATCAGTTTGGGTGAATTTTATTCACTTTACGGTCAATTTCATTAACTTTACTGTCAATTTTATTCAGTTCACAATCAATTTCAATCAGTTCGCGGTGAATTTCATTGACTTCATTCACTTCGCGGTTAATTTCATTCACTTCGCGGTCAATTTCGTTCACTTAGCGATGAATTCCATTCACTTCACTGTAAATTTCATTCACTACATTCACTTTGCGGTGAATTTCACTCACTTCGCAGTGAATTTTATTCGATTTGTGGTGATAAGAGGAGCAAAGAGTGGACAAGGGAAGACCATTAGGCGAATCGACCCAACTGCTAATAAGCTTCTCAAAGAAGCGAATAAGTGTGTGAACATTGGTAAACACACACAAAAGAACACAGATTTAACGTGGAAAACCCTTGCGGGAAAAAACCACAGCACAAAGTGACAGATCTCCACTATGAAAATAGAAATTATAAAGAGAGAGGACTTACCCGATTCGAACAACCTCGAATCTCACCCTTGATACACCCTTTAGAAACCCTAAAATCCTTTAGGAACTCTTTTAGAAAGCCTTAGAATCCCTCCTAATCCCACATACACCCCTTTATATAAGTTTAGAAAGAAGCAAACTCGGAATAGGTAACAAAATCCGCAGAATCCGCGTTTCTGCAATCGCATCTGCGGAACTCTTCGATGTCATCGAAGGTCTCTCGATGACAGCTTCGACATCATCAACGGTCCTTCGATGATATCGAAACAGGATCAAAACTGTCCAGCGACCAGGGGTGAAAAATCCAACAATTATCGATGTCATCGAAGGTCTCCTCGATGACAGCGTCGATATCATCGATAGACCAACAGACAGATCTAAGACATCTGTCGATATCATCGACAGACCACCAGACAGATTTAAGACATCTGTCCATAACACATAGAATTGTGCTAGGTTGGGTTGGCAAGGTATGGAGATTTTCGATCTTCTTCCCCTTTACAAATTTTTTAGATGATTACTGGAGAGGGATCTTCATAGGCACTCATTGAATTTGCTTATGTGTAAATAACAATCTAGTTATGTTAACAGTTATAGCCTATTACACAATGTCATGTGTATCATTTTTTTTGTTGTGGGCTGGTCATTAGTTATATGCACGTTTTCAGTCCACTACATGGGTGAGAGTTCTGCTTAGAATGTCATGTGTAGACAATTCTTATCATTTCTTTCACTCGAACGTGCATTGTGCACTATGAAAATTGGTTAGCTTGGCATTGTTGTTACATTATTACATAGTTCCTTAAGTGACATCAACCATAACAATCTCTCATCTGTGATGTTACGGTGTGTTATGGTCAAATCCATCATTACCCATGATTGTATTTCAATTGTTACTTATTATTGACCATGAGGCTGCTAAGGTGAGAAGCCAACTTTGTCATGTAAGAAAGATATTTGACACATGATGGTAGCTAACTAGGCTTACTCTTTTTGAAATACTAGTGACTTTTCGGATTTTGATCCAATTCTAGTGGCAGAGCAGTCAAAAAAAATATTTTGTTTATCTATTATTGAGATTTCACTACCACATGGCATCATTTGTTTGTTATATTTGACACATTTAGATCAAGTGTCAACAACATGGAGATAAAGTAGGGTGCACTTGTACATGTAATTTTGATCCAATTCATTTATTTTCTATCAAATGTGACCCACTTGAAGATCATGTTAACATGATTTTTTATACTTGGCACTCATGATGACCAACTCCGATCTCTCACACATGCACCTCATTTCACGTGTGAATGAGTGCATTAATGTACATTCCTCGATCTAGAGGACTCTAACACTTCGTTCACTTCTTCGGATGATTCACATGTGGCATGCCCTCCATGAGGGTGAGACAATGGAGTAGCGTAGTTTCGTAGAGCATAAAGAAGGGTTTTGTTTTTTTTTTTTTTTTTTTTAAAAAAAAAAAAAAATTACTGATCGCCATCGGTAGGGTCTTGCCTTTGGATGATTGGTGGCTAATGGCCCGCAACTTTGTGATCGATTATTCTTTTTTTGGTATGCTATATTATTGGAAAGATAGACTCTTGTGCCATTAAATCAACCAAGGTTCATTTTTTTCTAAAAAGCTAGACAAACTTTAATCATTTTATGAATTAAATTAAGATTTTAAGTTAAAATTTAATAGATTGATATATAGTGCTAAAAGTTTTAAAAAAAAAAAAAAAAAAAAAAAAAAAAAAAAAACTTATTTTCAATGAGTCCCCTTTTTTATTACTTAAAAATTGTATGGTTTGATTCCTTGTTTTGGTCAGCATGACTATCTTAAGAGTTTGGATAAATTAAGGTATATTTATGTTATTTTATTAATCTTTATTATTATTATTTTAAAAAAATTGACATCTTAAGTAAAAGTTTAGAACTTCTTTCGATTATATAAAGCCATCAAATATAATGTAAAGCATCACTATCATTCGATCAATGGTTCTTAGATATTTTGTCTCTGTAGATTTAAGGGTTATTTCTGAAAAGCAAAGAGTGATATTTTCTGTTTGCCCACTCCATTAACAGGATGATCTCAAGCTTAAAAATCCAATATTCGCTTCGTTTCATTTCCTTTGAAAAGTTAGCTAAAGCAGTATCTCTAACACTTGTTTTCTTCTTACTTTTCTTCTTCTTATTATTTTTCTTTAATGGATTGTCACCAAAATTCTTTTTGGAAGTACTATCGTCCATGGTAGATGGCTAATTAATGATTATCATATAGAAGTGATTCTTTAGATAAGTGAGCAGATCAAAGATGGCTGCACAAGTTAAATGATTTACATCCCTAATAATTGTTAGGGACCATGAAGATTAATGTATGAAGGATCCCATGCATTATCCAAATTGATAATTGTACATTTTGTCATTATCAATTTGGAAGCAAGCTTAGAATCTCCTCCAAAGGTATCTGAGTTTCAATAATTCTTCTTTCCAAGGGTGCGGATTAGGTGCGACCCGGCCTTACCAAACCTGGTACGGACCTGACCATGGAGCCCACCTTGATGTATGTGTACTATATCCACTCCATCCATCCGTTTTTACAGATCATTTTAGGGCGAAAAAACAAATTTGAAGCAGATCCAAATCTCAGGTGGACCACATTACAGGAAACGGTGTGATTGAGTGCCCACATTAAAAAACTTCCTAGGGCCCATTGGAATGTTTATTTTCCATATTTGGAGATCATTTCAAAGCATTATATATATATATATATATATATATATATATATATATATATATATAAAGAAGTATCATATCCAAGATCAACTGGACCACAACCACAAAATCAGCGCGGGAAATTGATTTTCATCGTTAAAATTTCATAAGGCCCACCGTACGTTTATTTTCCATCCAATCTATTCATAAGGTCACAAATACTGGGATGAAGAGGAAAAACAAATTTCATATTAATCCAAAACTTCTGTGACTCCTAAAAGGGTTTCAATGGTAGACGTTAAATCCTCCACTGCTTTTTACAGTGTGGTCCACTTGATAGTTAGATCTGTCTTATTTTTCGTCTCAAGCCTTAATGCGAGCTCGCCAAATAGACGGACGGTTTGGATATAACACATACCTCATGAGAAGCCCCACAAAAGCAGTGAGGGATTGCATCAACAAAAAAAAAAGCTTGATAGACTGTGGCGTGACTACTGCCGTACCAGCGGTAGTACCGCTGGTTGTGGTAGTGCCACCGCAGTCTGTCTAGTTTTTTTTTTATTAATTAATTAATTAATTTATTATTATTTTTTTACAATGAGAGCTTTTTTCCCCCTTACATTTTTCTCTAATACATAATTACGTAGATATGTATATATAAGTATATAAAAATATTTTTCTCTCTTTTTATTCATTTATTTCTTTATTCATTTAACAAGCATATCTCCTGAATTAGAATGAGTTACTTGACGTACCACCTATGATTTTGGGGTAGGAGAAGCTACTTTATCCAACCAACTTGGTCATTTTCCAAGATTCCATCAGGTCAATGGTCAAAAATCATTTCATTCACTTTGCGATCAATTTCAATCAGTTCACGGTGAATTTCATTCACTTCGCGGTGAATTTCATTTACTTCACGATCAATTTCATTCATTTTGCAGTTAATTTCATTCACTTCGTGGTGAATTTCATTCACATCGCGGTTAATTTCATTCACTTTGCAATCAATTTCAATCAGTTCGCAGTCAATTTCATTCATTTTGCAGTCAATTTCAATCAGTTTGGGGTGAATTTCATTCACTTTATTCACTTTGCGGTCAATTTCATTCACTTTGCAGTCAATTTCATTCACTTGGCATTGAATTTCATTCACTTTGCAGTCAATTTCATTCATTTCACGGTCAATTTTACTCACTTCATTCACTTCACGGTCAATTTCATTCACTTTGCGATCAATTTCATTCAGTTTGCGGTCAATTTCATTTGTCAATTTTATTCACTTCATTCACTTCGCGGTCAATTTCATTCACTTCACGGTCAATTTCAATCAGTTCGCGGCGAATTTCATTCACTTCGCGGTCAATTTCATTCACTTCGCGGTCAATTTCAATTAGTTTTGGTAAATTTCATTCACTTTGCGGTCAATTTCATTCACTTCGCGGTCAATTTTAATCACTTCGAGATTAATTTCATTAACTTCGCGGTCAATTTTATCAGTTCAGGTCAATTTCAATCAGTTCGCGGTGAATTTCATTCACTTCGCAGTCAGTTTCATTCACTTCGCGGTCAATTTCGTTCACTTCACAGTGAATTCCATTCACTTCACGGTCAATTTCATTCACTTCATTCACTTTGCGGTGAATTTCACTCACTTCGGGGTGAATTTTATTCGATTCGTGGTGATAAGGGGAGCAAAGAGTGGACAAGGAAAGGCCATTAGGCGAATCGATTCAGCTGCTAGTAAGCTTTTCAAAGAAGCGAATAAGTGTGCGAACATTGGCAAGCCAATCTTCGGAAGCGTGCCCGGGTCGAAATTGGCGATGAGTTCCGCTACAGGGTGGTGCTTTCCATCATTGGCCCTCATCGGCCTTATCAGGGTGGGATAGATTTCGCAAAGGTAAGGGAAAGGATTTTGGCTACGAAATATCAACATTCCTCCTAATCGAACATGTAACTCATTAAGGTCCATCAACATTCCTACGAAGTGACTGAAATTCGCAGTGAAGTGAGTGAACTTCATCGCGAAGTGAATGAAATTCACCACAAAGTGAGTGAACTTAATCACGAAGTGAATGAAATTCACCGCGAAGTAATGAAATTCTAGGTGGACCACACCACAGGAAACAATGATCAATAGCCATTAAAAACTTTTTATGTGCCACAAAAGTTTTGGGCCAAGCTGATAGTTGTGATTTGCCTTCATCCATGTTTGTGTGACCCTATCAACATGTTGGATGACTAATAAACGTCGCGATTAGTTTCATTCACTTCGCGGTCAATTTCACTCACTTTGCGGTCAATTTTGTTTACTTTGCGGTGAATTCTGTTTACTTCACGGTGAATTCCATTCAATTCATCTACTTCGCGGTGAATTTCTTTCACTTCGCTGTCAATTACATTCACTTCATTCACTTCGCGGTGAATTTACTTCACTTCGCGGTCAATTCCCTTCAATTCGTGGTGAATTTCATTCAATTCATCAATTTCGCGATGAATTTCCTTCACTTCGCAGTCAATTCCATTCACTTGGGGGTCAATTACATTCACTTCGTAGTGAATTTTCTTCACTTCGCGGCCAATTCCATTTACTTTGCAGTGAATTTCCTTCACTTCGCGGTCAATTCCATTCACTTCGGGGTCAATTTTAATCGCTACGGTTATAATCTATAGCCATAGCCAATCCCAGCTTTCATAAATAACATTTCTGATAAAGCAAGGACGTTTTAGTCCAGTAAATGTGTGTCCATACAGTAGGAGAGTAGTTTGAGAAGGTAAGTTTAAAAGAACTTAATAAGGTACGTGACTTAAAAGTGAGGAGTACAGTAGGAAAAGGCTCAAGAGAAATTTTATGGTGTACAACTTATATACCAACTCCTTAGTCTAAGGGCACAATTAAAAATGGATCCTTACGCTTGCTCGGGTGGTAGACTCTTGAGGAGTTTCAACACCTGGTCAAGGGTTCCAGTATCCATAGGTGGTGAAATTCCACTGGCGTGAGTGTGTGGGGGTGTGTGTGCGTGAGTTAAAAAAAAAAAAACTTTTAGTTTAACGGCACAATTAAAAATTTAAAAGTAAGGACTTCGTTACCTTCTAAATGGTGGGACCCAGTGATGGATGGCTTAGATCTCAATTACTTTCTGATTGTGGCCAAACGTTGTGATTATGACGAGATGATGGTAACCCACCACAATACCCTGATTACAACAGATCATCAACCCTTCGAATAATTGGAGAATTATTTTGATACTGTAGTAGGGCATGACAATTGATGCATAGGCACTCAGAAATTGTACACGTGACATACATTAATTCAAACCAAAATCGACTAAATAGGGAGCAGATTGGTTGAACAATCTTAACCTTTTATTTACGGATACTTATTCGTTGAAATAGATCTATTGGATTTTTATTTTTTTAATTTAACCGTCCAATAACTGTCCTTCAATCCGATATTTAAAAAATAATAAAATAAGAGTAGCTTTTGGTTCGTGATATATGTAGTAAACCTGATCATTGAATGGAGATGATTTTTATATGAGGTGCTCCTCATGATGGACGGGTTAGATGGCACATTCAGATGACAGATTTCGAATTATTCTCCAGGTGGACGGTAACCTATGGTCCAACCCGTTGGACTTGAGATATTTTCTTCCAATTTTATTTATAAGTTCGATGCCGTTTGGTGCAATGTGGTATACGAAATGGCGTCATCTCAACTAGTCTAACCTGACCCTTCATATTACAAAACCTGTAAGAATTGTATCATTGGCTGATCTAGTGGGCCCCACTGCAGGCCGCAAACCAGAACTTAAAAGCTTAATAGAATATTCTTTGTATGAGCCTCTTGTTAGTAGGCAACGTTAATGACCCAATGGTTCATCCGATTGATGATGGGTCATTTTCACTTCGAAAAGCTATGAAAATTACATTTGGGGTTGGTATGGGGGGCCATTCAAGCCGTGGGTAATTTATTCCAATCATATACTTAAAACTAAAATGGTAATGACTACAAATTCTTTTACTTATGCTGTAAAAGTATCTTTTTTGAACGGGTGTTTATTTCATGAGCTGTAAAATCATGATATTGCTATTTTCATTAAAAATTAATTTATTGTCAAATTATCATATATTTAATTTTTTATTTGAATTTAAAATTTTGTAAGTAATATTATAAAAAAGTACAATGATTTTTGAATTGACAATTTCCATGTTTGGTTTAGTGGTGATAAAATCATAGTAATTGATAATCCAAACAGGCTTTAAAATCTAAGGTTCGGATTGCATGATGCATTAATTAGAGAGCTCATTGGATTAAATGGTCATCCTATTAGATATGCTTGGCAGAGTAATTGGGGCAGAGGCATTTTCAGATTGTCATGTGGTAGGGATTGAAATTTGGACACGACCATCTCCGAACCTGAACCATGGACTACTTAGACTTAAATTGTCCACATGGGTTAGATGTGGTGCACACATATTTCTCCTATTTATAATTGTTTGGATGCACCATCCAGCTGAAATGAATTGCCACATTCATTTTAAAGTGCAAGTGACAAAAATAATAATGTTTTTAATAGTCACTTGCCCTTAAATATCAATTATCATTGAAGTAATATATTTGTAATTTTGAACTTAAGACTCTGGACAATGAGCCATGGTTTTCTAAGTCAATGACACATCTAGACTCATTTGAGTCTGAGTCAATTTGCAGCTCACCCAAGTTGGGAGTGACTCCAACCAACTTGAGCTTGAGCTAGTGTCCTTCCTATTGAACTTGATCAGCTGATTGACTTGGCTCGAGTCTTGGTCAGGTGAACTCAACTTGACAGAATTTCAGAGCCAAGTGACTAAGTTCATTACAACTTTGCAAGAATCATCATAGTTGAGTTAACTCGGTTGACTCGACACAGCTTGGTATGACTCCCCACTAGAGTTGGACACGGGACGATGTGACTCGAAAATGACTCGTCTGACTTGTTCAAATTCGACTTAGTTCGAATCAAGTGGGTGAGTCGATTCAAATCAAGTTGACTTTGTCCAATCTGAACTCAAACCGAGTCAAGTTCGAGTCACATAGTAACTCGACTTGACTAAATCCAAAACTCGACTTGTATATATATGCCGTGTAGATGATGGAGAGGTGATAATTCTGACAAATGAATCTAGGTTTTGAGTTGTGATTTCAACCTGTGGATACCCATTGTACCCAACTTGACTTGGTGCTAACGTGACCTGAGTTCTTACTTGTGACCGAGTCAGACTTAGTCCAGATTAGTCTAAGCTAGACCCGGACTCGGATTGGGTCAGGCATGCTGGACTCGGTACCGAGTCAGGTCGAGTTCAGGTCAAACCTATTTTAAAATTAGATCCAGCCGGGTCAGCCCTAACTCAGTCTAACTAGACTCAATGCACAGCTCTACTCCCCGCCATAGAGTATACCTTACATGCAGATTAGGTCAATCGACTAATCATGTGGACCACAATTAAAAAAATAAAATGGACAACTGTCAATCTAATCCAATGCACACATGTGGACAAATTAATGAGTGGATGACCTGATTTTGGGACATATCATCTACTGATTGTGTTTGAGACCTTATCTTTAGTTATTTCGTTGGCTTGATTAATAATAGCATCTTAAAAAGTTCCCACTTAGCAAGAACGGTTTGCAAGATCCATCGCCATCTGGTCCATGGTCGGGTGGTGATGGGATGTGGGGCCCAGCATATTGACTTGCTTTGATTTCTTTATAGCCATTGAATCTGTTGGCCCCTTAGTGCGTTTAACAACCGAGGAATCTCACCTGCTGATCTACCAGAAACCACTCATTTCAGTATGTGATATCTTCTTCTTTTTTTTCTTTTTTTAAAAATTTATTTAATTCCTGCTAGCTAGGATTCTCACACGTGCCAAACTGGACCACGTGTGAGAGTCCGGAATCTCGAGTCTATTAAAATGATCAGAGGTGCTCGGGCGATTCGCCCAAGGAGAGTATGAGATCTGGACCATCCATCAAGTTGGGGAGGCAATGAACATGCCCTAGACGGAAAGTGCAAGCGGGTTCATTCATCAGATGGAACATACGTGCATGGGGAAAATAATGGACGGTTAGATAAAGAATGACAAGCGTTTTATATTCAGTGTAAGAAAGTGTGGCCCAGTTGTTTTATGGTCCATCTTGAATTTTGACTCGGAGAATTTTCATGGTGGGCTCCACTAAATGAATGGGCCAGATTCGATGCATACGATCTAAGCTTGCACGTATCATTTGAACCACCTGTTCATTTCACCCACCAAGCGCGTACCACCTCAGCAATTTCTGTTTTATGATGATAGTGTAGTTTCCTCGCACACCACCAATTCCCGATCAAGAAGACGTTCTCGTAGAGTCGTGGAGACTCGAGTGGCGTTTTCAGCACGCCATTTCACCTGGTCTTCGGACCTCTCCAACAGCTGGAGTTTGGCAGTGGACAGGAAAAGGCTACAGTCGACATCAGTGGGGTCCACAGATTTGAATGGCTGGATGTTACGCAGGCACTTGGAAATTACTTTAAAATCGCATACTGGCATGGAAATAATTCAAATTAAACAGTTGAAATTATGGGTCCCACTCATGATGGTTATGTGGAATCCAAACCGTGAATCTGGTCAACCTCCTCATGATCATCGTACAGATCAAGAATCATCCGGATAAGGTGGGACACGCCTAAAAAAATCAATCCAATTGGATGGTCCTGATCAAATGATAGAATAGGTCCCTAATAACAGTTGCTATTTCTATCCTCAATACAAACCCAGTTTTTTGTCCATGCCACGTTCAAGGTGGGGTCCAGTGGATGATGGATCCAGACCGTGCACGCATATGGCATGTGTCCCGTGGACATTCGTGTGAGATTGGCATTCAACATCTCACGTGCAGGTGATCATAACTTTCTGACATGATCGGAACCGTTGATCTGGTGGAAGACAATGCGAAAGGGCCATAGCTCGAAAATTAGGATGATTGGGCTCCCATATTTTGGACACACCACGTATTCCCATGGCCCGAATACAGCTTTGAGCAATCCTAACCGTCGAACTATTGATTTTCTAGTCTTGATGAACGTCCCCGATTTGGAGATCGTGATCGAATGGCTATGACTCGAGAATCAAGTCAAAGTTTGACCTAAGTGAAATCAAAGGTGGGTCCCACTAACTGAATTATACGGATGGATGATCAAACCACGTCTACGTTACACAAAAGAAGGCAGTTGGTGGGTATCTGATAACAGGATTGCTGACCATTGATTGGACGGCTAAAATGAAATCTACCCAATGGTCTTGTTTCAACAGATATAAGCGTCCATGAATCAGAGGTTAGAATTGTACAACCAATCTAATTTCGGACTTTGACTTTGCAGCGGTTGGTGCTACCGGTCTAATTTTAACTAATGCGCGCTAGGTTTGCAATATCTGAGTGGCGGCTTATCAATGATCGTACGATGCCAGAGTATCAAATAACGACCCCCACCAATCCCATTATCCTGGTAGTAGGAATTTGCGTGTTGGCGTGCTTTGCAAGTACACTTACATCCATTTGTGCCAACGTGCAAGATCCAAGCGCTCATTAGACGGGCCTACATCGTGGATTCGATGGCCAAAATCATACTCGTCCTATCATCTCGTGGGCCACACAAGGACATTTGATGTGGTCCTATCATACTGGTCATTTTCATTTGTGCACGTGTAGTGTACCAGATCTGCAGACCGGATCGTTATTTGGTTCAGGGAATTTAGAAAGTGGGGGCCACCTACTGAACCGCCTGGATCTTGCATTTTAAGGGGTTCGGAAGCGAGTATAATGGAAAGTACACTCGCGCGAATGCAGATAGAAACTCTTTGTTCGGAGGTTGAAGTGGAGGACAACCTCAGAAGAGCTGTCCATTCTCCCGTGTATCACATAGAACCGCCGCTTGATGATACTCGTCTCTGACGTCTCTATCTTGATTGGAAATACTTGCAACTTGCAAGGCTCGCCCAACCTACTCGCTCCTTGTGCCACCAAGTGTTGATCTAGGCCGTTCATCTATAAGGATCCACCATCAAACGGCCCGGATTAGGTGAGTCCGGGTAACAGCTTAGTGGGTGATTCCCGGACAGTGGGCCATCCACCGTCCATCTATTTTCCAATCTCATTTCATTTCAGGGCATGAACCAAAAATAAGCAATTTTCCAGGGTTTTACTTGCAAGAGTTTCAAAAATGTCATGGGTTCGTGCGCCCATTGTGGTTCAATACGGCTGTGGTGTAACATTACAGCATGCACTTAGGAAGTTTTTAATGGTGGGAGTTCAATTACCACTGTTTCATGTGGTGTGGTCCACCTGAGACTTGGATGTGATTCATTTTTGGGCCTATCTCCTAAAATAAACTAGCAAAACGGATAAACAACGTGGATATACAAGGGATATATCAAAGTGGGCCCCACGGTCAGGGACTCACCCACTAATCTCTTACCTTGGACTCACCTAATGCGCGCCCCCGTAAGATGCAAGTTAAAGAAATGGTCCAAGAAGCAATCTCTAACTCACCAAAATATCTCTGATCAGTGATTTAAAAAAATAAATAAATAAATTTGTTGTTGGTCATTTACAGCAGGACCTTATAGACGAACGGTGTGGATCATCACATGGTGGAGCGAAAGGGGCGAGCCTTGATAGCAGATATCTTTTCTATTTCACCTAATTATTAGAGAATGTCCTCTCCTTCTCTTAGTTTCGTATGATAGTTCACCACCATTCTGAAAATGGTGATTACTCATCCTCCTAACAAGTGCCACTCATGCACAGATATCCGGACCATCCAAACTATGGGGTACATGGTGGATGGAGAGTATATCCTAAATCACTCTCACCAAGCAATTCTAACCACCCTATAGATGGCTCTCAAATGAATGCTTAAAAACAAAATATCAAGTGGTCCAAATTCCAAGGGTGAAGATGCAATTGTTGTGCTATGCTCCATCCGCAACCGAGTCAACACTTTGGAAGGTCTGGATTGCCATACACACGCTGTGTTACTCACCACCATTTTAAAAATGGTAAATTACATATCATAAGAGTCAAACACTTTTTTTAAAAAAAAAAAAGAAAAAAAGAAAAAAAGAAAAAAAGATTAGTTCATCTAATATAAGGCTTCAGGTAGTTGTCATGCCTTAAAACGGTTGAGACGTAAGTATCATAATATAAAGGAGTGGATGAGCTAACCCATCTTCAAAGAAAGAAAATAAAAGAAAACAAAGCGATGTAGATTACTTACCAACCTAAACAATGCCTCATGCAGTGCAAGTGTGCCGTGGCATGCCAGCTAGATTGGTCTACCTTACGATGCAATTCTCATTAGGTGTCATTGCCGAAATCTTGCCTGATAGTGTTTAGATGGCATGCAAGATTTTGTGCTTCTGATGTGTGTGGTCCATGAATATTGACAATTGAATAAAATAAACTAAGATCAAAATAGCCCAATCGAGATCAGTTCTAACACGCCCTGTATATATATATATATAT
>JAJHSJ010000002.1:119226694-119297444 GCA_021015155.1 Magnolia officinalis | reverse complement strand
CATGGCCTACAAAGGATGGTTAAAGGCAAATGTTCCAAGGGTTCTATCCTACATATTAAAGTCCTTTAGTTGGATGGACAGGATCGTCTCGCTGGTATACTTTTTGCATGGTGAGCCATTCAAGATAGCGGTCATTACACAGTTTTTCACTTTTGACTCAATAAAGAGAGAACGGATCCGTGGGCTCCAACATGATGTATGTGTTTCATCCATTCCGTTCATCCTTGTTTGCAGATAATCTTAGGCTTGCTAAAAAAAATTAGAGGGATATAAATCTCAGGTGGACCACACCACAGGAAAACAATAGTGATTGGATATCCACCATTAAAATCCTCCTAAGGTCCAATATACTGTTTATTTCACATCCAATCTGTTGATTAAGTAATACAGACCCAGATGAAAAGGGAAAAAAAAAAAAAACAAAGATTAGCTTGATCCAAAACTTTTATGGCCCCCAAAAAGCTTTTAATGGTCGACCTTCATTCAACACTGTTTCCTGTAATGTGGTCCACTTGAGATTGGGATATACTTAATTTTTGGTCTCATTTCATAAAATTATCTAGCAAAATAGATGGACGGCATGGATGAAACACATACATCATGGTGGGGCCCACAGAGCACCGACCAGCAGCCAATGGCTGGTTGCAGGGGGAGTAGCCAATCCGTTTCCCAATAAAGATACTGTAGTGTGGACCTTTGTGGGTCCCACAGTGAGTGATCTGGAAATCCATGCTCTTCATTGAGTGACATGCATGGTAGGCAGATTCATCGCCTGCGCCCTACAAGAAGGGATCGACAGTCCAAAAATTAGGCCATTTCAAAACCCAGGTGGACCACACCACAGATGTAGTGGCCTTATGTATGATTTTTATACCTTTCCTGATGTTGGGCCTCTGTAGTCGGTATCCAGCTAATTTTTGGGGTGTTTCACTGTTCTGCGACATCCTCAACCTCACCGCATTCATCCGCTTCTACAGTCACGTCCTCATCCCAGTTCCCATATATGTTGGTCTTGGTAGCTGATTGGAATGGCTTAAGAGGGTCGCGCCCACCATCCGAGTGGAGCTCCTTGAGCATCTTCTGGCAAATCCGCTAGTACACGCTAATCACCACGTCTGAGTTTTCTATACATGTGGGCCAGTTGGAATTCTTCGATGGGAAGGCACCCGAGAGGTTCAAGAGCTTCGGGAGCTGGCTCTGCATGGCAGTAGCTTGCTCGTGAGCATTGTTATGAGCGTTACTACTAGGGATAATAGCCCGGGTTGGATCCCCAGAAACCTTAACGTTGGCCACTGGCCAATTGGATCGGTTCTACTTCTTGTTGGTGGGCCTTACTACAGTCGATCTTGCAGTCTACATTACATGTTCTAATTAAGTGGTACAAGTAGCTTGGTTTCAAGAACCGGGGTGGAGAAGTAAGGCGATGCAGTCATGTAGACATACTTAGAATGTCAAACAATCACTTGCTCCAAAAGCTTGAGCCGTCGTATCAATGTATATCAAGGGAATTTAATACTCCTACGCGTGCAAGGCCGGTGGCTTTCATGCCATCCACTTGCTGCTTAGTTAGCGGTAGCCACCCCACCGAGTTACATACTATGAAATGCATCGTACTTAGAACATGCACTGCCTGTCAAGCACTCCATGTAGAGCAGTCATGGAATAGTTTCAACACCCGTTTCATGCATCGGATTGGACAACAAAGCTTTGCAGATCTACTATACTGTATATGTAAAATCCACTCTATCCTTTAGATAAAACCATCATCATCTAAGCCTTATCCAGCTAATTAGGGCTGGATTCATGAATCATTTTCTGCCATTCCATTCTACCAAGGGCTATAGCTCCAGTTAGACCGCACCCTAATTCAGTAACCAAAGAGTCCTAGTAAAACAGCTAGTTGTCCCTCCACGAGCGTGCCTTAATTCACTAAAACACTCACATCGATATACCATCATTTAACAGTTCAAGCTTTTAGAGAAAGTGGTTGTTTGACATGGTATCAGAATGACAGGTTAATTCTTCAAATTCTAAAAGCCTCTCGTGTTGTATGGTTATATTTTGAAGAGCGTTTTTGTAAAAGTAACAATCCATGGTTTTTTCAATTAAAAAATCCCATTTGCACCTTTCGTTAAGATCAACAATCCTTGATAGCTTATTATAATAATTTGAAGTCATATTAGGACGAAATCAAGTCCGTGTTTATAGTGTGACTGTCCCTTCACCCTTGTCCAATATATTCCGTGCGGGGATGAAAAAAATGAAGAAGATCCATGGAATGGGTCACACCTCAATACACTTTGGGAATGAAAGCACTTGCTATTCAAAACCTTTTTAAGGCCCACTCTGATGTTTACCATCGTGATGAAGGGAAGACACATTTATCAGCCCATGGATCTATTGTTTAGGTTCTCACCATTTATAGAGAACCTGCAGAGAGATCCTGCCATGTACAGAAAAATTTTTAATACTCGGGCAGTATGATATATCATACACATGCACTCATAAACTACAAAATTTGCATTAAATTTAAGCAAACACACCGTCCAATTACGGTGTCCACCTTCGACGGTTCATGATCCAAGAACTATACTTGAAATGATGTTATAGGTGGCTGATTGATGGATATCTAATCGACGGTTAGAATCCTGTAATATTCATCGTCCTCACATGTGGCACTCATGTACGGCTACCTAGGCATCTCTAAAATCAAACTCATCGATCAATCCTAACCATCCAACTGGCTGGTATCAAATGGATGGTTAAAAGCAAACTAGTGAGCGGCCAAAAATCAAAAAGGAAAAAATCAGATGGTTCCTGTCATCTTCTTGGTGTAATTCTCAGGTTATGCTCCATCCACATTTATATCAGGAATTTGGACGGTCTGGATCGACAAAGAATTATGCCACGTGGATGTTTGATGAACCCCCATTTTAACGGTGGTTAACAATCAGAAGATGGTTCCTGGGGGTTATATTTAACAATTTAACGGCCAGAATCCATTAAACCAAATGTCCATTAATCAGAATGGAAGGGGTGAATATAACAAATACATCTTGGTTAGCCTCATGGATCTATTGTTTAGGTTCTCGCCATTTATAGGGACCACTTGGCTCGGCCCATTTACATCAGCCCAACTCTCGCGTGGAACTTATGGGTACAATATTATAACAGCTTTTCCCTTATAAGAGGAAAAGGAAGTTTTTCATTTATGAAAAATATCTCACTTAATCTAACTAAGGGTAGCAAAATCTGAAAGTAGATAGCTTAATAAAACTTACTGAGTTAGGTTAGTAAAAACATTTGTGTGTGTGTGTGTGTATATATATATATATATTGACATATAAATTACATAATAATTATGTAGTATTTTATAAAATTCCAATAAAAATTGACTAGAAGCTCATGTCAAAAGAAAAAAGAAAAAAAAAAAAAAAAAATTAAAAAATCAAGAATATGCAGAATTCAAGTGGACCACAATATTGAAGCAATGGAGATGGGGACCCCACTATTATGACCTTGGGGGCGGAGAGAAAGCATAGACATGAGCCCAATACGAAGTTTCAGAATGTTATGCAAAAAAATTTACTGGTGCACAAATGAACGGAGGGGATGTAATACACGCATGACCGTGGCCCAACGCATCAAGGGATAGCTGACTCCGCATGTATGCAAAATTAGCTTTTTGTTATTGATGTAAACTATACAGGCAAAGTCCACCGTGTTCATCAATTTCTCCAGCTCATGCTAGGACATGATCTGAAAATTGATCGAGATCCCATTTTATACGCTATCCAAACCGTTCATAAGGTCATTCTAAGTGGGTGAACTGAAAAGATAATTATTAGTCTGATCCAAAACTTCTGTCCCCATAGAGGTTTTGATGGTGCGAGTTCCATAGCTACTGTTTTCTGTAGTTTGGTCCACTTGAGTTTTGGATCTGGCTCTTTTTTAGGATCATGTACTAATATAAGCTGGAGAAACTAATGGACCGGGTGGATTTCTCATCGACATCGTGGTGGCCCCACATAGCTTCCCACATCAGGAAGTGTGAACTTGAGCAGCATGCTAACTTTGCAATATTTTCTTATGCACACATGCACAGCAATCCAGGCCATTAAGTTTGTGGGGTAGTCCAAGAATGATGATGACTGAGCAATATATACCATCGAACAGATTGTGACAAACAAGTAGATTGTTAGAAAGTAAAGTAATTAGTGGCCCAAATTCAACGGGAAAAATATAATGGCTGATATCATCTTCTTGTGTGATTTTTGACTTGTGGTCCATCCACAACGAGGTCAGCAACTTGGGCGGTCTGGATTGACTTACAACTATGACATGAATATGGTGAAGGACTCACCACACCATCATTTTTAAATTGAGGTGACTTCATCTGTCATAGTATCTAGTACCCCACAAGGTTAGCTTGCTTCCACATTTTTGTCTTCTGGAATTCAGATGTCACTGGTCAAGTGGACTCTCAAACAGGAAAAGAGATGGGACAGATTGAACGCGGATTGCGTCCTACCTCCGTCCGGGCAGGGCTCTGTGGGTCCCACCGTCATGTAGTGTTTTATCCACTCCGTTCAACGATTTTTTCAGATAAATTTAATATGGGAACCAAAAAATGAGTTAGGTCCAAGGCTTAAGTGGATCACAAAGTGGGAACTGAACGTCCACCATTAAAAACTTCTTGGGAGCGGGAGAAGTTTCGGATGAAGCTGATATTTGTTTTTTCACTTCATCCACGTATACATGACCTTATGAATAGGTTGTATGGTAAAAAAAAACATCACGTTGGCCCTTAGAAAGGTTTCAACCGTAGGTGTCATTATCGGTATAGGTTCCTTTGGTGTGGTCCACTCAAGCTTGACCTACCTCATTTTTTGATTCACTTATTAAAATTATATGAAAAAAGCGTTGAACGGCTTGGATAAAATACTTACATCACGGTGTGCCCCACAGAGCCCTCCCCGGACGGATTACCGTCCGGGCGGGGGTAGGACGCAATCCGCGTCCGGGACAGATTATGACACGTGAGAAAGCTCACGTGTGACACGTGTGGTATGTCTTGTGAATTTTGCTCCTGCGACAGGCATAGCACCTTCTTAATATCACTGTGGCCACTAACCTGCAACACATCATGATCATAGAGATGCTGCTCGTCATGCTGACCATCTCTCTCTTCTCTCTCTCTCTCTCTCTCTCTCTCTCTCTCTCTCTCTCTCTCTCTCTCTCTCTCTCTCTCTCTCTCTCAGACAGTTTGCGTGGAAGCATGTGCAAGTACCCATGGTTGAGGCCGTGGTTGAACAATCAAGACCATTGGTCTTCTGGGTCCTGCACTGATGGACTATGCACCAACAATCTCCTCAATCCGAAGATCCTACCCACCAATCTTACACGCCTTTTACAGTTGAAAGTGGGTCGTCTATTTTATGTTCATGGATAGAAAGATTAAGGATTTTCCAATCCAAAAAAATTAAAAAGCTTGGGATGGTCATCTAATGTAGAACCCACAGATCAATGGTATGGATGGCTGAGCCATGGGTCCTACCTGTCGAAAAATCACAACTGAGTATACCTTGCCACCACAGCGACTGATGCAACATTGGTCCTTCGCAGGCATGGAGCATCAAGAAGAAGAGGTCAGTGCAGCTAAAAGGTAAGGTGGACAACGTAGGTGAGGATCTTTCAGCATTGCATCGCTTTCATGACACCTGCCTTGCAGATTTACGATGTTCCATCAAATCACAATATTCATGTATTTGTGGAGAGGAAGTATGGCCCTTAGTCTAGTCGAGTCACGACTCGCCTGAGTTGGGTGACTCGGGGTATACAACTGTATTGGATGGGACCGAGTCCGAGTCGACTCAGACGAGTTGAATCAGACTCTTCCGAGGCATAAAACCATGTATGAGATCTGGGACCCAATGCTTTCAAAGTATACGCCCCGTTTTCATGTGATGACTGAAGCTCGCGCTTCATTAATCCAGACCATGTTGGTTTGTTGCATTCCAATAATTGTAGATGGACCATGTCCCAAAAAATCTTATTAATAGGATAATTGCAGCCTATTGATCATTTAGAAGAGAAATAGTGAAATAGGATCCATACTAAATTGAAAGAAGTAGTTATAAGGATATTCCAATTTGGAAGGTTTTTGTATGAATGGTTGATCAATATATATGGGAAGCACGCAAACAACGGTCTGGATTAATTATTGAGCTTATACTTGTTTAAATCAACGTGTACTGTGTGCAAAGACTCAGGTCGCTGCTCATTTTACAATGGTACGTATCTTTTTTTTGTGAGATATCCTAAAGCTATTTCAAATATCTATTGTCTACCATTTTCAAAGAGGTTGATCTATCTCAAATAGCGGGTGACACCTTTAGCCACCTGATTTGATAAATAACCACTTTCTTTTGAAAACTTAGCTGTTAGAGGATGGCATACGTATCAATGTATACCGAGGGACTTTTAACACTTTCTCAAAATATATTAAGGAAGTTTATTTGCTGCTTCCAAGATTTGGACACATGACATTCCTCTCTGATACCATGATAAATAATCACTTTTTCTAAAAGCTTGAACTGCCGGAGGATGGTGTATCAATGTACATCAATGGACTTTTAACATGGTCAGTGGGCTGGCATGATCATGAGGGCTAATCATCTGCTGTAGGGACTTATCTTAATTTGATGAGTACTGTCCAATCTTGCACATGTTAGGCAACGTTGTGAATCCACTTCAAAGCTTTGAGGGTTGAACTTAACCTACAACTTGATGTGTGGGACCCACTATGATGTGTGTAACATTCAACTTGCCTATCATCTGCACAACCTGTGTCTTCTCCTAGGAATTCAAAATTCAGACCGCTCAAAAACTCAAGTAGACCGTGCCACAGGAACTGCTGTAACGGAGGCTCCAACTGTTAAAAAACTTTCGTATGTTTTACAAGGACCACTGTGATTTGTATATGCCATCCAATCCATTCAGAAGATGCCCTCGTACGGGATGAATGGACATCCTAGAAAGGTCAATCCAAAACTGAAATCGGATTGCGTACTGAGCAACCCAGTACACTTTTACGATACTGAGTAAACTCTGTTGCCCATTCAATCGTGAATGTAGGGGGTTTATCTATGCTGTCCATCCATGTTTTTCCAGCTCATTTTAGGGGTTGAGACCAAAATTGAAGCATATCCAAAGCTCAAGTGGACCGCATCAAAGGAAACAGTAAGAATAATTATTTCTACTGTTGAAACCTTTCTGGGCCCAAAGTCATATTTATCTGTCATCCAACCTGTTCATAAGATCAAACAAACATGGACGAAGGAAAATCACAAATATCAGCTTGATTCATAACTTTTGTGGCCCTGAGAATATTTCAACGGTAGACATTCAATTCACATTGTTTCCGTCATGTGGTCTCGAGCCCTAAAATTATCCAGTAATATGAATAGACGGAAGAGATAAAATACATAAATTATTGTGGGGCCCACACAGTTTACTCACTAAGCAATCTCATTCCTCCGAAACTAAAGTGGGAACACCACTAACTTTTTGGCATGATTTTAGATGGCGTGGCTGATTTGAGTATTAGATTAGTTATTTTTTTTAGCATAAATGATAACACGAGAAGGCGTTCCCGATGAACGGATTTGATGTCATGCACACGTCGGGGGCATCTCCACCCATCTCATTGTAAAGCTTAACCCACAAGAGCCTTACAGTGGATCCACCTCACCACCAATCTTAAGCCTTTTCAGTTGAGAGTGATGTTTGTCCAATCGAGGAAACTTTTAGAGCATGATCTATCCAATGCAGTACCCATCATATCAATGGCTTGGATCACTGTTCCGTGGGACACCCTTGTCAAAAAACATCATAGTGTTGCCATATTTTGATAAAATCATCGCTCCTGAGGTGTTTTGCACTAAAAATGTATCCTGCGAACTTCCATCCAGGATTGAATCGAGTTAATGTACGTGGATTTACATGCTATAGTCACGTGATATCCAAGCCGTTCATGATGCAGGTTACACCGAATATTGGGTGGGAAAAACATACATGTCGAAGGTGAACCATTAGTCATCCAATTCCATGCGATGTTCTGGACAAACATGAAAGGTTAGTTCCAAGAAAGTGTTGCACTTGAGAAAATTGAGGTTTGCTGCATTTTGACACGTGGATACTACTCTAGCCGTTGGATTTCGTCTTCTTCAGTGATTTAAAAAATGTAGGCTTAAATATTTCAAACCTATAATTATATATACAACACTTACGGTGACCGTTCATATCCAAAGTAAAAGAGACTAATTATCCAATGCTTGAAATAATCCAATTGAAAGCTTTTGTTTATAAAATTTCCACCACAGAAAGTGAGGGCCATCTAAAAATGACTTGGATGATTGGAAAATGACTCAGATTCTAAGGCTAAGGTCTCGACACATCAGGATGGATTAGAGCAAACTTAAAGAAAGATACCTTTCATTGTCTGTTCGTGGGATAAGTTGACCTGAATTAGTAGACAATCACTGATAAATACAGGCAAAACTCCTCTCACCGTGTCTTTAAATTCAAACCAAGATTTCATGTGCCCGTCGCTATTCAGTAGACATGACACATCAACACCACATCCTCTGCAGTCGTTGTAACGATCCTATCTTGTTTCCTTGTGTCTCATCACAGTAGTACACGTGGACCAATGGTTGGTGAGTGCATGACTATCTAACCGGCCAGCCTTGCTGAAAATAACAAGAAATCTGCGTATCGTAGCTATCAATTCTGTGATCTTCAAAACATAGTAAAAGTAGAGAAAGGTCAATGGTCCAATTTCATAGGTGATTTTTGATCGGATCAGTGTAGTACTCTTTTAGAACCCAAGCCATCCATGGTGGAGTCCAACAAATTGATGGTCTGGATTCACCGACTGTATTATAGACTAGGTACATAGTTCACCACAAAACGAATTCATGCTTGAGGTGGTTGGAAATATAGGCCATCTTTTGCTGCATTTTGATAGTTTTTTTTTTATATCATTGTACAGTTACATTTAGCTTTCAAAAATCAAAATATACATCCAGATAAAAGTGGGCCCTTCAGAAATTGAAATGTTGTATCAAATCATCGGATCTATATATGCTATTTCTCAGCGTTACTGATGAAAAAATTAGTGGACTTCCGTACTAGAAAAGATGGATGGCATATTATAGACGTATTCTTGACATTGTTGGACCAGAAGAAGCCCAAATAGAAGTGAAAGTAGTCCGTCACATCCAAGCCCAATCCTACATAGGGCATGATGTAACCAGCCCCAAAGGTACCGTGATTGAAGAAATTCATTATAGACAAAGAGAAATTACCATTTAAAGAGTGGACAGTAAATCAACTCTAACGTTTGATCCGATATTTGTCACGGGATGCATGACCTATCGGTATTTATGTAACGGACCATCCAAGGTCAACTAACCCCCATAACGGGTCACGTCTGTCCATTTCACAAGAAAACACACCCTTTCAGTTCATATTTTGGAATTAAAAAAAATATTATTATTATTTTTCTTAATATCTATTTTTACTATATTTTCTTATTTTCAAAGTTTTATAATTTTCATCTTTTTAAATATTATTTATAATCATGCTAGGAATCCTCCAATAAAGTTAATTTAGACGTTTCTATTTTTAACGAATTTTTTTTTTTTTTTTAAGGTAATTTCTATTCTAGTTAAATTAAGACTTCTATTAGAGTTTTGGATCTTATTTATAAGTGATGTAATCGAGTATTTTAAATTAATTTATTCAATAAAATATTTTGATTTTTATTTTCCTTTTTTATCTTGTAGATTTAAGAACTATTTTGTGGATTCAATGTTTTGCCTTCTTAAGGAAGATGATGATTTTCTTCTCATTATTTCACACTCTTTCCTACGTCAAATGGCTTAATTAACTATGCTCCATCAATCTCTCGTGTTCAAACATCCTATCACCAATTGAGGCTAGATTGGCAAGAAAGTTTTGTGGGTGTGGGGCCTACTATGATGTGTGCATGACATATAATCCATCGATCCATCATGTCCAACCCTTCCTTTTCTCCTATAAATCCTTTTTTTTTTTTTTAAAAAAGATGGATCCAAAACACAGATGGGCCACACCACATGATTTTTAGGCATGATTTTATATGGCATAGCCCACCTAAGTTTTGGATCAACCTATTGTTCGGATGCCAAAGAGAACATGAGGAGGGGTACGTAGATGATGAACAGATTGGATGTGATTTGCATGTCAAGGTACGTCCCCACGCATCATGGTTGTAGGTTGAGTTTTTTTTAGTTTTTTTTTTCACACGCATCCAACATACACACCCACTCACGCACATCGTAGTAGGATTTCTCCGCCTATGTGTTTCGATTTTCGAACCCAAAACCTCGTGTTGAAACTCCTCAGAGTCTACTATTGAGGCAAGGACTGGAACTTAGGTTGAGTTTGACATACAAATAGAGGTGGGCGTCGAGTCGAGTCGGACTGGCTTAGTCCAACTCGACTCGATTTGGTTTTTGCAAGTACTTAACCCGAACTTGATCCGATTCGGGACTAAGTCCAGCAGTGCTGACTCGATCCGAACTGATTCCTTACTGGCCTAACCTGAACCGAGTCCGACTCAGTCAAGGAAACCGAGTCGGATCGAGTTGAGTCTGTCTGGTCGATTCGGACTAGGCTGAGTCAAGCCGAGCCGGTGATAGAAAGGAAACAGGAGAAAAATCGGGAGAAAGAGGGAGAGAAAGAAGAGAGGAGGGAAATCGGGAGAGAAAGGAGGAAGGAAGGAGAGGAAGTCGACTCGGGCTGCAGGTAGGGTTTGGATAAAAGAAGGGTAAAGGTTTTTTTTTTTAAGAGTAAAATCTGACTTTATACTATCCCATTCCGGTCGAATCAGACCATATCAGATTCTAGATCGGATCAAATCGAGTTGCTACATGACCTGAACTCAACTCGGTTAGCGTTGGATCCGAGCGGGTCTACTCGATCCGACCTAACTTGGCTTACGGTTCAGGTCGGATCGGATCCGACCGGTTCAGTCGAGTCAGATCCAACGAGTAGGGTCAGATCCTGCCCACCTCTACATACAAAGCTTTGTAGTGAATCCTTCCTCACCCCTGATCTTATGCTCCTACCATTGAATGTTGATGTCTATTTTATTGCCATAAATTGAAATGTTAGGATTATCCAATCAACCTGTCAAGAACTCCAAACTTAGCATATCCTATATATCCTCAGTCTTATTCATCACCACCATATAGCGAATCAAACAAAGATTACTAGACCCGATGGATGTGCGGTTTTTCAACATGTGAATTAATTAGGAACCATGCCGAGCCAATCAAGATTCCTGACCACTAGTCTGTTGTGTCCCATCGTGGATAGACCAAGCTCAAAAATCTTCTCGATATGACAATTAGACACTATTTGGAACTTGGAAGAGAGATACCGTGACAGTCCCCATGAACTGAAAGGGTTCAAAGATTGATGGCTAGGACCTTCTAATTTGAGAGATTTGTGGGCATGGTTCGTCTCCATATGGGCTTTGCAAAGAGTCTGATCTTCCTCAATTTTCAATGAGAGAGTTATTTGGCACTTGATAAACAGGCATCTAGCTAGAACTGTTAATATAGGACAAGGTTAAAGTCAATTTTATGGATGGTCAAGATTGAAAGAATTCAGGTAAGAAGGATCAATCTAAAGATCTAGCACACACTATAATTTCCAATTTTGCAATAAGTTATTAGTTTCACGCATATAATATATTGTTAAAAAGCCATTGACAAGATCTACAATATAGGCTAATATGTAAAGGCAATTAATCCTAATCAGTTTTCTAAAAAAATATATTGTTTAGAAAGTTAACTTTAAGTTTAAAATATTTACTATTTTTAATAAATTATACATTTTATTGTTTTTAATGTGTTTTTATGATTTTAAGTTCTTAATAGCTTAAAATCATATTTTAAGTCATGAGAAAAAGTTTAAGTTAGTTTGGAAACTATTTATTATTTTTAAAGAAGTTTAGTATTTCATGACAAAAATATAGTATTTAATAAAAAGACTCTATAAACAAACTTTTCGTTGATAATATAATTTACCTTTCTCTCTTTGCCTTAAAAAAATAAAAATAAAAAAGCTTTAGAAAAGCTTTCCTAAAAATTTGATATCAATTTTACTTTTTTCAAGAGATTTTTCTCTCGTTGTAGATTCAATGGCTATTCTAAGAAGAAGATTGTGATCTTTTATCTTTTTCTACACACCTATTACGTCGACGACAATGAAAAGTCTACCAATCAATGAATAGAATTAACAAACTCTTGTGATTTTTGGTGCATTCTCTGTAGATGGCCAGGCCCTAGTGCTTAACAACTAAGATATGGCTAACAATGTAAGTGCTTATTGCTAAAAAATAGTGACCTTTTAAAATGATTTTGTGTGAGTAGAGATTTAAAAGTGAATCACAACAACATGGCACATTTGTGCAAGATAAAGCCCATGTACCAAGTGGGAATCATCCTAAACATGTCCTGTCCTAAAAAAACATGCTGGTTTGGTTATTAGGTAGTCCACACCATGTCCCTTTGAAAGTCACTCTAGCTCTAAGTATAAAAATGAGGCATTTCCTATGAATGTTTCACCTCGCGGAACCATGGCCCCACATTTATGGAATCATACGCACCTGCACCTATTTTTTGAGATATGCTTATGCACGTACCGTCACACCCTCCCTTGTTAGGAAAAGAGACCTCTCCTCTCTCTCTCTCTCTCTCTCTCTCTCTCTCGGTCTCTCTCTCTCTCTCTCTCTCTCTCTCTCTCTCTCTCTCTCTCTCTCTCTCTCTATATATATATATATATATATATATATATATAATATATCTTTTCAAATAAGTTGACTTGATAGGTGATAACTACCAGCATAGAACCTCTCACTATGTTTTAAATTCAATCCTTACGTAGACATGATACATCAACACCAACTGCAACACAACAGCAGCAAAGCTACAATCGAAGGAGCCTCTCTGCAGGCTCGTTGGAATGATCCCATCTTAGTTCATGGTGTCCCACCACAATAAATAGGGCTCAGTGGTGGACTGATCTAGGCCATCGATCGATCCAACTGCTTGGACCCACCAGACAAAAATTATATGGATCGATAAATCATTGACCTTGTAACGAATAGTGAAAGCAAAAAATGGTCAATAGTATTAATCTGGTTTTTCTGGCCTTTTGTCTCTTGAACCATGCCACGCAGCCGAACCCAACAGATTGATAGTTTCGATTCGCCCGACCTGCAGATCATAGCCAACACGTGCACATGACGATAAAACGGATAACTCCTTGAGCCTGTAGAGAATGTAGGATGTCCTTTTCAATGTTTTGATAGTCTTTTATGTCATTATTCCCATCCATTTTTCAATCAACAACAATGGCATTGTGTTTTGCTTTTCCACTCCATTTTCGCAATGCATTTTACCATAGGAATAGCATTTGAAGCAACCATAGTTAATATGATGGGGAAAGTAGAAGTAGGTTTTTTGACAATTTGCAATGGAGATTGTTGATGTAGAAATTTGGGTATCCCTCCCTGGGCCCGTAAACCTGCACAAACAAACAAAGAAAACACTGGCTCGTGTCAGAACCCTCTGATGCAAAGTCAAGAATCTAAGTCTAGCTGAATATCGAGGGTTTAGGGCTAGAGATTGTGTGTACCTATTTCCTCTGGGGATCTTCTTATTTTTAGGTAGGAAGATGCAGTGGCGTAGGGTGCGATCGTCATTGCTTTGGCGGGGACAGAATCCTAGTAGGATTCTGAGTTTATGCGCGTCAAGGATTCTTCTAAATCTTTGGCGAGGAGAACCATGTTGGAGATGATCTCCGCAATATTTGGCGCGGATCACGGACGAACAACAACGCCGGTTAAATCGGGCTCGGCCTATCATAGGGGCCAAGCTCGACATGATGGTGAGAGACCGAGCTCTTCCTGGTTGGGCTCTGGTCCGATGAGGTCAGACTCGGCATATTCGCCAAGGTCGAGCTCAATACATTTGCCAAGGTCGAGCTCGGCGGTCGAGTTCGACAGCTGAGCTAGACCCAATGCTAAGAGATGGGGTCCTCCTAGTTGGTCAAGAGGTGAGGGTGCTTGGACCGTTGGGTCGCACCTGTTGCTGTTAGCTTGCTTGACCTAACCTATCAACGGTAAGTCGGCGCATTTTCCCCATAACAGAGATCAAAAGGTAAGGATGCTACTAGAGGATGTGGATCTAATTCATGATGATTGTATCTGTCCCAAATGAATTTGGATTGTTGGATTTGTGGTAGATGGATCTCATTCATTTGATATAGGATTGGGCTGGAAACTCTAGCCCAATGATGATGTGCATAATATATTTGTCAGTCGTGACTCTAATTGAATAGTGGAAGTCCCAATTATATGGTTTTGCTAGGTCATTCTGTAATTGTTCCTATTGTTAATTTGGTTTGCAACTCTTTAAGACCCTAGCATGATAATCCAATGAGTGCTTATTTAAGTTATATTTCAAGGTCTTATAAACGTCAAAAATCACTACCAAAAAACAGGGCAACGCCGACGGCTAAAAGCCGTCGGTAAAGGGTGCGTCGGCGTTGCTCGCCGACGGCTAAAATCCGTCGGCGGTGTCAACGGTTAAAATCCGTCGGTATTGTCGGCGGCTAAACTCCGTCGGAGATGTCGGCGGCTAAAAACCGTCGGTGTTATCGGCGGCTAAAATCCGTCAGCGTTCTCGGCGGCTAAAAAACCGTCGGCATTGTCGGCGGCTAAAATCCGTCGGAGATGTCGGCGGTTAAAAACCGTCGGTGTTATCGGCGGCTAAAATCCGTTGGAGTTATCGGCGGCTAAAATCCGTCGGCATTTTCAGCGGCTAAAATCCGTCAGCGTCTCGGCGGCTAAAAACCGTCGACGATTCTCATTGAATTAAAAAAAAAAAAAAACAGAGAAATGAGATATATATATTTGATTTTAATTTCTTCCTTTCGTGTAGACTTTCCTTCTCACTCAAATAAGTTGGTTCATTAGGGCTTTGGAGAAATTGGTATATTTAGTCATGGATGTGTATTAATCAACGCACACATCCAAAACTAGATATACCCGTTTCTCCAAAGCTCTGAACGAACCAACCTATTTGAGAAGGTAAGTCTACACATTAGAAAAGGAAGAAATCAAAATCAAATATATCATCCAAATTCCAAATATTTAGATTGGATATATACCTTAAAAAAAAGAGAGAGAGACCACATCATTTAAGTCTGTTTATTTTGCTGCTTGACTTGTGCGGGTTTTCTTGAAGTCCTTGGCTTTAAATCTAGAAATGCAGTCCACATTCAACTATTCAGATTTGGGTTGCATTTGCACGTGATTATGTTGAAGACAAACAATCACATGATTAAGCACATTTATTTATGAAACATTGTTACAAGAGGGAACTTCATGACCAATCACATGATTAAGCAAGTTCAGATAGTAAAAAATAAATCTATAATTAAAAAACAACCCAGATGATAATTAGGTGTTAGAAAAGATAATGTCTCTGTCAAGTGAAAATAAGAACTGGATCAGACTTAGAAGTTAGAACTGCATTAACTCAAATCTTATAAAATCTGTCCTTACACTGTCTTATAAAATCTCACCACTTGCTTTTCAACTCAAATCTCATCACTTGCACTGTCAATTATTCCACCATTTGAAACAAAAGAACATGAAATTTTAATGACAATGGGAGCAAATAACCAACGGCCTAATCTCAAGATAAAATGCATAAGACATCCATTAATAGCAATCATCATAAATAGTTTTGTTGCTGAAGTTAGGTAGATAGGTAGGTAGTAGCTAGATAGATAGATAGAGAGAGAGAGAGAGAGAGAGAGAGAGAGAGAGAGAGAGAGAGTGTGTGTGATGCAGTTCTAATTTGATTAGTATGAAGTTATCTTAAATGGTTTTGTTGCTAGTAATTTTAATTTACCTGTAGATAGATAGATTAGATAGATTAGACAATTTTTATTTTTTTACAACTGAAAGAAAGAAACATTTAAGGTTTTAACAATTTTAACAGATAGATAGATTAGATAGATTACACAATTTTATTTTTTATTTTAATTTACCTGTAAATAGCTAGCTAGATAGATAGATAAAGGTTTTAACAATTTTAACAGAGAGAGATTACCAATAATTAAGAGAAGAGAGATAGTTCAACAATTTTGAGAAATTCAAGTATATCAAGATATAC
Source organism: Magnolia officinalis (assembly GCA_021015155.1). Taxonomy (NCBI): domain Eukaryota; kingdom Viridiplantae; phylum Streptophyta; class Magnoliopsida; order Magnoliales; family Magnoliaceae; genus Magnolia; species Magnolia officinalis. Next base: position 119,281,140 of record JAJHSJ010000002.1, on the reverse strand, counting down.
CTCTTATATACAATAGACATAAACTAGTGGTAGTCCAGAACTTTCCAAGAAAGCGATTTCCCTTGGTGATGATCTTCTTCTGTTGACTATTTTAGTTCTCTTAACCATTCCATATTAGTGTTTCTTATTTGTTGACAGTTTGACAATCTAAGTATTGGTATTGGTAATGTATTGCAAAAAAAATTGTATGGTGTTCAAATGATAATTTGAACACCCTGACTACAACTGACTATTTTCAATATCAACAATGCTTTGAGTACAAACTTCTTGTAATGAGAAAAGAAGTCCAAATCTGAGTATCTGCATCAGTGTAACATAAACTTAAGGAATAACCTAACACTTAAAATGACAGACGACAGTGTTGGCTTACCTGTGCAAAGTGCTCGAAAATTCTCTACGGCAATGACAAAAAGCAAATAGAGATTAGGTGACATCCAAAAGCCATATGAGAAAGCACTGGAACAATCAACAGTTTTTGACAATTGGTTGCAACTTACAAGGAAAGCATTTGAAAACGACGTGTCTGACTTGGACACTAAGTGCACCCATCTCCAAGGAATTTGAAGTGGGCATCTAGGGTAGTTGTTGAATATTATTTACTCCTAATATAAGTTCAAGTGCCCTGTGAATAAAGGAGTAGAGCTGAACTGCAGTGACTTGCTAAGAAAGTGCAATATTAAGGACAATTAAAAAGTAAACAAACACGGATACCATTAAATTCTGTGGAATTTCATACTTACTCTGAGTAGGGTGGAATTCAGAAGACTTTACCACATCCGCAAGTACAAGAAAACATGTAAGAAATGCATTTTATTTCATCAAATAGGCATATTAAGAACCTGTACCAAGCATGGGACAAACACCAAGAGCTACTCCTTGACTAGCAACAGAAAAAGGCCCCCACAAAGCCTGCACACGTGTTGACAAGACATCATCGCAGAGAGAGTACATCTAAGACACTAAACACAACAATTGAGAAGCTCACATACCATGATACCACCAAGCACAAACCAGATCTTCTAAGAAACAGAGATCCAACATAATATTCCCACAGCCAACCCAAAAACCTCCCTACTCAGGACTGCTGTAATAAAATCCCTACTGTTTAGCAGTTTCAACATTCACCCCAAGCTTCACAACATATTCTACATACAACATGATGTCAATTCTCTTAACCAACATATACATAACTACCTAGCCATTCCACTAGAACCTCTGATCTCTGACCACCTCTGACATACAAATGTATGATCCATTAACAGAAGAATGGAAGAAGGCATTTCACATACTGTCCATGTACATGGAACCGCAAAAATAAGAGATTATCGTGAATTCTCTACAACAACCAAGACTGTAGACTAAGTTTAGCATCATCCAATGTGTCTGAAGCAATGGAAAAACAACATTTACCGAAATATGAAAATCTCCTCTTTGGCAAGTGAAGAAACTCGGCATACTCCAGTTGTCCTTCATCCATCTTGTGCAGCTGTAGAACCAACAACTGACATGTGACAATCCCTACAAGGAAACCACAAAATCCACCATAGAAAAAAAAGAAGAAAAAAGGTAACCAACATCCTATATTCAAAGTAGACATGTGACAGCTGATCCTGCACACATGACTGGATCTTGCACACCTGGGCTTAGTTGCCCCTTGAACCTTTTTTTTTTTTTTTTTTTTTTTTTTTTTTTTTTTTTTTTTGAACCGTCTCTTTTCCATTTATGGCAAGGAATGTACAAAGAGATATTTCGGGTAGGCCTACCCAACAAAAGATGATAGGCCCACCTATCGTGAGAAAAGAACAAAAAAGAAAGAGACAACAGGGTCTCGAAAGAAGGATCAACTCTCTCTCAAATTCCCAACCCGACCCTATCCAAAAATAAGAGGCCCCAGGCAATGTTTGGGAGATCTGCTTCAAGGTTTGGCGTAGCCTCTCTGGAATGTTTGGATGGAATTGTGGGGTGCGGTTTGGCCGTCGAAGCTGCTTCAAGGAAAGAAAACCCCTGCATTCCTCTTGGGTGATGGACGGCTGGTAGCAGGGGACCTATCCAGGGGGAGGGGTTTGCTGGGGGGACTGTTTTTTCTGGGGTTTGCTATGGCAACCGTGATGACCCTCCCATCAACCCGTTTACGGTTGAGCATTCCCATTGCTGCATAGGCATCCGTCGAGTATTGAAGACGGGGAGGGGAGATGCGTTGGGACGTACCATTGTATTGGTCCATCTGAGATTGGGCAATACATGAATGTTAAACTGGACTGGTGCAAAAACTTAATTGAAAATACATGGATTGGCCAATGCAATGATCCAGGAGCGCCTTTAGCGGCTTGGTTATGAACATTTTGGGCCAACACATAATCATACACAAATGATTGATAAAATCATGAGCGAATATTGAGAAAAATTGGCAATGAGCTTTCTAAAGGATACAAGAGTTGCAATTTCCTCATATTGATGATAACAGCTGCATTTCTTTGTAAGAAGTTGATGGTATGACACAAGAATCTGAGACGGTATAATGGTTGCCTACCATTTCAATTCCAAAGCTACAAGCTCTTCTCCTTCGGCAAGCTCACCTCCAATAAGTAAAGGCTGCCAATAGAGCAAAACAGATGTGATTTAAGCATCCATAAAAGAAAAAGGAAAAAAAAAAAAAAAACAAAATCTGTGGAACCAAAAATGATTTGCCTCATACAGCAGAGCTCACCCACCAGCAATTAAAACTACAGATGTCTTGTAGGTTTTCTTCCATATGGGTCCTGCTTTACCCATTAAATCAGATCACCACAATATTTTTTGTTAGTTTTTGCAGTATGATTCCCTACAACAGCCACAAGATAGTTGGAAGTCACAGGTCAAAATAGTGGGCTCCCTCGTTGGAATTGTCAACTTTCAATGACCATCATTGCAAGCATGCAAATGGAAACAGAGCCTGGGACATTTTTTGTAGTGTAGTAGGCTGGACTGGAGAAATAACATGGATGGCATCTCCTCCTCCAAAGTTCTAAGAGGTTACAGACACATATTGGGAAGTAGCATTGTGGATCTCAGGAGATCGTTCAAACATCTTCCTTGACATGGCTATGAAAAGCATTTTCTTTGAGGACGAGGGAACATATATGAAAGATTTCTCCAGAGCAGTTATCTTTCTTTCTTTTTTTCAGCATGCATGTGATGGGGGGTGCTAAAATTTTACTGCCAGATGTGGGACATAATGAGCATACAATCTACCTCCTTCATCCAGAAGCACATATGCACTAGATGATTTTAACATCTAGTGAGATTGTTAAAAGAGCTTAAAACTCAGTGAAGCTTATTTTGCACAACAACCTGGCACAACTCATCTTCCTAGAAGAGAACACGAGTCAAAGCCAACAACTTGCAAGGATGATTTTAACATGAATATAGCAATTAGTTTGGACAATGCTTGGATGATTTTAACATCTAATGGAACCACGTGAATAACCCTCCAAAACAATAAACATATCTTTGAATAATTCAATGGAACCAAAAATGAATGAAATAAATGGAATGTAATATTATATATCCAAAACCCATAAGCAGACTTTTCAACAGCAATGACCAAGATGCATCTAGATGAGTTGCATATGCTCTGGTCCACTAGGGCCACAATTTTGATAGGCTGAACATAAGTGCCACATGTACAGTAGATGAGTTGCAACAACAGAAACAACACAGTCTAACACATTTAAAAGTAAGATAATTGATCGCCAATTACTATTAGTTGGGTTTTAGGAGCTCACCTTGCTAGTTCTAAGTTCTGGCCTTGTAACATGAGCGACAACTTCAATGTTGGTGAGCTCAGCTCGCTAGTTCTAAAATTTATAAAGAAATGCAGTCTTTGTTTTTTTTTGCTGCTCGACTTGTGGGGGTTTTCTTGAAGTCTTCGGCATTAGATCTAGAAATGCAGTCCACATTCAACTATTCAGATATGGGTTGCATTTGCACGTGATTATGTTGAAGACAAACAATCACATGATTAAGCACATTAGAACAGAGATAATGCAAAAAGATAAAAGACAAATATGGTAATGAAATTGATGAAATGAAAAGGAAAAAGATCCCCTAGCAAGATGAAATGCGAAAACAACCCAACCTGCAGAAATTGTAGTTATAGTCATAAGAGTGCAGTTATCTTTTCCTGTTAATTATAAATGGGAATGATGATGGTGGTCAGCATTCAAACACAGTCTTAATTATAAGGGTCAGTATAGTTGATCAGACAATCTTAACCATTAAAATATAATATAAAAAATGAATGACAAAATGGCTAGGATTGTCTGATCACTGTAAGTTTTAACATCTAATGGGTCGAAAAATGAGGTAGATCCAAAACTTATGTGGCCCCAAAGAAGTTTTCAATGGTAAGTATTCAATCCCCGTTGCTTTCAGTGGTGGGTCCACTTGAGCTTTAGAATTACCTGATTTTTGGCCCATGCTCTAAAATAATCTCAAAAAATGGGTGGACGGTGTGGATATAGCCCACACATCAGGGTGGGACCTACACAACTTGCTAGCTTTGAGTGAAATTGGCATGGGACCCAATGCAATTCCACCTGATCTAATTCCAAGCTTTTCCAAACATGGAGTGGAATTGGCACGGAACCAGATGAATCCAATCCCACCTAATCCCTTCTAATCCCGTTGCCCAAACAGGGCCTTAGCATTTTAAATGTTGCTTAACAGAATCCAACTAACAATTGGTTTTGATGAGTTTCAGAGAATTCAATTAAAAGGTTTACCATTGGCATCAAATGAGTGAAGATGACTGTCACTTTTGAATGTGAAGCATCAGAGAGTCCTTGCTCAATTTCTGGAACTGCAAATGAAGGATAAAAATTAGCAACTCCCAAGTCATTTCGGATGTTTGAAACACAAATAAAGATATTGATGCTAGTACAGTGCCAAGAGACTGTATGGATACATATGGGGACAGGCATGCAAGGAATGTTGAGAGAAACCATGATGGGCACATTGTAACTTCTATATTCCAGGACAGGTATTGTATCCCACACCCATTGATACCAAGATATTGACTGATATCGTTGATACATTCGACAAGGCATACATGCACATTCCCAAAGAAAAAAATATATATTAAAAAAAAAAATCAAGCTAGAAATCTTAGTTTTCCTTCAGATTCTCAGTTTTGGACTTAAGGAGTTGTAAGATACTCAGGCTATGCATGACACTTGATACTCAGGCACTCAGAAATTGTACACGTGCCATATATTAACTCAAATAAAACAGACTAGACTGTGCAGCCCACTGTCCCCAAGTCACAATCCCAAGGTCAGATTGATTGAACAATCCTAACCTCTGATTTGTTTGTGGAAATAGGACTGTTGGATATTTTTCATTTTAACCGTCCAATAAATGTATAGCAATCTGATAGTCTGATAAATAAGCTTAATTTTTGGTTCATGGTACATCTAAAATGAGCACTATAATTTGGACATTTTCTCTTACTACTTATACGCCACGTGTTTCTAAGTAGTTTCTAAGTGCCTACATATCATTCATCGCACTCACCCAAAGTTTTCCTCTTCGACTCTAAAACCAAAATAATTTGGAAGCAATCTTTCAGGAAAAAAGAAAACAACACAAATGAACACTAAACACTGTTACAGAATGCCATGGCTTAAAAATATAAAATAAAAACAATGCGCAAAAGGAATTAGGCATGCCGATATGATTTGCTTTTTATCTAACCTGAAGGCATTGATAAGTGCATTCGCAAAAGGTTTCCTCTTTTGGCAAGATTAATAGCAAGCTCCAGATTGTTTAACTGAAAGAGCCAACAGGTATTTTTTTAATACAAGCATTCAATTTGCTGCATTAGGAATAAAACTAAAACAAGACTAAAGACATACTTGGCCACTAACGAAAGGCACAAGTGTCACTTCATTGACAGTTGCAAGTAACACTTGCCCTCGCCTATTGACAGCATAGAAGCCTCCTACAGATGAAGCTTCTGCTGTCAAAAATATAGCATCTGGACTGATTCATTTCTGTAAACTGCTGTAGTGGTCTCCAAGTCATACACAAATAGAAGCCCAAGCTTTGTGATCACATATATCAGGCTGTACTTATTGGATATCTGCAGAATAACAAGTAAAAGCTTAGAATTGACATAATATTTCTCAAACTTTGTCCACATATAATGGGTTTAAGATGAAACCTGCATTGCCACTGGGAAATCATCAGCAAAGTCCGGAGGGAAGAAAAGATCTGCTTGTTTCTTTGTAAAACCAGGCTTACCTGATAAAGAAATCAACAAGATCAATACCAGGAAGGAACAAAACCAAAATACCAAGTGCTTCAGCAGCAGCAGCTCCCCACCAGAAGGCACTGAAGCAAACTTCTCCCTACATAATGAAAATAAATTAACAATACATCTATCTATCACATAATTTTAATCAAGGGAGCAGGATTTGATTGACAGAGCTAACCTTGGCCTCAGAACAGAGGGCCTCAGAAGTAGGTGCTTGGTTGTTTGGTTGTTTTGTATGGAAAGGGCAAGTGGCTTGGCCGTCCAACTTGCCCTTTCTTTAACACTGGAAAATTATATTTCTAGAAATTTTGTTAGCAGAAATTTTTTTGCCAAGAAAAGAGTCAAAAACTCTACAATATGTTGAAGAGAGGATAATTCGTTAAACACATCAGGAGAATGATTGAGAGCCATCAACTGATTGTAGAAGGTGATTCAAGGAGTGCAATTTCCTTGGCATGAAAGAAAAAAGAAGAACAAACCAAAGCAGATTAGAGATTGTTATCTTAGGTAAGCACCAAGTTTAAACCTCACTCCCTGGGAGGCTAATGATCAGGCAAATAGGGTAGCGAAATAAGGTGCATCTCAACTTTGTTCATCTAGGCATTCTTCTCCATTTACTTGATGGATGTTGTATGATATTTTTCTTCTTTTTCTTTAAATAAAATTCATGCTAACCATAGAAAAGAATGGATCATGCATGTGTATATATGTGCGTATGTGTGTATGCATGGATGAATGGATCATGCATGTGTATATAGATGTATGTGTCATTGTATGTATGTATGCATGCATGGATGATTGGATGGACGGATGGATTGATTGTGAATGTGTGTTTGTATCTATGCATGTGCATGCATGGTTGCATGTATGGATGGATCCACCAATTTTCCCATGTTTCCCCAATGTTTCCTCGAATCTAAGACGCATGCTTTTTATGCCCCCCATTAAAGGGAAATTTATCATTTGATCCATAATATACAAATACAATCTTTACATCTTTTTGCTATTATTCGACTCTTAAATATGCAAATGTATGTTAGCATCTCCTAAACTATCATTGAAAATTTCCACCATTTTTTCCATGTTTCCTTGATGTTTCTCTAAGTCAATATGACATTTGAAAATCTATATTTAACGGTTTCTTTTTTTCTTTTTTCGCTTGTGTGTGGAAATGATTTTACTCTTTTTTTTATATATAGAAAATCTAGGAAACAAAATTGATTACCCCTACTTTTTTTTTGGTTTCCCAACAGGGAAACTGTCATATCAGGGGAAATCATTTTCTTTTCCATGGTTGTCCACCTTCCTACACAGATGCCATGCTCTAGCTAATGGCTATGTTGTTGCCTGCTCCAAAAAAAAAAAATAAAAATAAAATTACACATTCTAAAAAAGATGAACAGTCAAGATTCAAAATCTTTTATATGCCTACCATGTGTGTGGTGATTAAAGGTTGAATAACTAATTCCGTATTCGGCATTTAACATCTAATACATCCTCATACTGTAGCAATATAATCCCAAAGGAAAAGGCACATGGTTGAAACAAACATTAAGATTACAGCATTTCTGAAGTGGCAGGATGAGTGTTGCAAAACTGTTTCAAGTTTTCAGATTGTGGGAGTGCTGAAATGTGGTCTCTAGTTCATTGATCCCAACAGTCGAAATCAGGGGCTGCACTATGGATGCCCCATTCAGCAAATCTCCCAGATTGGAGAAATCCCAACCCTGCACAAATTCTTTAAAGGATCCAATGCCAAAAAAATACTACGACTTCACTAGTTGCAACCACATCTACAGAGAGACCCAATTTCTCAAAGATGGAAAAGCCCATGTTCCATCAAATCAAAAGTAAAGTAACCATGGTGCAAAAAGGTGAGGTCACGGAGTTTTGGTTATTCACATAAAAGCTCTAGCCTCTGGGTAAACAAGTTGAGAGAGATTCTAAAGGTTTTTAGCAATTTAAATTGCTTCATACATGGAACCAAAAGGCTAGCAACACTATCCAGGAGCACAAGCGAAGTCACTTACTCTTTCAAATCCAAATCAAGCAACTCAGCAACTAGTTCTGACCACGCCACAAGTTCAGGGTTCTCCAGTTTAACAGAAGGCAGACTCACCTGCAAACCAAAATAAATAACACCAACACATCAGTCAGGTTTCTCAAATCAGGTCATTGAGGATAAATATTCCTAGCCGCAGATTGGCATATGCACAACTATCCCACCCATGCCTACAACAGCACCTGCATGCAGTTCCACGCTATTCATCATGTCGGCCCCATGATGAATGTTTAGTAGCTCATATTTTTGCCTGCCGATCATCAAGCAGCATGTGTACAAGACAGTGGGCGGTTAAAAGGGGCCAACCAACAGCCTGTTTTCGATGTATATATGTGCACCACCCAAATTCAGCCGATCATCAAGTGGATCCCACAAGGTATGATGCCCTCACCCAAATTCAAGGCTACTAGATTGATCATGTGGGCCACATTTTATGAAACAAATGGAAAGTCACAGGGTAAAAAATAATAAAAATAAAAAACTTGTGGCCAACGACTATGAGGTCAAACTTGCTAAAAGGTGAGTTGTTAGATCTTTGCTTTTTATTGGGAACTCCTGCCTCCCATCAAGGTTTTGGGATTCTCTATTTGTTCTTGGGATAGTCTTGCACTTATCAGTTGTAATTTCCCTATTGAAATACTAACTTCTGTTATTCATAAAAAATAAAAACTAGGGGCAGAATTTAAAACTTCAGTGATTTCCTTTTCTATGTGGAAACAAAGTCAGATTTTCTTTCTCAGAAACATTGAAAATGAATTCCCCTCGATTGGGAAAAAGCACCTAATTAATGTCTAATTTTGTTGTAAGCTCGTATCATCAAAAAGCCCAACCCTGCAAAGCTTCTGATAGAAACAGAAAGAGATCCCATTATTAAGGGTGGGCTTGGTTACACAAAATATCATGAAATTGAGCTTTGCTAAGCCCACAGATGTTTTGGTAATGCATGGATCGTCCAACAGATGTTTTGGTAATGCATAACATGATCTCACCCACCTCATTTTGAAGCTTGAATAGACAATAAGCCAGGATATTGTCCGTTGAAAGATGCAAAACCAGTCCATTGAAGCTATTGTCAATATCTTCTAGGTCAATAACAAAGGCACACTGATGATACCCCCCAAACAATCTAATAACCTGCTGCAACACTAAAATCACATAAATAGAATATCCAAAACTATCCAAATCTAATTTCCTGCTGCAACACTAAAATCACATAAATAGAATATCCAAAACTGCCCAAATCTAATTACCTTCTGCAACACTAAAATCACATAAATAGAATATCCAAAACTGCCCAAATCTAATTACCTTCTACAACACTAAAATCACATAAATAGAATATCCAAAACTGCCCAAATCTAACCCAAAAACATCTGATGTGCAGCTATACAGATCATCGAATTGTGGGTCTCATAACTCATTATGGGTGGAGCATCTCAAAAATCACACTGATCAAGCAATCCTTACTATCCGATTGATGGCTATCAAGTAGATGGTCAAAAGTAAATAGTGAGTAGTCCAAATTTGAAGGTGTTAGAAATGGGAAAGAAAACAAAAAGGAAAAAAAATCAGAATCAAGTAAAAACCATAGATTCAAAACAGGAGACCGTAGATTGAACTCCCCAGAAGTGGAACCTAACTCCACTTTATGAGAATCAGATCTAAGGTTGGAGTGGAGATGCATCATAATCGCCTGTAAGTGGGACATGAGAACATCTCCAATGTACCCATGGCACTCATGTAGTTGGTAAGACCATCCATTCTGTAAGCCACATTCACCTGTGCCCCCCAGATTATCATCATCATCACAGCTGAATATCAAGTTCAAATTCTAAAATGTTTCAAGATCTAAGCAAAATTACAAGTGAATTTTCCTCTAGTTTCATCAATTATGAGAAATATATTCAAATCATTGAATGAAGAAATCCAATAAAAAAGCTAATCAAATAATAATATCATTTACTTAAGAAATAACAGAAACTGGGCCATTCCATCCAGATCGTGGGCTTAACTGTTTGAAAGAGATAATGGTCTGCAGCCCATATTCAATTATTGAAACCAGATAGTGAGGATCATCTGATCAGTATGATTTATGGGAAATGGTCTATGGATATTTTATCGCATCATTTCCTAGGTAAAATGATCTTATAAAACAGTAACAAGCATGTTATATTTTTATTCTAATTAACTTTTTTTTAAAAAAAATTGATCAGCCAGTAGCGGGTTTCCATATGCTCATTCAAGATTGTGTCACCAGTTCTGTTCATAAATTTTACTCCACAAATTGTCCACTGATCTCAACAAAATCAACACAAAGTCATGTGATGAGACGACATGTAAAATAGAAATCAAACAAGGCTGTCCATATAGCTTCATCACACAGTGACAAATTTAGTTCTTGGCAATTTCTCGGCCATGAATTTCTCAAGTTATTTTCAATATTCATTTCCATTTTTTTTTCTTGTAGTGTTATTGAAAGATCTCCCTTAAAATAAAATATTTAAAAATTATCAATTATAAATTAATAAATTTTAGTTTAAAATATAGGAAGATATGAAATGATTTATTTAGTGGTTTTTACCAAAAATTTCTAGGAACAGATGATCTTGCTGTAATGTGTTTTAACTCTTCAATTTACCAAATATTCCATTTACTGTATGGATAGGATGAAAGTCTATTCCAATGTTACCTAAATGGACTGTCAGGATTATAGTCAGGTTGTCTGAGATATACTCCCTATTAACCAGTAATGTGTTACCATGTTCATGGCACATGCATTTGAGATGTGGGCCATTCCTCAAGTGGTCCCCACCATTGACATGCCATTGCCCAAAATAAACAAGCCCATTCATCAAACAAGCCACACTTGTGTAAGAAGATGGACGATCAGGAGTGGATTAGGCCATCGTTTTTGGGCCTTGGATTGTTCACAGTGGGAAATGACTGCTGAATGGCTAGGATCCCGTATATGTTTCGCACATTTCCACGTTTCTACTAGCAATCTCACCATCCAACTCATGCAACTATGCAAGCGATTATACTTGGGAGTGCAATCTCATAAGGTGATCTGCTCATGCATCCGGATGGATTGAAACACATTGATTTCAGATACCAAATAGATTCTAACCAATCAGTCAACCTCTAACCAAAAATCAGTCAGGCCTTAGAAACCCAAGAACCCAAATAAAAGTAGAAGGAAAAAGAGAGATACCCACATCAGATTCCTTCCTCTTTTATGCATCTCTGCTGCCTTTGTTCCATTTTGAATTGCTTTTCTCCGCAACGGCAGCACCACAGCGTCACAGTAGCAGAGATGGAGACTGCTACTTTCTGCAATGTTTCTTGATCTAATAAAAGAAGAGAAGAGACTCATGAAAGAAAAGGGAAAAAAGAGGAGAGAAATCTAAGGGACCGTTTGAATGACCGTAAATCGGATTACAAGCGTTTGGACGAGTAGATCTACCTCTAATCAGACTGCAGGATGGAAGATGATGCTCGATGGAGGATTTCTCTTTGGAAGATGACGCTCGATGGAGGATCTCTCGATGGAAGATGACGCTCGATGGGGATCTCTCGATGGAAGATGAAAGAGGGGAAAAAAGAGGAAAAGAGGGAAAGAGGATCGGCGCTCGATGATTTGGAAATTAATCCTCTTTCAAATAAGATAGCATTTTCAAATCCGTAACTTGTGCGTTTTCCACTACCCAACAACACAAACTCTATTAACAGCCGTACACGAATGGGACCAGTTTCTGGATAGTTAAGATTGTATTGTATAATAAAAATGTACAAATATTTACCATTTCCGACTAGACCGATTATTTGGATGGTCTAGATAACTCTATATCTTAGCCACTATATTGTTATTCATAAATCACCACTATTTCACATCAAACGCAAAACTCACAGTGAAAAGCAGAAAATGAAAACGGTAAACTTAGCTTTGGACCTTGTATGGCTTTATGGGCCCCACCATGATTCATCTGATTCATCCACGCCGTCCATACATTTCTCCACATCATTTTGGGATAGATCCCAAAAATTGAGCCCTAACTAAGTCTCAAATCGTCCACAAAGAGAAACATGATGGACGGTTGAACTTCCACCATTCAAAACCTGAGAGAGCCGACGGATTTATTGGGTTCGCCGACGGCTTTTAGCCGTCGGCGATTCCGACGGATTTTAGCCGTAGCCAAAGCCACCCCAAGTCCGTCGGCTTTGCCCGATTTTTTGGTAGTGAATGCCTTAGTCACATCTTTAGATACATTGCACAATGCATGAGAGAGGACAAGATAATTTGAACAAACGCCATGCCAATCTGTTGAGGGTCAAATATTGTATATCAGACCCTAGTTATTCCCTGGATTTACGAACGTTGTACTGGTTAACGGTCCGATTTAGTAGTAATTGTGATGCAGGGTATATTTACGAGCTTAGATGGAAATATGGTGTTAAAAGCGTGGATTTAAGGCTTGGGCATCACCAAGGCATTGGATGGGACTCCATGGGACCAAGATCAAGGATTTACACGCCCGGAGATCAGAGAAAATCCAGCCACTCACTATGAAGAGGCCCGAAAATGATCCAGAATGCAAGATCACAGGGTTCCCGCCATCATCCATTCGGCCCGAAATTTCATACATGGCCTGAGGACCATAAATTAACCGTACACGTCAGTTTTCAGCCATTGGATACCTGTGGAAGTGGCCCAATAGACAAATCAGCCCACAGATCGTCAATCTAGGGCCCACATGATCTCTGGGTATGTCTCATCTTCGGTCTCAACACCTCAAATTATATGGAGAACCAGATGGACGGAGGTGATTTTATACATGTAGCATGTTGGACCCTACGTGTGCATTGCATGTGCACAATGTGCACATACACCAGCCGTGCACCCATACACTCAAAGTCGGTCAGCGGGCGCTGACCGACAAAAACTCAAAAAAAGCTCCAACCGGACAGCGTAACACTGTCCGGTGTTGGGTTTTGATTGTGGGCCCCACTTGTCGACCGTTTGAAAAATCGGGACGTCCAGCAGGCTTAAAATGTCCCCATAAACACTGTCTAGGTGGAAGAATTTCCAGAAGTAAAGGGGATGGAATTCCAGCCGTTCAAAAGCAAACGGACGGCAAACTAAATCAACTTGTGACCACACTTACTACTTATACTCACTTCTGAAATACTATTTCCAGGTCTGTTTTTCGTCCTGAAATCAATGGACGGAGTGGATTCCTCATACATTTAGAGGAATGGGCCCCACTGACAGCCAACGTAAAAAACGGAAACTTCCGTTTTTGTCTTCAGCGTCCGCGAAACAGAGAGATCGGACGATCTCAGTGGGCCACCACGGTCCACCTTCTGGAGGATCAGGACCATTCATCAGACCTAAAAGGGATCACTTACCACGGCCTAGGTGTCAGAATTGCATAAGACAATGAATAATTGGTTTTTCACCGTTCAAACGCAATTCGGACGGTAGTCTGAAAAGTTCAGTAGGCCGCACCAAATCCAGTCAAAAACCATCCGTTTCCAGCTGGTTTTTCGAGGCAAATACAATGAACGGCTTGGATTTCTCCAAGATACATCAAAATGGCCCCACCACTGTCACAGCGCGAAGAGTGTCGCAGACTCTGTTGCAGCGCCCGGAAACCGACCGACTTCGGGTCGGTTGCGCGATCAGATCAGTGATCAGATGGATGATCTGATCCGTCCATCGTGTAGCCCATCTACAAATCCCCGAAGGGATGTCGTCTCTTCGGAAAGAAAGCAAGGGAAGAAGGAGATTCAGAGTTTTTTTTTTGGGCGCATTAACAGTTGCTGCGCAGGAAAATTCCAGATTGTGTAACCTCTACGCACCGATTTTCCCTGGAGCATGAAGATTGCGGAAGTTCTCTCTCACGTTCCGGGCCAACCTTCAGCACCTATAAAAGAGAGGCATTGAAGCTTGGGGGGATCATCCATGGCTGGAGTGATTAACAGAGAGAGAGAGAAAGAGCTTGCTTTCGAATATTCTTTTTATTTTTATTTCTTTTCTTTTTCTGGTTCTCTTCTTCTATGGATCCTTTGGAGTTTGGTTTATCCATGCTAGGCTAAACCCCTTAGCTAGGGCTAAGGGGTGAAGCTTGTAGCAGGATGGGAGATGTTTTTATGTTTTTGTTGTTTAACCTGGATATGAATTTTGCTTTATTCTAGTTGTTCATATGGAATGTCTTTAGTTCTTAATGGTCCATTGTAACTTAAATTACACTGGATCTACGACAGCTTCTGATATTTTCCATGCGTGTATGGAGGTTATGATCGTAGGAACCCTGTTGTTTACCATTTCTCATGGGCATGGATGGATGACAGAATCCTTCCCTATGTTCATGCTCTCGTAGACTGGATGTGGATTGGTCAAGTTCTATTGATTACCTTGTCTCCTGGGCATGGTCTTGTGATGGAATCAGGTCTAATTCTCATGCTTCTTATCTCTTGAAAACTGGATCAAAGGAAGTTCATAGTTGAAATTTCATCTGGATAAAAGCGTAGATCTCCCTGATCTCTACAAGTGGATCCCCTGAATCCCTAGTTCCTCTCTCTGAATTCTTAAGTTTAGATTAATAATTCACCATTATTCCTCAAATCACAATTGGTTTAGATTTCATCTTAGTCTAGTTCTAAATCTGTTTATTTTCAGATAACGTACAGGTTTCAGTCCCTGTGGATTCGACCTCGGTCTTTCCGAGTTTTTACTACATCACAACCCTATACTTGGGGAGTGAACAAGTTTTTGGCGCCGTTGCCGGGGATTGACGGCTACGTTTTTTTGAAATTAACTGGTTTTAGGATTAGTTTAAGATTAGGAATTTTTTTTTATATTATTCTTAGGTTTTATTTTTAGAATTTCCTAATTCAGGTTTCCTTTAATTTTTAGAAATTTTATATTTTAAGTAACTTTCTATTTTAAATGATTTTCCCTTTTTAGAAACTAACCCAACTTTCCTATTTTGTAGGATTCTGAGATAGGTTTCTAAAATTGGTAATTTCTCTTTTCCTTGCTATTTCTATATTAGGATTTCTTTTTAGCAAGTTTTCTAATTCTAACTCTTTTAGAATTTGATTTTGTTTCCTATTTTATTTTTAGAAACTTCCTATTTAAAGACTTTCTGTTTAGAAACTAACTTTCCTGTTTTGTAGGCCCTTCAGAAATTTCTAATTCGGTAAGATCTTTCTAAATTCTACTTTCTATTTTTAGAATTTCTGTTATTAACTTACTTTCTAGTTTAGGAACTTTCCTCTTTTATTTTAGAAATTTTATACTCTCTTAGGAATTTCTCTTTTTCTAAATTAGAAACTAGTTTACTGCTATTTCTCTTATTAGGATTTTCTAATTTTAGGTTAGAATTTCTCTACTTTCTATTTTTAGAATTTTCTATTTCTAGGCTTTCATTTATTTTAGAAATTCTTTCCTTTTTAGAAACTCACATTACTTTCTATTTTAGGATTAAGATTTCTAATTTAGAACTTTCTAACTCTAGGTTAGAACCTTCCTCTTTGTTTTTAGAAACTAGGTTAGTTACTTTCCTTTTTAGAGACTCTTTCTAATTTTAGAAACTAACTCATTCTTCCTTTATTTTTTTTAGAAACTTTCTAATTTCTATTTTTAGGAACTAATCTCTTTTTTTCGGTTTCTTTTGCAGGTTCTTAATTTAGGGACTCCAAATTTGGTAACTTCCTTCCAACCCTCTCTTTCTTTTTAGATTTTTATTTCCCTTCTTAGGATTAGATTTAGAATTTGATTGAGGGCTGTGAGTGTTTCATGCCCAAGTGGGCTCGTGACAACACTCGACGTCTCTTGACTGAAGGAGGATTAGTTGAGGGGTTAACTGTCCATCGCAGGACTAGACACCGCTCGAATTCTCCTGAGTTAATTGAGTATATGGCTGGAAATCAACCTCGTCTACCCCAGCCTAGAGTGGAAGATGTCCAGGATGAGAATGAGGTGCATCAAGCACCCCCGCCTCGTACCTTACGAGATTACTTACACCGGCGGGGGTGAGTACGCCCTCATGCATGATTTTTCAGGAGAATGCAGGACATATGGATATCAAGCCAGGGGTGATCCAACTCCTTCCTAAATTTCATGGGCTTGAGTCAGAGAATCCATATCTACATCTGAAAGAATTCGATGAGATCATGACTACCCTATACTTTCCTAACGTGTCTGATGACACAGTCAGGTTAAAACTCTTTCCCTTTTCTTTAAAAGAGAAAGCCAAGACGTGGTTACATTCATTACGTCCTCAATCTATTGGCAGATGGAATGACATGACAAGGGAGTTCATTAAAAGTTTTTTCCATATCATAAGAGACGAACACCCTTAGGAAGTCGATCATGAACTTCGCCCAAAGGGAAGATGAAACATTCTTCCTATGTTGGGAGCGGTTCAAAGATCTTGTCAGTTCATGCCCACAACATGGTTTTGAAACGTGGCGCATCACGAATTTTTTCTATGATGGACTGACATCTCCCATGCGCCAATTAGTTGAGACAATGTGTAATGGGGAGTTTATGAATAAAGGTGTCGATGAGGTGTGGGACTATTTTGATAAACTTGCTGAGAACACACAAACATGGGACATCTCCCCTAGACCGAGTACTACGCCTAGGCCGACTCCTTCCAAAGAAAAAGGTGGAATGTACCTCCTGAAAGAGGATGATGATATTAACGCCAAGGTAGCCAATCTCACTCGAAAACTCGAGGCCATGGAATTAAAGAAGGATAAGGCCAAGGAAATTGTTTGTAGTATTTGTGGTTGCAACATTCACACTACTGAGAATTGCCCAACTATATCTGCCTTTCAAGAGGTATTGAATGAGCAATCCAATGCTGTAAGCAATTACCAAAGACCTTTTAGTGGGCCACACTCTAACACATACAATCCTGGCTGGAGAAACCATCCAAACTTCAGTTGGAGGAATGGACAAACCGCTACACCTCAAGGTTTCCTAAATCAAAATCCAACTCAAGAGAAACCTCAAGAGGATCCGGTTCTGAAACATTTTCAAAAGCAAGAGCTTTTCAATCAGAGTATGCTACAGGCCTTTCAAGACCTTATAAAAGCAATACAAGGACTTAAGGCTGAAAATGCGATTGGGAACAAGGGGAGCTTCCCAGCTCAACCTCTTCCCAATCCTAAATCGCAATATGAAATTAGCGACCCAGCTCTTCAAATCAGATGGAGCAAGCTAAATCCATCACCACTCTTAGGAGTGGAAAAATCATTGACAAAACCATTCCGGTTAGGGCTGAAAAGTCTAAGGACCCGGAAGTGGATAAAGAAGATGGATCTAGCCATGCCCCACCAGAGTTAGAACCGGAACCTCAAGGAAAGCCAGTTGCTCCATTTCCTCAACGGTTGGTTGCACCAAAACCTCTCTCTAACTCTCAGGATATTCTAGAGGTGTTGAAACAAGTAAAGGTCAACATTCCTCTACTTGATGCCGTGAAACAAATACCTTCCTATGCCAAATTCTTGAAGGACTTATGTACGACCAAAAGAAGACAAAATATCTAAAAGAAAATCTTCCTGACTGAGAAAGTGAGTGCCATCCTAAAGTAAGATGTGCCGCAAAAATTCAAAGACCCCGGTAGCCCAACCATATCATGTGTAATTGGGGACTATCGAATTGATCATGCACTTCTTGACTTAGGAGCGAGCGTTAATCTTATTCCCTACTCGGTATACAAACAGTTGGGTTTAGGTGAATTAAAACCCACCTTAACCACACTACAACTTGCTGATCGCTCTGTTCGTGTACCAAGAGAATAATTGAGGATGTGCTGGTCCAGGTTGATCGATTTTACTACTACCCAGTAGATTTCATCATCCTGGATACCGAACCCATCAACAATACAAGCACTCAGATTCCCGTCATTCTTGGTCGCCCATTCCTTCCTTGCTTCAAACGCAATTATCAATTGCAGAATGGTGTCATGAGTATGTCTTTCGGGAATATGACATTAGCAATGAATATCTTTTTCAACACTGGCAGACGGGTAGAGGAAGATGATGATATCCACGATATTAACATGATCGATACTTTCGTGGAAGATAGGACACCCCCTTACCTTATCCTCTGATCCTCTAGAGGCATGCCTGGCCCACTCCCATGAGTTTGATGATGACATAATTAGGGAGACGTGTGCCATGCTTGATGCGGTACCGGTACTTGAAGTTAACCGGTGGAGGCCTCAATTTGAAAAGTTACCCCACACTGATGAAGTGCCTCTACCGTCTAACCTCAAGCCACCGAAGCTTGACTTAAAACTTTTGCCCTCTGATTTAAAATATGCATACTTAGGTCAAGATGAGACATACCCGGTGGTGATTTTTCTGCCCACCTTGAGAAAGAACAAGAGAGTATGCTTATATCTACTCTCCTGGAGCATAAGAGAGCCCTTGGATGGACAATCGCGGACCTCAAGGGAAATCGACCCCTCGATTTTGTACTCACCGCATATATCTGAGGATAATGCGAAGACAGCTCGGCAACCACAACGTAGACTAAATCCAACATGAAGAAGTGGTTAAAGCCGAGGTTCTTAAACTATTGGATGTGGGTATCATATTGTAACGCCCCGAATCTTCAGGACCCGAGTACACGACCCGTTTCCCAAAAACCCGAGTGTTAACCTTAAAGGATGGTCAAATATTATTTTTTTCTTCTTCTTTTATCAGAGTAAGCAGATGAGCGTAGAATGGACAAGTAAGCATAAAGGGAAGTTCTATTATCATTTAGAATGTACAAAAGAGTGCCCATAATGACTTATACAAACCAATGTCTCCAAAATAATAAATACCAGAATTACATGATTTAAATACATGAGAAATAATAGAATGCATGTGGAATTGAGCCTTCAGACCCCTCAGCTCCCCAAAGTAGATACAGTCATGCAACCTCGGCCAGCTGAACCCAGCTCCTTATCAGGCCGAACCTGAAAATCACTTATGCCACCCATGCTACCTGTACGGTTATATATTTGATGGATGAGTGGCCAACTCAGTGTGAATTCCCCTCAAGATTACACACCGTCGCATTAGGTAAGCATAGTTATAAAACAACAAGGCAGTCAAAACAATACATGATGCAGTCTTTTTACATGCATGGATGCATGAATGCACATCGGCCTGGGGATGCACATCCAGCCGGACTTGGGCTCGTCGCCCATGCAAATCACGACCTGGGAAAATCATCCAGTCGGACAGGGGTCGATAGTCGGTGGTCTGGGAGCTAGCGAAGCGATACCCTGAAGATCCTAAGGGCACGTGCTACAGCATCCAGATTAGCCACCCATCATCGCCAACATGCTATGGATGCATGATTAACCAAATCATTATTAGTCCAGTTACAATCAGCCAATTTAGGTAAGCTCAAGGTCACTACGGGGAGCTCAGAGCCCAGCGTAGGCCGACAGCTCAGGCATAGTGTCCCATTCCACCATCCCTGCTCATGAGGCTACCATCTTGGGATGTTTAATGGAAACCCATCGACTAGTGGCCAATCATATTACAGTATATGGGGCTTACCATCGCATGGTTGTATAGTGTAAAACATCGAACCCATATAGAAAAAATATCAAATAAAACCACGTAGGGCGAATATCAAAATATGCCACATAGGGCGAATATCAAAACCATACGATGAAAACCATCCTTAAAAATCATTGGGTACAACAACCCTGGATGGTAGGCCCACATCAATAATCCATCTAGATCACCATCCAATAACCACCAAGTCAAAGGTCCATTACGATCACAACTAGTCAAGTTACATCCCCAAGTATGGGTGTACATTCATATGTGGGAATCTCCCACTAATGTACCAGTTTAAAGTCCATAAGCAATACACAAATAATCCGCAAGCATGGACAAATATATAGGATGAACATTAAGCAGGCAACACAACAATTCAATTTCCATCAGCTAATACATGTGATCATAAGAGAGAGATATCATTTATGAATTTAAATAAAAACTATAACTTAAGCTAATGAGAAGATGGAAAGCTCAAGGGGAAGAATCATCACCTTACACTTTGAATCGCCTACTAGTGCCGCAAAGTGTTTGCGCCTTTAGAATTGAACCCTAACAAAATTCATGAACTTCACCATTAGACCCAAGTTCCACGCACTACCTAGGGCTGAAGATCATAACCTAGGGTCATCTTTTAAGGTTTTAATGTGGAATTAGGGCTTTATCCTAGAATCTAGCCCCACACTTGGATTTTAGGATTTGGATGTTAGTTCATGTAAAATTAATTTTCATGATAGTTTATAGCTATAGTATAATTATTAATATTAATGATAGGATTACCATTAGTTAATCGTGGCAATAATAATCATTATAATGGTAGAAATTAGTATACTTCTACTACCAGTAACGATATCTGAGGATGGTGAGTAAAATCCTAATAACGAAAGTTATGGTTATATCTATATTAACTAATATGAGTAACTATTAGTGGCTAATCGTGTCTATAATAAATTTACCATGATAATAGCATTAAGGATTGTAGATCCAGATCCTTCTAGTTTCGTGTACCATTAGTTGCATATAGACTTACTAATTACAAAGTCATTATTCTCATTAGTGTTATGATGTATATTAGCTAACTTGATAATAAAAATCATTATGACAGAATTTAATAATAGAATTATGATTGATGATAATATTATCCATGACACTAATTTGTATATTATAGTACTAATTATTATTCCTAGTCAAATATCATTAAAATAACATTAGTTGTTACAACAGGTAGGAAATAATGGTGATATTATTAATAACAAGGTAACTGATAATAAATATGAAAAGGAATGGAAATCCTCACCCAGATGACTCGGTTCGAGTCGAGTTGACTCGGCTCAAGCACAAACACCAACACCTCTCCTCCCCTCTTTCTTTCTTCTTTCCCCCTTCTTCTTCTTTTCTTCTCACCCAAAACCGTCCAACAGAGTTTGATGGACCCAACAGCCAACGGGCCAGTGGTCAACTCGGTCCCAAACCGAGTTGACTCGGTCGTGACTCGGGACTCAACTCCCATTCTTCTTCTTTCTCTCTCTTTCTTTCCTCTCACCATCCCTCTCTCTTTTTCTTTTCTTTTCTTTTAGGCTAACCTAAATCAGGCTAGATCCAACCTGACCCAGCTGGAGTCGGCCTTAACCGGGTAGATTTAGTTCCAGCCGAGTCGACTCGGCCTACACCTTCACCCACCTATTCCCACTCTCTCCTTTTCTCTCTCTTTCTTCTTCTCCTTTTCCCCTTCTTTTCTCCCTTGCTAGGATGTCTAGCAACGAGTCTGGACAGACCAACCCAACTCGACTTGATGAGTCGACTCAGTGATGAACCGGGTCGAGCCAAGTGGGTGCACACGGCAGCCACAACAACTCCCTCTCTCTTTCTCATTTTCTCCTCTCTCTCTCTCTCACTGTCTTCTCTTCATTCTTTTTTTTCTTTCTTTGAAGTCCAGCAACGCCACTGGACTCAACCCAAGCACAGACCAAACTCAGCTCGACCCAAACTCCGCTCAGTTCGAGCTTTGCTAGTGCAGCAACGCTCTCTCTCGCGCTTTCCTTCTTTCCATTTCTTCTTCTTTTCTTTCTTCCTTTTTCATCCTTTTCTCCTGCATGAGTTGTCGTAGACATAACCCACCTTGTGAACGAAACTGATCAGGGGTTTATGGTTGTAATAGGGCCAGTGGCCGCTCTTCTTGATGAGGGAGATGACCTGCCTTTAATGGCAGATCACAAACGCCCGTGTCTTTCTCCAAAACGATGCATGGGACTCGTGTAGACGGATCTATAGGAGCTTAGAGCATGGTCGGATTGAAGCTCTAAGGAGGTTTAGGTGGTGGGTTCGATGGGGAAGCTTGCGGTCGGTTTTTGTGGTGGTTTGAAGTAGGATCTGAGAAGAGACGTTTCCTCCTCTACTTGTAGGAAAACCTAGTTCTCTAGAGCCGTTGGATGCGATTTGGATGGCTCAGATTTCACAGGCTTAAAGCCGTTACCAGATATAGCTTGAATGACCGAAACCGGCCATGGTTTTAGTTTCCTGTGGGCGGAAATCCTCTCCCTCGCAGAGAGACAACGGACGGCTGGGATTTTACCTCAATGAACGACTAAGATTCGAGGGTGAGGGGCGCACTCGGATTGTGACAGCTGGCTGAGCAAACGGTTTCCGTTTTTAGGACACTTGGTTTTCCTCAGTTCGAATGTGTTTGAATTCGTGTCCATATATGCATGCTGCTACATGTAAAATCACCTAGGGATTGGTATAATCTTCACTCCAGAGACGATGAACGGTTCCGATCACTCAAACCGGTCCTAATGGTGGGCCCCATCTTGATCAGAAGATCGGGCGCCCGTCGGTTTAAAAACGCGCTGAGCGCGAGACGGAAAAGGAAGAAGGATTTCCTTCTTTTGGAAATCTCGGTCAGACCCAGTCTGACCGTGGGGTCTCATCCAGTGCACCACGGGTGCACTGCTCTTACTGCACACGTGCACCACTGTGGGGTTTATCATGATGCTCGTGGGAAATCCACTTCGTTAACGATGCCCTATGGGACTAAGTGGGTCCCCTGACTAAAGATCAGGCTTTTCCGAGTCTTAAGTTGGCCCTATTTGATTATTTTCATACCATATGGTGACATCCGTCCATTCAACGGTCAGATGATTACGAAGTCGGATGTCAACGGTTAAAGAGTCTTACTGGATCACGTGTATGTTCAAGACCTTCACAGTATACCACTATACCAATTACTAATATTAATATAAATTCATTACATTGTATATTATTTGTAATTAAAATACTTAAAATCCCATACATATATCTAAATATAATAATAATAATTATTATTTTTTTATATTAACATACTATTATATACATGCTATTTATCACCTATTTATTAATATAAAATTCACAATATACATCATCTCATCATATATGAATTGAAAATGGTACAATATCGTATTTGAAATCACATTGTTAAATAATATACAATTTCATTGTGATATCTAATAATTTTTGTTCACATATTTATAAAAGATATTTAATGCTACATTATTATTTGTAGTTTGATTTTATGTTGTGCAATTACTATTCCTTATGTTTATTTAATATAATATTATATACATTAAATAGGCACATATCATTTTAGCATGAAATTTTAAATCCTTACAAAGTACATACACTTCATAGCATATAGATTTAGGTTGCATTATTTATATATTTATATGAAATTAATTTACATGGTAACACTCGAGTACTGGAAAGTACGGGGTGTTACAAACTACCCCCCTTAAAGAAAATCTCGTCCCCGAGATTTGGTAAAACGAATCCCAATTATTAGCATGATGAGTGATCTGCGTACCCTCTATCGCCTATGTCCAAGCGTGCTATCGAAACTTGGGTTTAAACGGCCCATAGGAGAATTTTTCTAATCTTTCATACCTTCATTTTAATAAGTCAGACGATGTAAGTGCCTAGGTATGAAACCCGACAAGCTATATACAGATCTACCCCCCTTAAAGAAGATTTTACCATCGGGATTCGACAGTGCTTGTGCAACTATTAAAGTTATAAGTGGTTCGATCCTCATGAAGGCGTATCCCATTGCTTGTCAACCTTTGAACTTCTCATAGTATTGGATTAGACTATAACTTCATCTAGGTGGCTACCAATAATACCTTATCCATTTTTATTTTTATTTTTTATTTTATTTTTATTTTTATTTTTATATTTATTATTATTATATTTATTATTATTATTATTATTATTATTTTATTTTTTTTCTCCTGTACGCCTAATGTTAATTCCCTGTTATCCAAAGTACAATAAAATTTTCTGGTTTTCAATATTCGAGCTGTCACAGATAGATGGTTGTAGTGGGTTTGAGTTTGATACGTCGATCCTTTGCCTACGTAGAACAAGGGATTACTATTATCAATTCACAATCCTACTAAATCTCGATCCTTTGCTTGATCAGAGCATTGGAATCATTGAGATTTGCTAGGACTTAGAACTTGAGTCAAACCGCGTACACATTGCGTAAACATGATTTCATCAATCCGTGATCCCGATTATTCTAGACTCCTGGGCGATATCAATTACTCTTCTACGTCCATAACGGATAAAACCATGTGGTCCATTACGCTTCCAATGCGCACTCTGATTTCTTATTGTACTAACTGAAAGTCTCAGGATCAAGATTCTCACATGAAGTTTGAGTTCTTTTTAACTCCTTTAGGATTTCAAATCTAATTCTAATATGCGTAGCCTAGGGTTGAAAATCTACCTAAAATTTTATAACTTCTCCTCAAATTAATTTCACGTACAATTTTTATTATTATTATTATTATTATTATTATTATTATTATTATTATTTTATTTTTATTTATTTATTTATTTATTTTCAGGAAATATTATTTATAAGTGAAGTGATGTATTAGTAAATTATAAGTTCTTAGCACCATTTCTTAGGTTGAGGAGTGCCTATGTGCAATCTAATGACAGTCATGGTGGTTAAGAAAAATTTCTATAATGCCTAAGTCTCATTTATTTGTGCAATGTTATGACAATGCTGATTGGAAAGTTTTCAAACAACTATTTTGGTATTTTACAAGGGAACCACAATCTTTGTTTCTAAGTTCCAATGTGTAAACTTAACATTTTCAAGGGACTCAAGTTTAGTTCATGATTCCTAAGATTACCCAAACAATCTCTCTAAGGAACTTAGCATATTGAGTATCCATATTTCTAAAGGAACCTTAGATCATTTCTAAGCTCCATAGTCTTCCATCCCAGAGGCCTAATTCTACATTCTCATTCCCTCCCAATCCTAAGGGACTTCTTCATCAGTTAATATCTAAAGGTCTAACCTAATAGTTTCTGAGGAGGCCTAAACTATGAAGCCTCTATGTTTTCAATTTATTCTAAGGGAACTCCACCTAAGTTCAAATGACTAAAATACTCAAAAGGGCCTAAGTTCACTTCTGAGTTTTACGATTATCCATACAATTATCTAGGGGGCCTAACAATTTTGAGTCTCTATGTTATCAATTTCTCCTAATTTCAACAAGAGTACTCCACATCAATTTGAGTGATTACCTTAAAAATTTCTAAAAGAAACTAAGTTTGGGTTTCTACGTTCTCAATTGCCCCTAACTGCAAGGAGATTTCACCTATGTTCAAATAGTTGCTCTAGCAATTTCTAAGGGGACCTAGGTTTTGAATTTCTACATTTCCAAATTGTCCTTTGCTCAGATGGGATTTCACATAAGTTTGGATTGCCATCTAAGTCACATATAAGGGAACTTAAGTTTGGATTTCTACATCTCAATCATTCTTCTAAGTTTAGGGGAAATTCTCCTGAGTTCAACTTTTTCTAATTTCAAACATCATAATCTGGGACATCTAAAGTTTGTATAAGATCATTTCCCAAGGCCAAGTTGTCCAAACTATGCTCTGATACCAACTGTAACGCCCCGAATCTTCAGGACCCGAGTACACGACCCGTTTCCCAAAAACCCGAGTGTTAACCTTAAAGGATGGTCAAATATTATTTTTTTCTTCTTCTTTTATCAGAGTAAGCAGATGAGCGTAGAATGGACAAGTAAGCATAAAGGGAAGTTCTATTATCATTTAGAATGTACAAAAGAGTGCCCATAATGACTTATACAAACCAATGTCTCCAAAATAATAAATACCAGAATTACATGATTTAAATACATGAGAAATAATAGAATGCATGTGGAATTGAGCCTTCAGACCCCTCAGCTCCCCAAAGTAGATACAGTCATGCAACCTCGGCCAGCTGAACCCAGCTCCTTATCAGGCCGAACCTGAAAATCACTTATGCCACCCATGCTACCTGTACGGTTATATATTTGATGGATGAGTGGCCAACTCAGTGTGAATTCCCCTCAAGATTACACACCGTCGCATTAGGTAAGCATAGTTATAAAACAACAAGGCAGTCAAAACAATACATGATGCAGTCTTTTTACATGCATGGATGCATGAATGCACATCGGCCTGGGGATGCACATCCAGCCGGACTTGGGCTCGTCGCCCATGCAAATCACGACCTGGGAAAATCATCCAGTCGGACAGGGGTCGATAGTCGGTGGTCTGGGAGCTAGCGAAGCGATACCCTGAAGATCCTAAGGGCACGTGCTACAGCATCCAGATTAGCCACCCATCATCGCCAACATGCTATGGATGCATGATTAACCAAATCGTTATTAGTCCAGTTACAATCAGCCAATTTAGGTAAGCTCAAGGTCACTACGGGGAGCTCAGAGCCCAGCGTAGGCCGACAGCTCAGGCATAGTGTCCCATTCCACCATCCCTGCTCATGAGGCTACCATCTTGGGATGTTTAATGGAAACCCATCGACTAGTGGCCAATCATATTACAGTATATGGGGCTTACCATCGCATGGTTGTATAGTGTAAAACATCGAACCCATATAGAAAAAAATATCAAATAAAACCACGTAGGGCGAATATCAAAATATGCCACATAGGGCGAATATCAAAACCATACGATGAAAACCATCCTTAAAAATCATTGGGTACAACAACCCTGGATGGTAGGCCCACATCAATAATCCATGTAGATCACCATCCAATAACCACCAAGTCAAAGGTCCATTACGATCACAACTAGTCAAGTTACATCCCCAAGTATGGGTGTACATTCATATGTGGGAATCTCCCACTAATGTACCAGTTTAAAGTCCATAAGCAATACACAAATAATCCGCAAGCATGGACAAATATATAGGATGAACATTAAGCAGGCAACACAGCAATTCAATTTCCATCAGCTAATACATGTGATCATAAGAGAGAGATATCATTTATGAATTTAAATAAAAACTATAACTTAAGCTAATGAGAAGATGGAAAGCTCAAGGGGAAGAATCATCACCTTACACTTTGAATCGCCTACTAGTGCCGCAAAGTGTTTGCGCCTTTAGAATTGAACCCTAACAAAATTCATGAACTTCACCATTAGACCCAAGTTCCACGCACTACCTAGGGCTGAAGATCATAACCTAGGGTCATCTTTTAAGGTTTTAATGTGGAATTAGGGCTTTATCCTAGAATCTAGCCCCACACTTGGATTTTAGGATTTGGATGTTAGTTCATGTAAAATTAATTTTCATGATAGTTTATAGCTATAGTATAATTATTAATATTAATGATAGGATTACCATTAGTTAATCGTGGCAATAATAATCATTATAATGGTAGAAATTAGTATACTTCTACTACCAGTAACGATATCTGAGGATGGTGAGTAAAATCCTAATAACGAAAGTTATGGTTATATCTATATTAACTAATATGAGTAACTATTAGTGGCTAATCGTGTCTATAATAAAATTTACCATGATAATAGCATTAAGGATTGTAGATCCAGATCCTTCTAGTTTCGTGTACCATTAGTTGCCATATAGACTTACTAATTACAAAGTCATTATTCTCATTAGTGTTATGATGTATATTAGCTAACTTGATAATAAAAATCATTATGACAGAATTTAATAATAGAATTATGATTGATGATAATATTATCCATGACACTAATTTGTATATTATAGTACTAATTATTATTCCTAGTCAAATATCATTAAAATAACATTAGTTGTTACAACAGGTAGGAAATAATGGTGATATTATTAATAACAAGGTAACTGATAATAAATATGAAAAGGAATGGAAATCCTCACCCAGATGACTCGGTTCGAGTCGAGTTGACTCGGCTCAAGCACAAACACCAACACCTCTCCTCCCCTCTTTCTTTCTTCTTTCCCCCTTCTTCTTCTTTTCTTCTCACCCAAAACCGTCCAACAGAGTTTGATGGACCCAACCAGCCAACGGGCCAGTGGTCAACTCGGTCCCAAACCGAGTTGACTCGGTCGTGACTCGGGACTCAACTCCCATTCTTCTTCTTTCTCTCTCTTTCTTTCCTCTCACCATCCCTCTCTCTTTTTCTTTTCTTTTCTTTTAGGCTAACCTAAATCAGGCTAGATCCAACCTGACCCAGCTGGAGTCGGCCTTAACCGGGTAGATTTAGTTCCAGCCGAGTCGACTCGGCCTACACCTTCACCCACCTATTCCCACTCTCTCCTTTTCTCTCTCTTTCTTCTTCTCCTTTTCCCCTTCTTTTCTCCCTTGCTAGGATGTCTAGCAACGAGTCTGGACAGACCAACCCAACTCGACTTGATGAGTCGACTCAGTGATGAACCGGGTCGAGCCAAGTGGGTGCACACGGCAGCCACAACAACTCCCTCTCTCTTTCTCATTTTCTCCTCTCTCTCTCTCTCACTGTCTTCTCTTCATTCTTTTTTTTTCTTTCTTTGAAGTCCAGCAACGCCACTGGACTCAACCCAAGCACAGACCAAACTCAGCTCGACCCAAACTCCGCTCAGTTCGAGCTTTGCTAGTGCAGCAACGCTCTCTCTCGCGCTTTCCTTCTTTCCATTTCTTCTTCTTTTCTTTCTTCCTTTTTCATCCTTTTCTCCTGCATGAGTTGTCGTAGACATAACCCACCTTGTGAACGAAACTGATCAGGGGTTTATGGTTGTAATAGGGCCAGTGGCCGCTCTTCTTGATGAGGGAGATGACCTGCCTTTAATGGCAGATCACAAACGCCCGTGTCTTTCTCCAAAACGATGCATGGGACTCGTGTAGACGGATCTATAGGAGCTTAGAGCATGGTCGGATTGAAGCTCTAAGGAGGTTTAGGTGGTGGGTTCGATGGGGAAGCTTGCGGTCGGTTTTTGTGGTGGTTTGAAGTAGGATCTGAGAAGAGACGTTTCCTCCTCTACTTGTAGGAAAACCTAGTTCTCTAGAGCCGTTGGATGCGATTTGGATGGCTCAGATTTCACAGGCTTAAAGCCGTTACCAGATATAGCTTGAATGACCGAAACCGGCCATGGTTTTAGTTTCCTGTGGGCGGAAATCCTCTCCCTCGCAGAGAGACAACGGACGGCTGGGATTTTACCTCAATGAACGACTAAGATTCGAGGGTGAGGGGCGCACTCGGATTGTGACAGCTGGCTGAGCAAACGGTTTCCGTTTTTAGGACACTTGGTTTTCCTCAGTTCGAATGTGTTTGAATTCGTGTCCATATATGCATGCTGCTACATGTAAAATCACCTAGGGATTGGTATAATCTTCACTCCAGAGACGATGAACGGTTCCGATCACTCAAACCGGTCCTAATGGTGGGCCCCATCTTGATCAGAAGATCGGGCGCCCGTCGGTTTAAAAACGCGCTGAGCGCGAGACGGAAAAGGAAGAAGGATTTCCTTCTTTTGGAAATCTCGGTCAGACCCAGTCTGACCGTGGGGTCTCATCCAGTGCACCACGGGTGCACTGCTCTTGCTGCACACGTGCACCACTGTGGGGTTTATCATGATGCTCGTGGGAAATCCACTTCGTTAACGATGCCCTATGGGACTAAGTGGGTCCCCTGACTAAAGATCAGGCTTTTCCGAGTCTTAAGTTGGCCCTATTTGATTATTTTCATACCATATGGTGACATCCGTCCATTCAACGGTCAGATGATTACGAAGTCGGACGTCAACGGTTAAAGAGTCTTACTGGATCACGTGTATGTTCAAGACCTTCACAGTATACCACTATACCAATTACTAATATTAATATAAATTTCATTACATTGTATATTATTTGTAATTAAAATACTTAAAATCCCATACATATATCTAAATATAATAATAATAATAATTATTTTTTTATATTAACATACTATTATATACATGCTATTTATCACCTATTTATTAATATAAAATTCACAATATACATCATCTCATCATATATGAATTGAAAATGGTACAATATCGTATTTGAAATCACATTGTTAAATAATATACAATTTCATTGTGATATCTAATAATTTTTGTTCACATATTTATAAAAGATATTTAATGCTACATTATTATTTGTAGTTTGATTTTATGTTGTGCAATTACTATTCCTTATGTTTATTTAATATAATATTATATACATTAAATAGGCACATATCATTTTAGCATGAAATTTTAAATCCTTACAAAGTACATACACTTCATAGCATATAGATTTAGGTTGCATTATTTATATATTTATATTAAATTAATTTACATGGTAACACTCGAGTACTGGAAAGTACGGGGTGTTACACATATACCCTATATCCGATAGTCAATGGGTGAGTCCAACTCAGGTGGTTCCTAAGAAGTCCGGGATCACCATCGTAGCCAATGCCAATAATGAGCTCGTGCCGACTAGAGTCACTACTGGTTGGAGGATGTGCATTGACTACAGGAAATTAAATATCGTCACACGGAAAGACCACTTTCCTTTGCCCTTCATTGATCAGATCTTGGAAAGGTTAGCTGGTTATTCCTATTACTGTTTCCTTGACGGGTATTCGGGCTATAATCAGATAGAGATCGCCCCTGAAGACCAAGAAAAGACTACGTTTACATGTCCTTACGGCACCTTTGCTTACCGAATGATGCCGTTTGGACTATGTAATGCTCCTGCCACCTTCCAGCGATGTATGATGAGCATATTTTCTGACATGGTAGGGCAATATTTAGAAGTCTTCATGGACGATTTCTCAGTCTTCGGTCCATCTTTCAGCGAGTGCTTGGAAAGTCTTAAATGTGTGCTGAAAAGATGTGAAGAAAAGAACTTGGTACTTAATTGGGAGAAGTGTCATTTCATGGTTCAGAAGGGAATTGTCCTTGGACACATTATTTCATCCAAAGGAATCGAGGTGGATAAGGCAAAAATCGATCTTATCTCTAACCTACCTCCACCCAAGAACGTAAGGGACGTGCGATCCTTCTTAGGACACGCCGGGTTTTACAGAAGATTCATAAAGGACTTTAGTCTCATCTCTCGTCCTTTATGTAATCTACTTCAAAAGGATGCACCATACGAGTGGACTGAACCATGTCAAGAAGCTTTCACTAAGCTTAAGGGCATATTGACTAGTGCACCCATCATACAGCCACCTGATTGGAGCATTCCTTTTGAACTTATGTGCGACGCGTCTGATTATGCTCTTGGGGCAGTTCTAGGCCAGAGAAAAGATAAGAAACCCTATGTTATTCATTACGCGAGTAGGACTCTAAATCCTGCCCAAGTGAACTACTCGACTACGGAAAAGGAACTCTTAGCTGTAGTGTTCGCCTTGGACAAATTTAGGTCCTACTTGATTGGATCCAAGATCATTATTTACACTGATCACGCAGCGCTTAAGTATCTTCTGTCTAAGAATGATGCTAAGCCCCGCCTGATAAGATGGATCCTCCTACTCTAGGAATTTGACTTAGAAATAAAAGATAAAAAGGGAGTAGAGAACGTAGCGGCTGACCATCTTTCTCGCCTTAATCCCTCTGATTCCTTTGAGACGACACAGATTAATGACATGTTCCCTGATGAACAATTGTTCAGAGTCTCTCATTCACCTTGGTTCGCTGATATCGCCAATTATCTTGCCACAGGTTCCATACCGACACATTGGACTGCGCAAGATAAGAAGAAATTTTTCACCGAGGTGCGCAAATTCTTCTGGGATGATCCATACTTGTTTAAATATTGCCCAGACCAAATCTTGAGGAGATGTGTGCCAGACAATGAGCATTAGAGTGTCATCTCCTTCTGTCACTCACAGGCCTGTGGTGGTCACTTTTCTACAAAAAAGACCACGGCCAAAATTCTGCAGTGTGGCTTCTATTGGCCCACTATGTTCAGGGATACTCATGAGTTTTGCAAAGCTTGTGAGCGTTGTCAGAAATTGGGAGCATTGTCTCGTCGAAATATGATGCCCTTGAATCCCATTCTTATCATAGAGGCATTTGATTGCTGGGGCATCGATTTCATGGGACCATTCCCCCAATCTTTTGAGAATTTATATATTTTGCTTGCCGTAGACTATGTCACGAAATGGGTCGAAGCGATTCCGTGTCGAACTAATGACCATTGCACGGTCATTAAATTCCTGAAAGAAAACATCCTTTCCCGATTCGGAACGCCTCGAGCCATCATTAGTGATGGGGGCTCTCACTTTTGTAATAGACCATTCAAGAGTTTAATGAAGAAATACGGTATCTCTCATAAGGTGAGCACCCCATACCATCCACAGACAAGTGGGCAAGTTGAGATTTCCAATAGGGAGATCAAACACATTTTGGAGAAAACGGTTAACCCTGACCGTAAGGATTAGTCAATTCGATTGACCGATGCCTTATGGGCATACCGTACTGCTTTTAAAACCCCTATTGGAATGTCTCCCTTTAGACTCGTCTATGGGAAGGCTTGCCACTTGCCTGTGGAGTTGGAACATAGAGCTTACTGGGCGATCAAAAATCTAAAATTCAATCTGAACAATGCTGGCTCGCTACGCAAACTTCAATTAAATGAACTTGAAGAAATCCGGAACGACGCGTACGAGAACTCGAGAATTTACAAGGACAGGATGAAGGCGTTTCATGACCAACACATTCTACAAAAATCATTCATGCCAGGTCAAAAAGTCCTTTTGTATAATTCTCGATTACATCTCTTTCCGGGTAAGCTTCGATCTCGTTGGACCGGTCCTTACATTGTCGTTACTGCATATCCACATGGGGCCGTCGAGATAAGAGACCCCGACAATGGCAAGGAGTTTAAAGTAAATGGACATCGCTTAAAGCCATTTGTTGAGAAATTTGATTCAGAGGACATGTCCATGCCTCTGACTGATCCTGTTTACCAGGAATGATCTCCTAGTCTGATGGAGGTATAGGTAGGTTTCCCGTTTTCATAGGATTAGGGTAGTTTCTTTAGTCTGGCTGAAGATGTTAAACTTAGCACTCCTGGGAGGCAACCCAGCTTTTGATTTCATGATTAGTTAATTCAATGTTTGTGGGTAACATTGCTGCAAACCCTCACGAGACTACAACTCGTCCACTAGGGGCAACCTAGGGGTTTAAAGGCTTATTGCATACGCTAAATGCAATCAAGAGCACCTGCGAAAGTGGTATAGGTAAGATTTTATTTTTGTTATGCTTTCTCTCTTGGGCTGACTTGTTTTCATGTTGATACCTTTATGGAAAAGCCCCTTGATTCTTTCGTCCAGGTACTATCTCCCCATCACTTCTCATTTACTTTCGTTGTCCCATGTGCATTGCATGCTTACATCTTTTACATTGAGGACAATGTAGATTTTAAGTTGGGGGTGGGACATTAGGTTTCCTAATCAGTGTTTTCTTGGTCTTGAGCAAAAATTGTGAAAATTTTTAAAATTTCTTCTGGACTTTCTGGTGAATTCGAAGTGATTTGACGACCATCTTTGATTTAGAATTACAGGATATTGAATGTTAGTGATTTACTACTCTTGGATTCAGTTGTCCGTTAGATTTCTTAGTTAAGTTTGAATTATTAATCCATGATGAGAAGTTGTAAACATTGATTGAGTCATGATTTCACATGTCACATCTCGCTTACACATTGAGGTTTCAGTTTAATATTGAAGGATTAACTTGGTAATCACTAAACATGGAAGGAACTAGCCTGAAAAATTGCCCGTCATGATCAATTGAAGAAAAAGAAAATACCCAGTTACAAGATAGCTGCCTGCGAAAAGGGTTGGGTGAACAAACTTCACCATAGGTTTGCTCCCTATAAGTGAAATTTGATTCCTCATGATTGATAATTGAAAAAGTTAGGCGACCGGTTTTCACCATGGGTTTGCTCCCTATAGGTGATGATTTGATTCACCTTCTTGGCGTTTCTTTCAAAGAAAATAATCAAAAGATGTTAGAATGAAAAGTTGATCTTTGAGGCAAGCTTTGGTTATCATGAATTCTCTTGTTGGTTACCAACGATATCCTGAAATTAAGAATTGAAGATTAATGTTGAAAGTTGGGATTACACTTTACACCTGTGGAACTCAATGTTTAGGATTATTCTAATTAAGGGACTAATACTTTGAACTTGGTTATGAAGTTTACCGTGTGTTTGAGTTTAGGAGAGAGCAAGACCCATCATTCATGAATTGTTGAATTCTAAATATCTGGATTGTTTTCCAAAATCACTCGAGTTCATAGAAATTCTCCTGTAATTCTCAATTTATTTTTCGCATACTTTACTCGGGACTAGCAAAATGCTGGTTGGGGGTTGTGTTGAGGGTCAAATATTGTATATCAGACCCTAGTTATTCCCTGGATTTACGAACGTTGTACTGGTTAACGGTCCGATTTAGTAGTAATTGTGATGCAGGGTATATTTACGAGCTTAGATGGAAATATGGTGTTAAAAGCGTGGATTTAAGGCTTGGGCATCACCAAGGCATTGGATGGGACTCCATGGGACCAAGATCAAGGATTTACACGCCGGAGATCAGAGAAAATCCAGCCACTCACTATGAAGAGGCCCGAAAATGATCCAGAATGCAAGATCACAGGGTTCCCGCCATCCATTCGGCCCGAAATTTCATACATGGCCTGAGGACCATAAATTAACCGTACACGTCAGTTTTCAGCCATTGGATACCTGTGGAAGTGGCCCAATAGACAAATCAGCCCACAGATCGTCAATCTAGGGCCCACATGATCTCTGGGTATGTCTCATCTTCGGTCTCAACACCTCAAATTATATGGAGAACCAGATGGACGGAGGTGATTTTGTACATGTAGCATGTTGGACCCTACGTGTGCATTGCATGTGCACAATGTGCACATACACCAGCCGTGCACCCATACACTCAAAGTCGGTCAGCGGGCGCTGACCGACAAAAACTCAAAAAAAGCTCCAACCGGACAGCGTAACACTGTCCGGTGTTGGGTTTTGATTGTGGGCCCCACTTGTCGACCGTTTGAAAAATCGGGACCGTCCAGCAGGCTTAAAATGTCCCCATAAACACTGTCTAGGTGGAAGAATTTCCAGAAGTAAAGGGGATGGAATTCCAGCCGTTCAAAAGCAAACGGACGGCAAACTAAATCAACTTGTGGGCCACACTTATTTTACTCCGAAAATACTATTTTCAGGTCTGTTTTTCGTCCTGAAATCAATGGACGGAGTGGATTCCTCATACATCTAAAGGAATGGGCCCCACTGACAGCCAACGTAAAAAACGGAAACTTCCGTTTTTGTCTTCAGCGTCCGCGAAACAGAGAGATCGGACGATCTCAGTGGGCCACCACGGTCCACCTTCTGGAGGATCAGGACCATTCATCAGACCTAAAAGGGATCACTTACCACGGCCTAGGTGTCAGAATTGCATAAGACAATGAATAATTGGTTTTTCACCGTTCAAACGCAATTCGGACGGTAGTCTGAAAAGTTCAGTAGGCCGCACCAAATCCAGTCAAAAACCATCCGTTTCCAGCTGGTTTTTCGAGGCAAATACAATGAACGGCTTGGATTTCTCCAAGATACATCAAAATGGGCCCCACCACTGTCACAGCGGAAGAGTGTCGCAGACTCTGTTGCAGCGCCCGGAAACCGACCGACTTCGGGTCGGTTGCGCGATCAGATCAGTGATCAGATGGATGATCTGATCCGTCCATCGTGTAGCCCATCTACAAATCCCCGAAGGGATGTCGTCTCTTCGGAAAGAAAGCAAGGGAAGAAGGAGATTCAGAGTTTTTTTTTGGGCGCATTAACAGTTGCTGCGCAGGAAAATTTCCAGATTGTGTAACCTCTACGCACCGATTTCCCTGGAGCATGAAGATTGCGGAAGTTCTCTCCACGTTCCGGGCCAACCTTCAGCACCTATAAAAAGAGAGGCATTGAAGCTTGGGGGGATCATCCATGGCTGGAGTGATTAACAGAGAGAGAGAGAAAGAGCTTGCTTTCGAATATTCTTTTTATTTTTATTTCTTTTCTGGTTCTCTTCTTCTATGGATCCTTTGGAGTTTGGTTTATCCATGCTAGGCTAAACCCCTTAGCTAGGGCTAAGGGGTGAAGCTTGTAGCAGGATGGGAGATGTTTTTATGTTTTTGGTTTAACCTGGATTATGAATTTTGCTTTATTCTAGTTGTTCATATGGAATGTCTTTAGTTCTTAATGGTCCATTGTGACTTAAATTACACTGGATCTACGACAGCTTCTGATATTTTCCATGCGTGTATGGAGGTTATGATCGTAGGAACCCTGTTGTTTACCATTGTCTCATGGGCATGGATGGATGACAGAATCCTTCCCTATGTTCATGCTCTCGTAGACTGGATGTGGATTGGTCAAGTTCTATTGATTACCTTGTCTCCTGGGCATGGTCTTGTGATGGAATCAGGTCTAATTCTCATGCTTCTTATCTCTTGAAAACTGGATCAAAGGAAGTTCATAGTTGAAATTTCATCTGGATAAAAGCGTAGATCTCCCTGATCTCTACAAGTGGATCCCCTGAATCCCTAGTTCCTCTCTCTGAATTCTTAAGTTTAGATTAATAATTCACCATTATTCCTCAAATCACAATTGGTTTAGATTTCATCTTAGTCTAGTTCTAAATTTGTTTATTTTCAGATAACGTACAGGTTTCAGTCCCTGTGGATTCGACCTCGGTCTTTCCGAGTTTTTACTACATCACAACCCTATACTTGGGGAGTGAACACAATCGTGCTTTTTTTTTTTTAACAGCCAAATCATGCATATAATTATGGTAAATGTCGGTTTATTATAAAATGTAATTATATTGTATTTCATAGTTGTATTAGCACACAACCCTAGTGCAAAGTTGCATGAGATCTTCGCCTATGGATGAATGTATTATTGTGAGGCATGATTGAATATTGATGTAGAGCAGGTCACGAACAGTTTCATGGCCAAGATGGATTAGAAAAGGCCCGGTCGACGACAGAAGTGATCCAAACCATCGGATCTTGGATTGGGCGTATCTCACAATACGAAATGAGTTATCAAGCAGAAGCCAGGTTGCCCACACGCAGAATTTGCGAAATTCCATCAGATCGATGGTCGAATTTCATATTTAATTTCGTTTTTACTATAAATAGTAAGTTTTAGTTTGATTATAACTCTTCATCCATTGGGCTTTAGGAATTGTGTCAAACATGAAATGTGCTTAGAATAATTAGGAGAATAACGTGGTTAAGCCACATAGGAAACTTACTATAAAAAGTAAATTTACTATTTATAGTAAGTTACGAATTTTTAGGAGTTTTAGTTATAGTTTGCTTCTGATTTCTCTTTATTGCTTGGTATACCTATTTAAAGGGTTGCGAACTCGTTTATTTGATTCATTAATCAATTTCAAATTTTATAGAATTTATTTTCTATTTTGTTTGCTTTCTTTCTCGCGGATTCAAGAAGCCTCTGTGTGCGAGGAGTCTAGAGAAGTTCCATGGATTCGGAACAGTTATCCTCTCGAGGAACACAGTGCTCGACCTCATCACACTCATCCCTGCGTCAAATATATATCCTTGAACTAGTTCATACAGTGGGTTCTTATGCTCCAATTGCTTGGTGAAATGGGAGCCGTCAATTGTGTTGGGGGCCACAACTATACGGACTCCATGTCCATGTGCCTAAAAACATAGGTAAATTGGTACAAGATGAAAATGGCACCTTGATAATTTGTACAAGGCTTAAATGGTCATGTAGAAACATCAAAGCTCAACATGATATCTAAGACTATTATATATGAGAGAAGTTTGTTAACCAGCCCAAGAAGCTTAAGTCGATACTCACTTGCAGCGAGAGCATTGTATATTATTCATGAGCCTTTTCCTCCCAAGGAAAGGGCTTATAACCTCTCTCTTTTTTTCTTTTGTGCACCCTTAGTGATACATATACATTCTATTTTATGTTGTGCCGGCCTCTTTAACTGGGCCTATTTATTAATGTTGGGGCTTTTGATCGGACCTGGTTGTTGATGTCCTGGTTTTCTACCTGGATTTAGTTTTCGTTGTAACGGCACTTTTCGACTTACACTCGTAGTTGAGCCGAATTACTGGCTGGATCTATTTCTTCTCTGCCATCGAATTTTAGACTGGATTTTATATTTAGTTGTACACCCATTTCGATGTGCGACTGAAGCAATTGGTAACTAATGTTTTCAAACCTATTTTGGCATATGCATCTTTGGCGACTAAATTGCCAGTCTCCAACAATAAGATTTTGACCTACTTCCTATCTTTGGATTTGTATCTTTTAAAATTATTCATCAAAACCTGATAATATTGTATGGCTTTATCAACTCATATAGCAACCACACATGCTCACCACTCATGCTACCCATTATTAACTGTCACTTCTCAATGATCTTGTCTGCTATGGAAGTTTTTATTTCTGACGCAGGGATGAACGTGATGAGGATAAATACTCCGAATCCACGGAGCTTCTCTGGACTCCTCACAGAGACTTCTCGAATCCACGAGGAAAGAAAGCAGAAAATAGAAATAAATTCTAATAAATTCGAAATTGATTAATTGATGAATTAAAAACGAGTTCACAACCCTTTAAATAGGGGTACCAAGCAATGGGAAAGAAATCGGAATCAAACTACAACTAAAACTCCTAGAATTCGCGACTTACTATAAATATTAAACTTACTATTTATAGACGGTCGTGATGTCTACTAGTGCGCAAGGTTTTCGGCCAAAAATAGTAAGTGTCCTATTTGGCTTCACCAAACCGTTCCCCTAATTATTCTAAGCTCTTTCAACGTTGGGCGTAACTCTTAAAGCCCGACGGATGAAGAGTTATAATCAAACTAAAACTTACTATTTATAGTAAAAATGAAATTAAAACAGGGAAACGACCGTCGATCCAGGGGTTTCTCACAATTCCGAGCGTCGCAACCCCTGCGTAGTAGGGTTGGTCGGCTAAAGTAGCTCGTTCTACCCCAAAATCATATATTTTACGTCAGGTAACTCATTCCGGATTGCGAGATACGTCCAATCTAAGGTCCGACGATCCGGATCACTTCTGTCGTCGACCGGGCCTTTTCTGATCCATCTTGGCCATGAAACTGTCCGCGGCCCGCTCTACATCAGTCTCCTCCACTTCAAAAGAACTCGTCCTCGAGTTCTCATCCTGCGCTGGTTCATGATACTCGGTTAGGTCCGCGACGTTGAAAGTCCATGAGATCGCCATGTCATCTGGAAGATCAACAACATAAGCGTTGTCATTGATCTTTTGAATGATTGGGATTGGTTCAATTTTCTTATTTTTTAACTTGTTGTACGTCCCGGTCAAAAATCTCTCTTTGCACAGATGGACCATAACGCGTTCGCCCACCTCACACACTTTTTATCGCCGGTGCTTGTCCGTTTGTTCCTTGTACTTCTCATTAGAAGCATTTAGCTTGGTCTGCACTTCCGCATGGATGCCCATGATCTTGCCTGCCATATGTTCTGCTGCAATGCTCGTGCCTGGGCGTTTGGGCAGAGGGACCAGGTCAAGCGTGTGGCGAGGCACTCGTCCATAGATAATTTGGAACGGAGATTTTTCTGTCGAACGGTTTACCATGTTGTTGAATGCGAACTCTACTTGAGACAAGGTCAAATCCCACTACTTCAATTTTTCTCTTGAAATACAACGAATGAGGTTTCCCAATGTGCGATTCACAACTTCGGTTTGTCCATCAGTCTGTGGGTAGTAAGCACTGCTGAATTGAAGTCGTGTATCGAATCAAGCCCACAAAGTCCGCCAAAAGTGGCTAATGAACTTCGTGTCACGATCAGAAATAATGGTCTTTAGGACCCCGTGTAGCTGTACAACCTCCCTGAAGAATGGATTCGCCACGTGTGTTGCATCGAGGGTCTTCTTGGATAGGATAAAGTGTGTCATCTTGGAGAAACGATCTACCACCACAAACACCGAATCCATACCGCGTTGTGTTCGTGGGAGACCAAGCACGAAATCCATTGATAAATCCTCCCATGGACCATCAGGCACAGGTAACGGGGTGTAGAGGCTCATATTCTGAGATTGCCCCTTGGAGGTCTGACAAACATGACAACGTTGTACGGCTTTTTTCACATCACGTACTAATTACGGCCAGTAATACCGCTCTTCCACAAGAGCTCGTGTCTTGTCTCGCCCAAGGTGTCCACCGAGGCCACCTCCATGTAGCTCCTGAATAATATGCTCCCTCAGAGAACTTTGGGGGATGCACAATCGATTTCCTTTGAAGAGAAAATCATCATGTATATGAAGGTCACTGGGGTGACCTTCTTGGCACTTCACCCAAGAATTTTTGAAGTTCTCATCTTCAGCATACAGCTCCTTGAGACAGTCGAAGCCGACCACCTTGTTGCTCATTGTAACGAGTAGTGATGCACGACGGCTAAGTGCATCAGCCACCTTGTTCTGCTGCCCTGACTTATGCTTCAGAACGAACGTGAATTCCTGTAAAAACGTAACCCATCTAGTATGCACACGATGCACGTTAGTCTGATTATTAATAAACTTTAATGCTTGATGGTCAGTGTACAGAACAAACTCTCTTTGAATTAGATAATGCCGCTAATGTCACAGCGCCTGAAGAACTGCGTACAACTCAAGCTCATAAGTCGACCACTTCTTTCAGGCTTCGCTGAGCTTCTCACTGTAGAAGGCTACCGGTCTGCCTTTTCGTGATAACACTCCTCCAATTCCAACGTATGAAGCGTCGCACTCAACCTTAAACAATTTGTCGAAATTAGGAAGCACCAAGACTGGTGTTGTAGACAAACGATGCTTGATCTCATGAAAGCTCTTGTCAGCTTTATTGGTCCACTAGAACAGTCCTTTTTTCATGCAATCTGTTATAGGCGCGACTATGGTGCTAAAATCTCGAACAAATCGATGATAGAAAGTCGTCAACCCGTGAAAACTTCTCACCTCATGAATGTTTGTCGGGATCGGTCATTCCCTAATAGCTCATACCTTTTCATCGTCCACACAAATGCCTGTGGACGTTACAACAAATCCTAAAAATAACAGGCTGTCAGTTAAAAAACTCACTTCTTCAAGTTGAGGTACAACTTGTTAATTTGTAAGACCTACAGCACCTGCCTGAGATGTTTCCTGTGCTCCGCCTCATCCTGGCTATATATCAATATATCATCAAAATATACTACCACAAATCGGTCAGTGAACGATTTTAGAACTTGATTCATTAAACGCATAAAAGTACTTGGTGCGTTCGACAGGCCAAAGGGCATGACCAGTCACTCATACAACCCTTTATTGGTCCTGAATGTCGTTTTCCACTCATCACCGAGTCGGATACGAATCTGATGGTACCCACTTCTTAGATCTAGTTTTGAGAACACCTTGGCCCCTTCTAGCATATTGAGTATGTCGTCCAACCGTAGTATTGGGAACCGATACTTGATGATAATTTTGTTGATTGTCCGGCTGTCGACACACATGCTCCAGCTTCCATCTTTTTTTGGCGTTAATAATGCTGGTACGGCACATGGGCTGATGCTCTCTCTCAAAAGACCCTTAGGGATTAATTCCTCCACTTGCCCCTGAAGTATCTCGCACTCCTTCGGACTCATCCGATAATGGGGCGGTTGGGCAGGCTAGCCCTAGGAACGAGGTTTATGTAATGTTGGATGTCCCTCATGGGGTGCAATCTATGAGGTAAATCCTCAGGCCAGACTTTTTTGAATTCGTTTAACAACAGCTTTAAACTTGGAGGGATGTTTGAGGGTTCCTCTTCCTCACTCTTCACCACTACGGCATACACCTCGTCAGTTTTCTTGGATTCCTCCATGAAATCTCGAATGGTCAAGAGGGAACTCCCCTCCACTTTAGCGGCTTCAGGGTGGTTCTCTGGTGCCATAGGGGCAAGGATTATTTTTCGGCTATCCTTGACGAATACATAGACATTGTCTCGTCTCCGATGGGTCGCATCACGGGTCGACTACCAAGGTCGACCAAGTAGCATGTGGCAAGCTTCCATGTCAACCACATCACAAAGTATCTGATCCTTATAATTTTTACCAATTGAAAATGAGATAGTGCATTGTTCAGTTACCTTGGTTTCATCCACCTTTTTATCCATCCGATTAAGTACGGGGAATGATGTTTCGTCGTTGGTAGCCGCAATTTGTCCAGCATCACTCTTGAGACGATGTTCTCGCTACTACCACTGTCTATGATCACATCACAGACCTTTCTGTTGACAGTGCACCGAGTATGAAATA
The DNA here is from genome assembly GCA_021015155.1 of Magnolia officinalis. Lineage (NCBI taxonomy): Eukaryota > Viridiplantae > Streptophyta > Magnoliopsida > Magnoliales > Magnoliaceae > Magnolia > Magnolia officinalis. The sequence continues at coordinate 119,238,570 of JAJHSJ010000002.1, read as the reverse complement.
TATTGTGTCGCTGTGGATGCAATTCTTTCGTGTGGGTATATAGTAATCGCCTCACAACTAGAAATTCACCACGATCCTTGCTTGTCATTTCATCGCCACCTGCTATTTCTTCAGTGGTTTGTTCATGTTCATCATAGCCATGTTCTTCTTCTGCGGCCTCATCTTCAGTGCCCCCTTCGTTTATAGTCAAGTGTACTGCGGGATGTTGAGGACAGGTGTTTGATAAGTGGCCTGACTGGCCACAGCGGTAATAATTGTTCGACCTTGGTCGAGCATAAGGATTTGGAATCCTACTCGGGCCCGCTGTTGTGGGTGCTGTACGTTGAGGTCTGGATGAACCGCTCCCCGTATCAAGGTTCGCGGTTGTAGGATGTTGAGGACGTTCTCCTACTGGATCTTTTTCTCGTGCCAGCACCGGATCCTGCGTGGGACCCGTCATGGGAGTCGAGTTGAAGGATAGGGACGAGCAGGAACTCTTACAAGTTGTGTTTCTGCCCTACCCGCCAATTGAACTGCTTCATCCACGGTCCCGACTGGGTACATCTGAATTCGGTCCTGAATTATCGGTTGCAACCCACCTATAAATCGTGCCACCTTCTGTGACTCAGATTCTGACAGATCGTTTCGTGTAACCAACCACTGGAATTCTTCAGTGTAATCTGTGATGGTTCGATTTCCTTGTCGACAATTTTAGTATTGCTGGAATAATATCTGCTCATAATCACTGGGGAGAAATTGTGATCGAAGAAGACGTCTCATCCGTGGCCATAATGAGATAGGTGCCTTGTTCTGACGGGCTCGTGAGAGTTGTAATTGTTCCCACCATGCAGAAGCACCACATTTTAAGTTAAACGCTACCAATTTTATCCTTTTATGATCTGGCACGTCCATATAATCAAAATATTTCTCTACTTCGGCTAGTCAATCGAAGAAATTTTGTATACGTAATAAACCATTAAAACTAGGAAGTTCAGCCTTACCTTGATAGTCTCTTTCAGCACGATCTAGATGATGGCCTCCATAGATTAGTCGTCGGGCAAAACACTCATTAAGGTTCTCGTCGCTAGAACTTGAATCATTTGGTGTAGCCCTACGGTTTGTCATGCACTGGTAGTGCCCTACGAAAATCGTGGTTACGTCGTACAGCAACCATGGGTGGTGGAGCAACCATAGGTGGTGGAGCACCGCCTAGGGCTCGGGGCGGAAGTAGCGCATCCGCAAGACGGTCGAGGGTTGCCTGCAGCCCTTGCATGGTCAACCGACTCTCCGGGTGAAAAGCTTTCATTCTTTTTAAAAGATAACGAATCCCTGGATCACCGTCCATAGGATTTTGATTCATACCTTTATTGTTTGTCATCGGCCCAAGGGAAATCCTCGCTCTGATACCATTTAACGCATGGATGAACGTGATGAGGATAAATACTCCGAATCCACGGAGCTTCTCTGGACTCCTCACAGAGACTTATCGAATCCACGAGGAAAGAAAGCAGAAAATAGAAATAAATTCTAATAAATTCGAAATTGATTAATTGATGAATTAAAAACGAGTTCACAACCCTTTAAATAGGGGTACCAAGCAATGGGAAAGAAATCAGAATCAAACTACAACTAAAACTCCTAGAATTCGCGACTTACTATAAATAGTAAACTTACTATTTATAGACAGTCATGATGTCTACTAATGTGCAAGGTTTTCGGCCAAAAATAGTAAGTGTCCTATTTGGCTTCACCAAACCGTTCCCCTAATTATTCTAAGCTCTTTTCACGTTGGGCGCAACTCCTAAAGCCCGACGGATGAAGAATTATAATCAAACTAAAACTTACTATTTATAGTAAAAACGAAATTAAAACAGGGACACGACCATCGATCCAGGGGTTTCTCGCAATTCCGAGCGTTGCAACCCGGCATAGCGGGGTTGGTTGGCTAAAGTAGCTCGTTCTACCCCAAAATCATATATTTTATGTCAGGTAACTCATTTCGAATTGCGAGATACGTCTGATCTAAGGTCCGACGGTCCGGATCACTTCTGTCGTCGACCGGGCCTTTTCTGATCCATCTTGGCCATGAAACTGTCCGCGACCCGCTCTACATCAATTTCTTAAGTACATTGTCTACTTTTAACACTCAAGTTGTTCTCTCGGACCCCTTGAGTTGGAATGGGGTGTTAGAGTATATTAAATTAAATCCTAGATTAGACAATTCTATATCCTAGTTTATCTCCTAAGATTGGCCTAGATCCTCTATTCTTTCCTAAGATCCATTTAGATACTAACCCTATTCTATGTGTTCTTGATTATTATTAATAAAATACATAAAAGTTTCTACCATGTAGCCCCTAATTTATCTGTGATCCAAGCAATCAACTAAAAGACTCTTGTTAGTTGAAACCTCTTATTCATGGAAACTTGTCGAAATAGGCCTATTGGGTACTTTTCATTTTTAGTTTTCAACCAATCTAATAATCAGATGACCAAATAATTGTAATTTTTATACATCTAAATGGGACTCATGATTTGAACAGTCTAATTTGAATTACTTGTATGCCACATTCGTACTATTCAAGTAATTTTCTAAGTGCCCATATATCAGGCATCACACTCCAAAAAGTTGTCAAAGTATTTCTCCATATATGAAGTTAAGATTTTAGTTTTTTACAAGCTCTTAAAAAACCTTTTGAATTGATGGTTTTTTTTTTTTTTTTTTTTTAATCATGATTTGGTTGCACATGAACTATTGCACTGTGGATGTCATGATTAATGGTTACATCTTATTTCGAGTTAAAAATATAACTATACACATAACTCCATCCAACAGCATCTCTTTAGAAGAAGAGGGCTTTTATACAAAAATCATTTTTCCTATATCATGGCTTAGATTTCTCCTATATTGCTACATAAGATTAACCACCCGTCAACACCCACTAAGGGCCACATGTTTTGATAACCCGATGATTCCAACCATCCACATTCTAGTTACTGTTAGTGTTCTGTACGCTGAAAAGCCTGTAAGTTAATCTTAATAGTTAAATTGACGATTTCAACTATAAATCATAATGATCATAGGTCCTATATGAACATGACATTACTATTAGTATATGTTATATCATGCGTGATGACTCCTAATGTATATTCTTACCATGTGTGCTCTCTGTACGTATACCTTTTTATTCATAGGAAAAGATCCTAACCACTTGAGTGCATGGTGAAATCAAGACTTAATTATATTGAATCAATGATCTAGGCTGCCGTGTACAATGTGCCACCTATACTGAATCAATTGCCACCATAAATTACACATTTGCTGATGAAGATAACTAACAGAAAACTCATGCCTCTTCAACAGTGCTATGTACTATGGCCCACCAACATGAAGTTTAATCTAAAATACCATGTATGGGGTTCACCAGTATGTGTGCATGGCATCCAATAAGTCTATCCGTCTGTCTCCTTATGCTTACTTTTTGTCCTAAAAATCAAGCTGATCCAGCAGTTAGTTGGGCCACACCATGTGATTTTAGCAGTTTTAGGCGTGATTTTACATGGTGTGGCCCACCTGAGTTTGTTAATATACTAGCTCTGGGGGTTTCTATTCATTCCAGTAGGCACATCGATCTTTTGAATGGAATGGATGGCATATACAAAACATAGTAGGCTTGCACACAATTTGAAAGGTTCTAATGATCGATAGGTGTTCCATCGCAACTATATATTCCCAGCAGTGTTGCCCAGCTGAGTTTTGGCAGTTGATTTGTGGGTGCTGAGGAGAACATGAGGCAATGCATACACAGATTAGATGTCATGCACACATCACAGTCGACCCGAGGCCATGTAGCCTAAGCTTAACCTCGAAGCTTTGTAGTGGATCCGGCATCTTTTTCTTTTAAGGGTGTATGATTTTTTTTAAAAGGAATAAGAATATAGAAAAGATAATAATTTCTATGGCCAAAATCTATATTTTTTTAAAAGGTATATTATTCTCATCCATGATCCATTCACAGATAAAGTAAAATGTACAAACTGGCATGACACAAACATAGGCTTTGGTGGACCCAAAGTGGGAGGGATCTGAGATCGTGGGGCCACTATGATGTATTTGTCTTATATCCATGATGTTCATCCGTTTTGAAAACTGATTTTAAGGTATGATCTAAAAAAATAAAGCAGATCCAAATCTAAGGTGGACTATAATATAGGAAGCAATGGTAATCGGCCATTGAAAACTTCTGGTGGGCCACAAAAGTTTTGGATCAAGGTGATATTTGTGCAGTCTCTTCATCCAATTCTTTGTGACCTTAATTATCGAGAGGATTGATGGCAAATCAACATTCCAGTGGCCCCATGAAGTTTTTAATGATGGGATTCAATTACTGCTGTTTCCTGTCGACATATGGTCCAATTAACATTTGGATCTCCTTCATTTTTCAGATCATGCCCTAAAATGTGCTTTCAAAATGGATGGATGGTGTCGATGTAAGGCACATACATTAAGGTGGGCTGCACAATTAGGGATCCACCTAAACAGCACCCAAAGTTGAGAGCTTATAAAATAAAAGGAGAGAAAGTAACATTTTTTAGAATAATTTTCCAAGAAAAATCAGGGAAGAAAATAAAAAACGGAGACGTTAAAGAATTTCTTAAGAATCTTTGTATAAAAACAAATTCTTAAAAATGCCTTTCACCAAAAAAGGAAACTCACAATGAGAGAAAAATGTCATTTATACCCAGATATTTTCCAAGCTTCCAAACATGCCCTTAAAAATATAATAAACTCCAGGGATTTCAATAGCTGGCAGACTTATAAATCTACCTAACACCCCAATTTGAATTAGAAGGAAAGAGAGATATTTCTATTTTTATTTTTCAACTCAGACTTCTGCGGTAGCCTCTGTGAACATCTTCCTTCTTCTTGCCAATGTTCTTGGTGTTGTGCCACCCTCTCTTGAAAATATTCTTCAATGCCTTGATTCCTTCTTGGAAGAGATGCTTCAAATCCTCACCCTTCTCCTTGAGATTTCCCATTTCTTGGGTTGAGAGATCAATGGCTGTTATGTTATGGTGGACTAGCCCGAGGGATTGTTTTTTAAATTTACGCATGCATGTATATATAAGTTGCAAATGCTTCTGGTGTAAGGAAGGTATTTCCCAAATACCCTTCGAGTTCTCCGAAACTACAAAAGAAGGAACGCGGATTGTGTGTGAGGCACTCACCACCGCTTACCGTCGTGTGAAGAATCTGTGGGGCTCACCACCATTTACCATGAAGAATCTGTGGGGCCCACTGTGATGTATTTATTTTATCTAGACCGTAAGTCAAAATTTTCATCTTATTCTAGGGCATGAAACCAAAATGGAACTATATCCAGAGTTCAGGTGAACTATGCCAAAGGAAACAGTGGGAATTCAACATCTATAGTTTAAAATATGAAGAGACGAAGGTTTCGATGAAAGCATGTATCTTTCTTTCTTTGTTTTCCCTTCATCCACCTCTATGGATGACAACTAAATATCACCTACCCATGAAGAAGGTTTTAACCTGAGACATTAGTATCCTCTCTTTTTTCTATGGTCTAATTGAAGTTTGGATATGCTTTAATTTTAGAATCATGCTCTAAAATGAGTTGGAAAAAAACGAATGGACGTCCTGGGTTAAAGAAACAGGTGTTGCAGAGGATCCCAGTCTTGCATCCATTCTATCACCGTCGGAAATTCCCACTTTACCATTTTAATTCCAAAAATGTCCTTCCCTCCAGGTTTAAATGGGCTTGTAATTCGGCAATACAACCCGTTGATTTCATGGGCCCATATCGGATTCATCAGCCCTATAAAAGCCCCCACTTTCTCGGATGAACGTGAATGGTTTTGTGTATCTTTCGTAGCCATCTATTTACTGGCCTCCTATTTAAGGCCAGGATTTTTGACAACGGGGAACTTTTGGTGGATGGGACATCCACAGTGGGCCCTTCACATCAACGGCATGGATCGCCGAAGCGTGGCCCCCACTCCTGCAAACAAAAAACACAGGCAGGCGCCAAGTGGTCGATATTCTCTTGTTGTGATCAAGCATCCTATTTTGTCAAAGAGAACCGATCACCAACATCAAACGGTCCCAGAAGCTGTGGTACCGTGCCATCTTTTCCATCATTGGGACATCAGTACCATGAAAGCAATAGGCCCCATGTAAAGAACAACCTTCTCGAAAATCAAGTTTATCCGCTCACTAGATGGGCCACATCAGTACGTCGGGCCTACCATTTTCAGGGTACTGATTTCCTGCATGAACGGCATGTGAGGCACGTCGTGGTACCTTTCCTATAGGTGAAATATAGAAACATTTCTTCCAGCAAATCGAGGCCGTCCACGACAAGGGTACGGCTACAGCCCATGTGAGTTACTTTAGTAAATATATTAGGAGGCAGGGGTACTATAGAAGGAAAAGGTTAAGAAGGGGAATATGGATGGATGCCTTTAAGAAAGCAACAATGCTTGCTTACAGGTAGGAAAAGGCCGAAAGATTGAAATGACGGTGTACCGTCTGTCCGTCTTTTGTAAAGCTTCTCGTTTTGCTTTTTTAAGTTATTTTGTTAATGGTCAATAGGTGGACCTCTGTTGCATCTAAGCCTTGCAACGTGCTGTTGAATGGTTTGTCGGGATGCCAACCGGGCGGATTCGGGTCGGATACTGTATGCCTGTGTTTCTAGAGACTGCTATCGGGTTTGGATTCGGGTGGATCGAGATCTGATTGACTATCCAATCGCCTCATTGAATCCAATTACAAGCATGAATTGATTTTGAACAGATTTCGATTCCAAAATGAGTCCGATTCCAAAATTCGAGTTTTGATGGGATCTACTTAGGGCTGTGAACAGGATGAGGTTTGTCCAGGCCCAGCCCCTAAAACACAGGCCCCAGCCCTGTCCATAATGATTATGAACACCTGAGTCCGAGTCCTAGTCTGTCCCAAGCTTGAGCCCGACTACCCAATATTATGCAAGATCTGGGACTTATCCCTCAACTTTGTTTTCTGCCATTAATATATGCAGTTCACATGTGGGGCTCAACCTTTGATGTGGACCCTTCATTGTATTTGGCCACTTTGGCCCTGTCTTCAATTTGATCTCTCCAACGAATGGGGCCTAAGTTCAATGTGGACTGTCCACCTCACGAGGCCTACCTTGGATGTGGGTCATTCATCATTAGAGGGTGACCTTCGATGTGAATTGTCCTCATGTGAGGCCCACCTCAACATGAGTCATCTATCATATGGGGCCCACATTTAATATCCACCACCCATCCCACCTTTGATGTGGACCGTCCATCATTTGGGGCCCACCATGAATGTAGGCCATACATCATCAATGCCTTTGATGTGGACTGCACATAATGTGGGGCCCATCTTACTATGGGCCAATCATCATATAGGGCCTACCTTTAATGTCCACCGTCCATCATGTGGAGCCCACCTTTAATGTGGACCATCCATCTTGCAGGCCCTTCCTTCAATGTGAGTTGTTGATCATGCGAGGCTCGCTTTGGATGTGGGCCATTTATTATTAAGGGATGATCTTTGATGTGTATTGTCCATTACGTGGGGCCCACCTTGATGTGGGTTATCTATCATGTGGGGCCCACCTTCAATGTTATTGTCCGTCACGTGGGGGCACCTTCCATATCCAACACCGCTCATGTGGGGCTCACCTTTGATATGGATTGTCCATCATGTGGGCCTTAGGGTCATCCATCATGTGGGGCCCACTTCGGGTGTGGGTCATTCATTATTAGGAGCCTACCTTTGATGTAGACAATCCATCATGTGGGCCCCACCTTTGATGTGGACCGGCCATAATGTGGGGCCTTTGATATGGACTATCCATCACATGTAAAGAGACAAAGATGAGTAGAAAAAAAAAATAATAATTTAAAAAGTAAGAAAAATAGTAATAAGGTTGAGGCCCGTTTGTTAAATATAAAGTTTAAAGACCAAATCTGAAATCTGAAGCTTGAATTTGAAATCCGAAGTAAAAAAAAAAAAAAAAAACCTTGTTTGATAATTATAGCTGAAGTCTGAAAATTAAGTACTGAATTTGAAACAATCTAGTTGTTAACAAACATCTTAAATGTCTTAAATATGTTAATTTGTCACATTTGCCCCTATCTCCTATTGGAAATATTTACATTATAAAAAATATTATATTTTATTAAATGAAAATAAAATCATTATATTTAATTCAAATAAACAAAAATACTTAATAGAAAACTAAAATATCATCACTCATAAGGCCCTCATTTCCTCTTAGCGGGAAGATTGTCACCGTGTGTCGTGTAGGGTTGAGTACCAGTAGCAACAAAACCTTCAAATAAGGCTCATCTTGATGTTTATATGCCATCCAAACCATTTATAAGGTCATTCCCAAATAGATGAAGTGAAAACACTTAAAATATAACTTGATACAAAACTTTTATGGCTATAAAAATGCTTCAACAGTGCTCACTGAAGAGTTTCAATGGTAGATGTTCAATCCACACTGCTTTTTGCACTGTGGTCCACTTGATAGTTCGATTTGTCTTATTTTTCGTCTCAAGCCTTAATACGAGCTCGCCAAATGGATGGATGGATGGTTTAGATATAACACATACCTCATTATGGGACCCACAAACTTACGGACATCAAAACAGTAGCTATATATAGCTGGTGTAAGGTTACACTAGCCAATCCGCATCCTACTTGGACGCGGATTAGCTACTGACAGGTTGAACAACGAGATTCGCTACCAAAGTGATGTCACCAAGTTTTGTGAGCCCACCATGATGTATGTGGGCCCCACTATGATGTATGTGATTTATATACACTATCCATTTGTTTGGAAATTTAATTTTAGGGAATGAGTTAAATAATGAGGCAAATCCAAATAAGTAGTTGACCACACCACAACAAACAGTGGAGAGATTGATGCCTATCGTTGAAACCTTCCTAAGGCTCACCGTGATTTTTATTAGGAGGCAAATCCAAATAAGTATTTGACCCCACCGCAACAAACAGTGGGGAGATTGATGCCTATCGTTGAAACCTTCCTAAGTCACCGTGATTTTTATTTGAAATACAACCTGTTCACAAGTTAACACAGACATGAAAGAAGGGAAAAACAAATATCAGCTTGATCAAAAACTTTTGAGCCTATTTAAGTTTTTAAAAGTTTTTAGTGGTGGGTCTCACTCTCCCTACTGTTTTTTGTGGTGAGGTCCACTGGAGCCTTGGATTTTACTCATTCTTTGAATCTTTACCTAAAATTATATTTCCAAATGGATGGACGGCGTGGATACAAAACATACATCATGATGGGGCCCACATAACTTGGTCACGTCACTCGTCACTTCAGAGCGAGTCTCGCTCAATCGGATTGGCTACTCCCCTGACACCAGCCAATGGCTGGTGGTCAGTGCTATGTGGGCCACACCATGATGTATGGGTTTTTCCATCCATGCATCCATCTATTTTTACAGATCATTTTACAAAAAAGTCGAAAATGAGGTATATCCAAATTTTAAGTGGACCACATTACAGGAAACAGTGTTGAATGAGGGTCGACCATTAAAAACATTTTGGGGGCCATAAAAGTTTTGGATCATTCTGATATTTGTTTTTCTCTTCATCTGGGCCTGTATGACCTAATCAACATATTGAATGTCAAATAAACAGTATAGTGTGCCATAGGAGGATTTTAATGGTTAATATCCAATCACTATTGTTTTCATGTGGTGTGGTCCACCTGAGATTTATATCACTATCATTTTTGGGATCAAGCAATAAAATGATCTTTAAAAATGGATGAATGGAATGGATGAAACACATACATCATGGTGGAGCCCACAGAGCACCGAACACCAGCCACGGAGCTGGTGTCAGGGGGAGTAGCCAATCCGTTTCCCACCATGGTGTGTGTTTCATCCATGCTGTCCATCTATGTTTCTAGATCATTTTATGGTATGAGACCAAAAATGAGGTATATCCCAATCTCAAGTGGACCACATTACAGGAAAACAGTGTTGAATGATCATCGACCATTAAAAACTTTTTGGAGCCATAAAAGTTTTGGATCAAGCTGATCTTTGTTTTTTCCATTCATCTGGGCCTATATAACCTAATCAACAGATTTGATGTCAAATAAACAGTACAATGGGCCTGATGAGAATTTTAACGGTGGATATCCAATCACTATTGTTTTCTTGTCGTGTGGTCCACCTGAGATTTATATTCGTCTCATTTTTGGTATCAAGCCCTAAAATGATCTTTAAAAATGGATGAATGGAATGGATGAAACACGTACATCATGGTGGGCTCAGAGAAGTGCCCCATGTTAAAAGTTGGGATGTGTACAATGCAAGCGAGAAAATCTCTCTAAGGATAATTTTGGATTAAAAAAATAATAATCACGGAGTGCATTCTTCATTCCCAATTAAACTAAACTCCCATCACGGAAAATTTTCAACATAAAATCGTTAACAAACAGGCCTTAAGTAACTTTCATTGCATAAGTTAATTTTATAATGATACTTATCAAACAATTTAAGTTTTTAAAAAAATTAACTTATTAACTTAATATAAGTTTAAAAGTTACTTATTAGGTAGATCAATTAAATATTAGGTCACATGTATGAGTAATGGCTTGTATTTAGTTTTCGTGTGCGATTAGAAAGTCTAGGTGTGTTAAAGTCGTATTTAATTCAATGTTTGATTGAACATTGGTGTCCCCGTGCTTATATGGACCAATTAAGACCAAATTCAGAGATCCAACTGCCCTTTCAACCACCAGTTGTAACAACGATCAAGTACTTTTAAAAGGGTAGGGATTAGTCATCCTTGATGGATTTTTTTTTTTACTTTACATTTTTTACTTCTTTTCACTAATAATTGTAGTTAATGTATTTATTAAAAAAATGAATATAGATAGAGAGAGAGAGGCTAAAACAATATTGATTTTATTAATTTGAGAATGATGCTCATTATAAATAATAAAGTAAAAATAATTAGATAAATATAAAAAAGATAAATATGTGGTTCGTTCATATGAACAGCCGATGCAAGCGGAAGCAAGATGTGATCAGAAGGTTTGATTTCCAAAGTAAGAACTTGGTTGATCGGAATCCAGCAACAAAAGGTAGTGGAACATTAAATTTAAACGTTACGGTACTAAGCGATGGCATTGGACAGTAGTGATCTATACTAAGACTAAGTGGGGCTACGTTAATAAGTAAATGTAAATGTAAAGAAAATAAATTATGTTTAGCGTAAGCCTCGGGTTCTTCATCACGTTATACTTTTATAGGCTTTGGGAGGCAACAAAACCCATGTTGGGTTTCTTCGATCCGTCCAAAATCCTTCACAATATGCCTTGTAGTCTTCTTATATGGGAGTTTCCATTAATCTGAAACCATTGGTGCGATCTCCACTTTTACGTAAATGCTTCTCGTAGATAGAATCTTCGGGACACCATTGCATTTAAAATTAACTTGATCAAAGCCATTTTCACCTATTATGTATATTGTGCCCTTGAATATTTGTGGATTTGATGGGATTAGATTTACCATATCTTAATCGGGCCTAATCCATTAGTTTTAATCTGCTCAGATATTGGTCTGATCTCTAGATCTCTTTAGATTATTCGTAATGTTGTGAGAGTTCTAAATGTATCTAGGAAGATTTTCTATTTGGATTTCGAAAAGATTATAAGATATGATATTACCAAGCGGATCAATTTTGTGATAAGATCCTTGCTTGGTCGGTATTTTATAGATGTGTGCATACGTTGCATTAGTCATGTGCTTTAGAGCCACATATCATTCGTTCACTTCATTCCTTGAAAGGCATATCTTTGGAATTT
>JAJHSJ010000002.1:119140821-119226594 GCA_021015155.1 Magnolia officinalis | reverse complement strand
AATGGTCATGTAGAAACATCAAAGCTCAACATGATATCTAAGACTATTATATATGAGAGAAGTTTGTTAACCAGCCCAAGAAGCTTAAGTCGATACTCACTTGCAGCGAGAGCATTGTATATTATTCATGAGCCTTTTCCTCCCAAGGAAAGGGCTTATAACCTCTCTCTTTTTTTTCTTTGTGCACCCTTAGTGATACATATACATTCTATTTTATGTTGTGCCGGCCTCTTTAACTGGGCCTATTTATTAATGTTGGGGCTTTTGATCGGACCTGGTTGTTGATGTCCTGGTTTTCTACCTGGATTTAGTTTTCGTTGTAACGGCACTTTTCGACTTACACTCGTAGTTGAGCCGAATTACTGGCTGGATCTATTTCTTCTCTTCTCTCCATCGAATTTTAGACTGGATTTTATATTTAGTTGTACACCCATTTCGATGTGCGACTGAAGCAATTGGTAACTAATGTTTTCAAACCTATTTTGGCATATGCATCTTTGGCGACTAAATTGCCAGTCTCCAACAATAAGATTTTGACCTACTTCCTATCTTTGGATTTGTATCTTTTAAAATTATTCATCAAAACCTGATAATTTATGGCTTTATCAACTCATATAGCAACCACACATGCTCACCACTCATGCTACCCATTTTTAACTGTCACTTCTCAATGATCTTGTCTGCTATGGAAGTTTTTATTTCTGACGCAGGGATGAACGTGATGAGGATAAATACTCCGAATCCACGGCTTCTCTCACTCCTCACAGAGACTTCTCGAATCCACGAGGAAGAAAGCAGAAAATAGAAATAAATTCTAATAAATTCGAAATTGATTAATTGATGAATTAAAAAACGAGTTCACAACCCTTTAAATAGGGGTACCAAGCAATGGGAAAGAAATCGGAATCAAACTACAACTAAAACTCCTAGAATTCGCGACTTACTATAAATATTAAACTTACTATTTATAGACGGTCGTGATGTCTACTAGTGCGCAAGGTTTTCGGCCAAAAATAAGTGTCCTATTGGCTTCACCACCAACCGTTCCCCTAATTATTCTAAGCTCTTTCAAACGTTGGGCGTAACTCTTAAAGCCCGACGGATGAAGAGTTATAATCAAACTAAAACTTACTATTTATAGTAAAAATGAAATTAAAACAGGGAAACGACCGTCGATCCAGGGGTTTCTCACAATTCTGAGCGTCGCAACCCCTGCGTAGTAGGGTTGGTCGGCTAAAGTAGCTCGTTCTACCCCAAAATCATATATTTTACGTCAGGTAACTCATTCCGGATTGCGAGATACGTCCAATCTAAGGTCCGACATCCGATCACTTCTGTCGTCGACCGTTTGTCCGACCGGGCCTTTTCTGATCCATCTTGGCCATGAAACTGTCCGCGGCCCGCTCTACATCAGTCTCCTCCACTTCAAAAGAACTCGTCCTCGAGTTCTCATCCTGCGCTGGTTCATGATACTCGGTTAGGTCCGCGACGTTGAAAGTCCTTGAGATCGCCATGTCATCTGGAAGATCAACAACATAAGCGTTGTCATTGATCTTTTGAATGATTGGGATTGGTTCAATTTTCTTATTTTTTAACTTGTTGTACGTCCCGGTCAAAAATCTCTCTTTGCACAGATGGACCATAACGCGTTCGCCCCCCTCACACACTTTTTATCGCCGGTTCTTGTCCTTTTTTTCCTTGTACTTCTCATTAGAAGCATTTAGCTTGGTCTGCACTTCCGCATGGATGCCCATGATCTTGCCTGCCATATGTTCTGCTGCAATGCTCGTGCCTGGGCGTTTGGGCAGAGGGACCAGGTCAAGCGTGTGGCGAGGCACTCGTCCATAGATAATTTGGAACGGAGATTTTTCTGTCGAACGGTTTACCATGTTGTTGAATGCGAACTCTACTTGAGACAAGGTCAAATCCCACTACTTCACTTTTTTTTCTCTTGAAATACAACGAATGAGGTTTCCAATGTGCGATTCACAACTTCGGTTTGTCCATCAGTCTGTGGGTAGTAAGCACTGCTGAATTGAAGTCGTGTATCGAATCAAGCCCACAAAGTCCGCCAAAAGTGGCTAATGAACTTCGTGTCACGATCAGAAATAATGGTCTTTAGGACCCCGTGTAGCTGTACAACCTCCCAAGAATGGATTCGCCACGTGTGTTGCATCGAGGGTCTTCTTGGATAGGATAAAGTGTGTCATCTTGGAGAAACGATCTACCACCACAAACACTGAATCCATACCGCGTTGTGTTCGTGGGAGACCAAGCACGAAATCCATTGATAAATCCTCCCATGGACCATCAGGCACAGGTAACGGGGTGTAGAGGCTCATATTCTGAGATTGCCCCTTGGAGGTCTGACAAACATGACAACGTTGTACGGCTTTTTTCACATCACGTACTAATTACGGTACGGCCAGTAATACCGCTCTTCCACAAGAGCTCGTGTCTTGTCTCGCCCAAGGTGTCCACCGAGGCCACCTCCATGTAGCTCCTGAATAATATGCTCCCTCAGAGAACTTTGGGGGATGCACAATCGATTTCCTTTGAAGAGAAAATCATCATGTATATGAAGTCACTGGGGTGACCTTCTTGGCACTTCACCCAAGAATTTTTAAAGTTCTCATCTTCAGCATACAGCTCCTTGAGACAGTCGAAGCCGACCACCTTGTTGCTCATTGTAACGAGTAGTGATGCACGACGGCTAAGTGCATCAGCCACCTTGTTCTGCTGCCCTGACTTATGCTTCAGAACGAACGTGAATTCCTGTAAAAACGTAACCCATCTAGTATGCACACGATGCACGTTAGTCTGATTATTAATAAACTTTAATGCTTGATGGTCAGTGTACAGAACAAACTCTCTTTGAATTAGATAATGCCGCTAATGTCACAGCGCCTGAAGAACTGCGTACAACTCAAGCTCATAAGTCGACCACTTCTTTCAGGCTTCGCTGAGCTTCTCACTGTAGAAGGCTACCGGTCTGCCTTTTCGTGATAACACTCCTCCAATTCCAACGTATGAAGCGTCGCACTCAACCTTAAACAATTTGTCGAAATTAGGAAGCACCAAGACTGGTGTTGTAGACAAACGATGCTTGATCTCATGAAAGCTCTTGTCAGCTTTATTGGTCCACTAGAACAGTCCTTTTTTCATGCAATCTGTTATAGGCGCGACTATGGTGCTAAAATCTCGAACAAATCGATGATAGAAAGTCGTCAACCCGTGAAAACTTCTCACCTCATGATGTTTGTCGGGATCGGTCATTCCCTAATAGCTCATACCTTTTCATCGTCCACACAAATGCCTGTGGACGTTACAACAAATCCTAAAAATAACAGGCTGTCAGTTAAAAAACTCACTTCTTCAAGTTGAGGTACAACTTGTTAATTTGTAAGACCTACAGCACCTGCCTGAGATGTTTCCTGTGCTCCGCCTCATCCTGGCTATATATCAATATATCATCAAAATATACTACCACAAATCGGTCAGTGAACGATTTTAGAACTTGATTCATTAAACGCATAAAAGTACTTGGTGCGTTCGACAGGCCAAAGGGCATGACCAGTCACTCATACAACCCTTTATTGGTCCTGAATGTCGTTTTCCACTCATCACCAGTCGGATACGATACTCTGATGGTACCCACTTCTTAGATCTAGTTTTGAGAACACCTTGGCCCCTTCTAGCATATTGAGTATGTCGTCCAACCGTAGTATTGGGAACCGATACTTGATGATAATTTTGTTGATTGTCCGGCTGTCGACACACATGCTCCAGCTTCCATCTTTTTTTTGGCGTTAATAATGCTGGTACGGCACATGGGCTGATGCTCTCTCTCAAAAGACCCTTAGGGATTAATTCCTCCACTTGCCCCTGAAGTATCTCGCACTCCTTCGGACTCATCCGATAATGGGGCGGTTGGGCAGGCTAGCCCTAGGAACGAGGTTTATGTAATGTTGGATGTCCCTCATGGGGTGCAATCTATGAGGTAAATCCTCAGGCCAGACTTTTTTGAATTCGTTTAACAACAGCTTTAAACTTGGAGGGATGTTTGAGGGTTCCTCTTCCTCACTCTTCACCACTACGGCATACACCTCGTCAGTTTCCTTGGATTCCTCCATGAAATCTCGAATGGTCAAGAGGGATCCCCTCCACTTTAGCGGCTTCAGGGTGGTTCTCTGGTGCCATAGGGGCAGGATTATTTTTCGGCTATCCTTGACGAATACATAGACATTGTCTCGTCTCCGATGGGTCGCATCACGGTTCGACTACCAAGGTCGACCAAGTAGCATGTGGCAAGCTTCCATGTCAACCACATCACAAAGTATCTGATCCTTATAATTTTTACCAATTGAAAATGAGATAGTGCATTGTTCAGTTACCTTGGTTTCATCCACCTTTTTTATCCATCCGATTAAGTACGGGGAATGATGTTTCGTCGTTGGTAGCCGCAATTTGTCCAGCATCACTCTTGAGACGATGTTCTCGCTACTACCACTGTCTATGATCACATCACATACCTTTCTGTTGACAGTGCACCGAGTATGAAATATATTGTGTCGCTGTGGATGCAATTCTTTTCGTGGGGTATATAGTAATCGCCTCACAACTAGAAATTCACCACGATCCTTGCTTGTCATTTCATCGCCACCTGCTATTTTCTTCAGTGGTTTTTCATGTTCATCATAGCCATTTCTTCTTCTGCGGCCTCATCTTCAGTGCCCCCTTCGTTTATAGTCAAGTGTACTGCGGGATGTTGAGGACAGGTGTTTGATAAGTGGCCTGACTGGCCACAGCTATAATTGTTCGACCTTGGTCGAGCATAAGGATTTGGAATCCTACTCGGGCCCGCTGTTGTGGGTGCTGTACGTTGAGGTCTGGATGAACCGCTCCCCGTATCAAGGTTCGCGGTTGTAGGATGTTGAGGACGTTCTCCTACTGGATCTTTTTCTCGTGCCAGCACCGGATCCTGCGTGGGACCCGTCATGGGAGTCGAGTTGAAGGATAGGGACGAGCAGGAACTCTTACAAGTTGTGTTTCTGCCCTACCCGCCAATTGAACTGCTTCATCCACGGTCCCGACTGGGTACATCTGAATTCGGTCCTGAATTATCGGTTGCAACCACCCACCTATAAATCGTGCCACCTTCTGTGACTCAGATTCTGACAGATCGTTTCGTGTAACCAACCACTGGAATTCTTCAGTGTAATCTGTGATGGTTCGATTTCCTTGTCGACAATTTTAGTATTGCTGGAATAATATCTGCTCATAATCACTAGGGAGAAATTGTGATCGAAGAAGACGTCTCATCCGTGGCCATAATGAGATAGGTGCCTGTTCTGCGGCTAGTAATTGTCTCCCCTGAAGAATTGTCCCACCATGCAAGCACCACATTTTTAAGTTAAACGCTACCAATTTTACCTTTATGATCTGGCACGTCCATATAATCAAAATATTTCTCTACTTCGGCTAGTCAATCAAAGAAATTTTGTATACGTAATAAACCATTAAAACTAGGAAGTTCAGCCTTACCTTGATAGTCTCTTTCAGCACGATCTAGATGATGGCCTCCATAGATTAGTCGTCGGGCAAAACACTCATTAAGGTTCTCGTCGCTAGAACTTGAATCATTTGGTGTAGCCCTACGGTTTGTCATGCACTGGTAGTGCCCTACGAAAATCGTGGTTACGTCGTACAGCAACCATGGGTGGTGGAGCAACCATAGGTGGTGGAGCACCGCCTAGGGCTCGGGGCGGAAGTAGCGCATCCGCAAGACGGTCGAGGGTTGCCTGCAGCCCTTGCATGGTCAACCGACTCTCCGGGTGAAAAGCTTTCATTCTTTTTAAAAGATAACGAATCCCTGGATCACCGTCCATAGGATTTTGATTCATACCTTTATTGTTTGTCATCGGCCCAAGGGAAATCCTCGCTCTGATACCAATTAACGCATGGATGAACGTGATGAGGATAAATACTCCGAATCCACGGAGCTTCTCTGGACTCCTCACAGAGACTTATCGAATCCACGAGGAAAGAAAGCAGAAAATAGAAATAAATTCTAATAAATTCGAAATTGATTAATTGATGAATTAAAAACGAGTTCACAACCCTTTAAATAGGGGTACCAAGCAATGGGAAAGAAATCAGAATCAAACTACAACTAAAACTCCTAGAATTCGCGACTTACTATAAATAGTAAACTTACTATTTATAGACAGTCATGATGTCTACTAATGTGCAAGGTTTTCGGCCAAAAATAGTAAGTGTCCTATTTGGCTTCACCAAACCGTTCCCCTAATTATTCTAAGCTCTTTTCACGTTGGGCGCAACTCCTAAAGCCCGACGGATGAAGAATTATAATCAAACTAAAACTTACTATTTATAGTAAAACGAAATTAAAACAGGGACACGACCGTCGATCCAGGGGTTTCTCGCAATTCCGAGCGTTGCAACCCGGCATAGCGGGGTTGGTTGGCTAAAGTAGCTCGTTCTCTTCTACCCCAAAATCATATATTTTATGTCAGGTAACTCATTTCGAATTGCGAGATACGTCTGATCTAAGGTCCGACGGTCCGGATCACTTCTGTCGTCGACCGGGCCTTTTCTGATCCATCTTGGCCATGAAACTGTCCGCGACCCGCTCTACATCAATTTCTTAAGTACATTGTCTACTTTTAACACTCAAGTTGTTCTCTCGGACCCTTGAGTTGGAATGGGGTGTTAGAGTATATTAAATTAAATCCTAGATTAGACAATTCTATATCCTACTTTATCTCCTAAGATTGGCCTAGATCCTCTATTTCTTTCCTAAGATCCATTTAGATACTAACCCTATTCTATGTGTTCTTGATTATTATTAATAAAATACATAAAAGTTTCTACCATGTAGCCCCTAATTTATCTGTGATCCAAGCAATCAACTAAAAGACTCTTGTTAGTTGAAACCTCTTATTCATGGAAACTTGTCGAAATAGGCCTATTGGGTACTTTTCATTTTTAGTTTTCAACCAATCTAATAATCAGATGACCAAATAATTGTAATTTTTATACATCTAAATGGGACTCATGATTTGAACAGTCTAATTTGAATTACTTGTATGCCACATTCGTACTATTCAAGTAATTTTCTAAGTGCCCATATATCAGGCATCACACTCCAAAAGTTGTCAAAGTATTTCTCCATATATGAAGTTAAGATTTTAGTTTTTTACAAGCTCTTAAAAAACCTTTTGAATTGATGATTTTTTTTTTTTTTTTTTTAATCATGATTTGGTTGCACATGAACTATTGCACTGTGGATGTCATGATTAATGGTTACATCTTATTTCGAGTTAAAAATATAACTATACACATAACTCCATCCAACAGCATCTCTTTAGAAGAAGAGGGCTTTTATACAAAAATCATTTTTCCTATATCATGGCTTAGATTTCTCCTATATTGCTACATAAGATTAACCACCCGTCAACACCCACTAAGGGCCACATGTTTTGATAACCCGATGATTCCAACCATCCACATTCTAGTTACTGTTAGTGTTCTGTACGCTGAAAAGCCTGTAAGTTAATCTTAATAGTTAAATTGACGATTTCAACTATAAATCATAATGATCATAGGTCTTATATGAACATGTCATTACTATTAGTATATGTTATATCATGCGTGATGACTCCTAATGTATATTCTTACCATGTGTGCTCTCTGTACGTATACCTTTTTATTCATAGGAAAAGATCCTAACCACTTGAGTGCATGGTGAAATCAAGACTTAATTATATTGAATCAATGATCTAGGCTGCCGTACAATGTGCCACCTATACTGAATCAATTGCCACCATAAATTACACATTTGCTGATGAAGATAACTAACAGAAAATTCATGCCTCTTCAACAGCGCTATGTACCATGGCCCATCGACATGAAGTTTAATCTAAAATACCATGTATGGGGTTCACCAGTATGTGTGCATGGCATCCAATAAATCTATCCGTCTGCCTCCTTATGTTTACTTTTTGTCCTAAAAATCAAGCTGATCCAGCAGTTAGTTGGGCCACACCATGTGATTTAGCAGTTTTAGGCGTGATTTTACATGGTGTGGCCCACCTGAGTTTGTTAATATACTGGCTCTGGGGGTTTCTATTCATTCCAGTAGGCACATGATCTTTTGAATGGAATGGATGGCATATACAAAACACAATAGGCTTGCACACAATTTGAAAGGTTTTAACGATCCATAGGTGTTCCATCGCAACTATATATTCCCAGCAGTGTTGCCCAGCTGAGTTTTGGCAGTTGAATATTAATGGGTGCTGAGGAGAACATGAGGCAATGCATATACAGATTAGATGTCATGCACACATCACAGTCGTCCCCACACGAGGCCATGTAGCCTAAGCTTAACCTCGAAGCTTTGTAGTGGATCCGGCATCTTTTTCTTTTAAGGGTGAATGATTTTTTTGTAAAAGGAATAAGAATATAGAAAAGATAATAATTTCTATGGCCAAAATATATATTTTTTTGAAAGGTATATTATTCTCATCGATGATCCATTCACAGATAAAGTAAAATGTACAAACTGGCATGACACAAACATAGGCTTTGGTGGACCCAAAGTGGGTGGGATCTGAGATCGTGGGGCCACTATGATGTATTTGTCTTATATCCATGATGTTCATCCGTTTCGAAAACTGATTTTAAGGTATGATCTGAAAAAATAAAGCAGATCCAAATCTGAGGTGGACTATAATACAGGAAGCAATGGTAATTGGCCATTGAAAACTTCTGGTGGGCCACAAAAGTTTTGGATCAAGGTGATATTTGTGCAGTCTCTTCATCCAATTCTTTGTGACCTTAATTATCAAGAGGATTGATGGCAAATCAACATTCCAGTGGCCCCACGAAGTTTTTAATGATGGGATTCAATTACTACTATTTCCTGTCGACATATGGTCCAATTAAGATTCGGATCTCCTTCATTTTTCAGATCATGCCCTAAAATGTGCTTTCAAAATGGATGGATGGTGTCGATGTAAGGCACATACATCAAGGTGGGCCGCACAATTAGAGATCCACCTAAACAGCACCCAAAGTTGAGAGACTAGAAAATAGAAGGAGAGAAAGTAACATTTTTTAGAATCATTTTCCAAGAAAACATCAGGGAAGAAAATAAAAAACGGAGACGTTAAAGAATTTCTTAAGAATCTTTGTATAAAAACAAATTCTTAAAAAATGCTTTTCACCAAAAAAGGAAACTCACAATGAGAGAAAAATGTCATTTATACCCAGATATTTTCCAAGCTTCCAAACATGCCCTTAAAAATATAATAAACGCCAGGGATTTCAATAGCTCGCACAGACTTATAAATCTACCTAACACCCCAATTTGAATTAGAAGGAAAGAGAGATATTTCTATTTTTATTTTTCAACTCAGACTTCTGCGGTAGCCTCTGTGAACATCTTCCTTCTTCTTGCCAATGTTCTTGGTGTTGTGCCACCCTCTCTTGAAAATATTCTTCAATGCCTTGATTCCTTCTTGGAAGAGATGCTTCAAATCCTCACCCTTTTCCTTGAGATTTCCCATTTCTTGGGTGGAGAGATCAATGGCTGTTATGTTATGGTGGACTAGCCCGAGGGATTGTTTTTAAATTTACGCATGCATGTATATATAAGTTGCAAATGCTTCTGGTGTAAGGAAGGTATTTCCCAAATACCCTTCGAGTTCTCCGAAACTACGAAAGAGGAACGCGGATTGTGTGTGAGGCGCTCACCACCGTTTACCGTGGTGTGAAGAATCTGTGGGGCTCACCACCATTTACCATGAAGAATCTGTGGGGCCCACTGTGATGTATTTATTTTATCTAGACCGTAAGTCAAAATTTTCAGCTTATTCTAGGGCATGAGACCAAAATGGAACTATATCCAGAGTTCAGGTGAGCTATGCCAAAGGAAACAGTGAGAATTGAATATCTATAGTTGAAAACATGAAGAGACAAAGGTTTCGATGAAAGCATGTATCTTTGTTCTTTGTTTTCCCTTCATCCACCTCTATGGATGACAACTAAACATCACCTACCCATAAAGAAGGTTTAACCTGAGACATTAGTATCCTCACTTTTTTCTATGGTCTAATTGAAGTTTGGATATGCTTTAATTTTAGAATCATGCTCTAAAATGAGTTGGAAAAAAACGAATGGACGTCCTGGGTTAAAGAAATACATCATGATGGGCCACAAAGAGTCTTAACAGTTAACACCATGGTAAAGTGTGGTGCACGCCTCACTACACAATCCGCGTCTAAAGAAGTGCATCCAACGACCAGAATCGTCTACACCCGATTTAATCGTGCGTTAAATAGCAAGGATATGTGGGCTCTACCATGTTGTATATACAAAATCCACTCCGTCCATCAGGTGATAACCATTATTCCAACTGTACATACATAATATAAGCTCTATTAAAAACTTTTATTAACCACACTAATGGTAAGAATATTAAATTTCTGCCACAACTGCTAAATTTACATACGTGACTTGTGAGTTTTTTTGCCAGGATGATTTTTGTACCATCGATTCATCCGGGTCAGTTACACCTGATTAACGGATTCGATTGGAGATATAAACTATAGTTGCCACACACACAAACTTATGGTTGGCATCCCATCTCCATCGTTCCATATGGTGTGGCTCAACTGAGCCGCGGTTCAGCTTATCTATATACTGAGTAGATTTTACAAAGACAACATGGTGGGCCCACATACGTGTATTTTACTCCCCGCGTAAAACAGGTGTTGCAGAGGATCCCAGTCTTGCATCCATTCTATCACCGTCTGAAATTCCCACTTTAACATTTTAATTCCCAAAATGTCCTTCCCTCTAGGTTTAAATGGGCTTGTAATTCGGCAATACAACCCGTTGAATTCATGGGCCCATATCGGATTCATCAGCCCTATAAAAGCCTCCCACTTTCTCGGATGAATGCAAATGGTTGCTGTGTATCTTTCGTAGCCATCTATTTACTGGCCTCCTATTTAAGGGCCAGGATTTTTTACGACGGGGAACTTTTGGTGGATGGGACATCCACAGTGGGCCCGTCACATCAACGGCATGGATCGCCGAAGCGTGGCCCCCACTCCTGCAAACAAAAAACACGGGCAGGCGCCAGGTGGTCGATATTCTCTTGTTGTGATCAAGCATCACCGATCACCAACATCAAACGGTCCCAGAAGTTGTGGTACTGTGCCATCTTTTCCACCATTGGGACATCAGTACCATGAAAGCAGTAGGCCCCATGTAAAGAACAACCTTTTCGAAAATCAAGTTTATCCGCTCACTAGATGGGCCACATCTGTACGTCGGGCCTACCGTTTTCACGGTACTGATTTCCTACATGAACGGCATGTTAGAGGCACGTCGTGGTACCTTTCCTATAGGTGAAATATAGAAACATTTCTTCCAGCTAATCGTGGCCGTCCACGACAAGGGTACGGCTACAGCCCATGTGAGTTTAGTAAATATATTAGGAGGCAGGGGTACTATAGAAGGAAAAGGTTAAGAAGGGGAATATGGATGCCTTTAAGAAAGCAACAATGCTTGCTTACAGGTAGGAAAAGGCCGAAAGATTGAAATGACGGTGTACCGTCTGTCCGTCTTTTGTAAAGCTTCTCGTTTTGCTTTTTTAAGTTATTTTGTTAATGGTCAATAGGTGGACCTCTGTTGCATCTAAGCCTTGCAACGTGCTGTTGAATGGTTTGTCGGGATGCCAACCGGGCGGATTCGGGTCGGATACTGTATGCCTGTGTTTCTAGACACTGCTATATCGGGTTTGGATTCGGGTGGATCGAGATCTGATTGACTATCCAATCGCCTCATTGAATCCAATTATAAGCATGAATTGATTTTGAACAGATTTCGATTCCAAAATTCGAGTTTTGATAGGATCTACTTAGGGCTATGAACAGGATGAGGTTTGTCCACGCCCAGCCCCTAAAACATAGGCCCCAGCCCTGTCCATAATGATTATGAACACCTGAGTCCGAGTCCTAGTCTGTCCCAAGCTTGAGCCCGACTACCCAATATTATGCAAGATCTGGGACTTATCCCTCAACTTTTTTTTCTACCATTAACATATGCAGTTGACATGTGGAGCTCAACCTTTGATGTGGACCCTTCATTATATTGGGCCACTTTGGCCCTGTCTTCAATTTGAGCTGTCCAACGAATGGGGCCTAAGTTCAATGTGGACTGTCCACCTCACAAGGCCCACCTTGGATGTGGGTCATTCATCATTAGAGGGTGACCTTCGGTGTGAATTGTCCTCATGAGAGGCCAACCTCAACATGAGTCATCTATCATATGGGGCCCACATTTAATATCCACCACTCATCCCACCTTTGATGTGGACCGTCCATCATGTGAGGCCCACCACAAATGTAGCCCATACATCATCAACGCCTTTGATGTGGACTGAACATAATGTGGGGCCCATCTTAATATGGGTCATCCATTATGTAGGGCCTACCTTTAATGTCCATCGTCCATCATGTGGAGCCCACCTTTAATGTGGACCATCCATCTTGCAGGCCCTTCCTTCAATGTGAGTTGTTGATCATGTGAGGCTCGCTTTGGATGTGGGCCATTTATTATTAAGGGATGATCTTTGATGTGGATTGTCCATTACGTGGGGCCCACCATGATGTGGGTTGTCCATCATGTGGGCCCACCTTCAATGTTATTGTCCATCACGTGGGGGCACCTTCCATATCCAACACCGCTCATGTGGGGCCCACCTTTGATATGGATTGTCCATCATGTGGGCCTTACCCTTTAATGTGGGTCATCCATCATGTGGGGCCCACTTCGGGTGTGGGTCATTCATTATTAGGAGCCTACCTTTGATGTAGACAATCCATCATGTGGGCCCCACCTTTGATGTGGACCGGCCATAATGTGGGGCTTTTGATATGGACTATCCATCACATGTAAAGAGACAAAGATGAGTAGAAAAATAAAAAATAAAAAAGTAAGAAAAATAGTAATAAGGTTGAGGCCCGTTTGTTAAATATAAAGTTTAAAGACCAAATCTGAAATCTGAAGCTTGAATTTGAAATCCGAAGTTAAAAAAAAAAAAAAAACACTTGTTTGATAATTATGGCTGAAGTCTGAAAATTAAGTACTGAATTTGAAACAATCTAGTTGTTAACAAACATCTTAAATGTCTTAAATATGTTAATTTGACACATTTGCCCCTATCTCCTATTGGAAATATTTACATTATAAAAAATATTATATTTTATTAAATGAAAATAAAATCATTATATTTAATTCAAATAAACTAAAATACTTAATAGAAAACTAAAATATCATCACTCATAAGGCCCTCATTTCCTCTTAGAGGGAAGATTGTCACCGTGTGTCGTGTAGGGTTGAGTACCAGTAGCAACAAAACCTTCAAATAAGGCTCGTCTTGATGTTTATATGCCATCCAAACCATTTATAAGGTCATTCCCAAATAGACGAAGTGAATACACTTAAAATATAACTTGATACAAAACTTTTATGGCTATAAAAATGCTTCAACGGTGCTCACTGAAGAGTTTCAATAGTAGATGTTCAATCCACGCTGCTTTTTGCACTGTGGTCCACTTGATAGTTCAATTTGTCTTATTTTTCACCTCAAGCCTTAATACGAGCTCGCCAAATGGATGGATGGATGGTTTAGATATAACACATACCTCATTATGAGACCCACAAACTTACGGACATCAAAACATCAGCTATATATAGTTGGTGTAAGGTACACCAGCCAATCCGCATCCTACTTGGACGGGGATTAGCTACTGACAGGTTGAACAACGAGATTCGCTACCGAAGTGACGTCACCAAGTTTTGTGAGCCCACCATGATGTATGTGGGCCCCACTATGATGTATGTGATTTATATACACTGTTCATCTGTTTGGAAATTTAATTTTAGGGCATGAGTTAAATAATGAGGCAAATCCAAATAAGTAGTTGACCACACCACAACAAACAGTAGGGAGATTGATGCCTATCGTTGAAACCTTCCTAAGGCTCACCGTGATTTTTATTAGGAGGCAGATCCAAATAAGTATTTGACCCCACCGCAACAAACAATGGGGAGATTGATGCCTATCGCTGAAACCTTCCTAAGCCACCGTGATTTTTATTTGAAATACAACCTGTTCACAAGTTAACACAGACATGCAAGAAGGGAAAATCAAATATCAGCTTGATCAAAAACTTTTGAGCCTATTTAAGTTTTTAAAAGTTTTTAGTGGTGGGTCTCACTCTCCCTACTGTTTTCTGTGGTGAGGTCCACTGGAGCCTTGGATTTTACTCATTCTTTGAATCTTTACCTAAAATTATATTTCCAAATGGATGGATGGCGTGGATACAAAACATACATCATGATGGGGCCCACATAACTTGGTCACGTCACTTCAGTAGCGAGTCTCGCTACTCAATCGGACGCGGAAACAAATTGGCTACTCTACGGGCACGAGCCAATGGCAGGTGGTAGGTGCTATGCGGGCCCACCATGAGGGAACGAATTGGCTACTCCCCTCGACACCAACCAATGGCTGGTGGTCGGTGCTATGTGGGCCACACCATGATGTATGGGTTTCATCCATGCCATCCATCTATTTTTACAGATCATTTGACGAAATAAGTCGAAAAATGAGGTATATCCAAATCTTAAGTGGACCACATTACAGGAAACAATGTTGAATGAGGGTCGACCATTAAAAATATTTTGGGGGCCATAAAAGTTTTGGATCATTCTGATATTTGTTTTTTCTCTTCATCTGGGCCTGTATGACCTAATCAACAGATTGGATGTCAAATAAACAGTATAGTGGGCCATAGGAGGATTTTAATGGTTAATATCCAATCACTATTGTTTTCATGTGGTGTGGTCCACTTGAGATTTATATCACTATCATTTTTGGGATCAAGCAATAAAATGATCTTTAAAAATGGATGAACGGAATGGATGAAACACATACATCATGGTGGAGCCCACAGAGCACCGAACACCAGCCACGGAGTTGGTGTCAGGGGGAGTAGCCAATCCGTTTCCCACCATGGTGTGTGTTTCATCCATGCCGTCCATCTATGTTTCTAGATCATTTTATGGTATGAGACCAAAAATGACGTATATCCCAATCTCAAGTGGACCACATTACAGGAAAACAGTGTTGAATGAACATCGACCATTAAAAACTTTTTGGAGCCATAAAAGTTTTGGATCAAGCTGATCTTTGTTTTTTTCCATTCATCTGGGCCTATATAACCTAATCAACAGATTCGATGTCAAATAAACAGTACAATGGGCCTGATGAGAATTTTAACGGTGGATATCCAATCACTATTGTTTTCTTGTCGTGTGGTCCACCTGAGATTTATATTTCTCTCATTTTTGGTATCAAGCCCTAAAATGATCTTTAAAAATGGATGAATGGAATGGATGAAACACGTACATCATGGTGGGCTCAAAGAAGTGCCCCATGTTAAAAGTTGGGATGTGTACAATGCAAGCGAGAAAATCTCTCTAAGGATAATTTTGGATTAAAAAAATAATAATCACGGAGCGCGTTCTTCATTCCCCATTAAACTAAACTCCCATCAAGGAAAATTTTCAACATAAAATTGTTAACAAACAGGCCTTAAGTAACTTTCATTGTGTAAGTTAATTTTATAATGATACTTATTAAACAATTTAAGTTTTAAAAAAATTAACTTATTAACTTAATATAAGTTTAAAAGTTACTTATTAGGCAGATCAATTAAATATTAGGTCACATGTATGAGTAATTGCTTGTATTTAGTTTTCGTGTGCGATTAGAAAGTCTAGGTGTGTTAAAGTCCTATTTAATTCAATGTTTGATTGAACATTGGTGTCCCCGTGCTTATATGGACCAATTAAGACCAAATTCAGAGATCCAACTACTCTTTCAACCACCAGTTGTAACAATGATCAAGTACTTTGTAAAAGGGTAGGGATTAGTCATTCTCGATGAATTTTTTTTACTTTACATTTTTTACTTTTCTTTCACCAATAATTGTAGTTAATGTATTTATTTAAAAAATGAATATAGATAGATAGAGAGAGAGAGGCTAAAACAATATTGATTTTATTAATTTGAGAATGATGCTCATTATAATTAATAAAGTAAAAATAATTAGATAAATACGCAGTTCGTTCATATGAACAACCGATGCAGGCGGAAGCAAGATGTGATCAGAAGGTTTGATTTCCAAAGTAAGAACTTGGTTGATCGGAATCCAGCAACAAAAGGTAGTGGACATTAAATTTAAACCTATGGTACTAAGCGATGGCATTGGACAGTAGTGATCTATACTAAGACTAAGTTGGGATATGTTAAGATAAATGTAAATGTAAAGAAAATAAATTATGTTTAGCGTAAGCCTCGGGCTCTTCATCACGTTATACTTTTATAGGCTTTGGGAGGCAACAAAACCCATGTTGGGTTTCTTCGATCGTCCAGAATCCTTCACAATTATGCCTTGTAGTCTTCCTATATGGGAGTTTCCATTAATCTAAAACCATTGGTGCGATCTCCACTTTTACGTAAATGCTTCTCATAGATAGAATCTTCGTGACACCATTGCATTTAAAATTAATCAAAGCCATTTTCACCTATTATGTATATTGTGCCCTTGAATATTTGTGGATTTGATGGGATTAGATTTACCATATCTTAATCGGGCCCTAATCCATTAGTTTTAATCCGCTCAAATATTGGTCTGATCTCTAGATCTTTAGAATATTCGTAATGTTGTGAGAGTTCTAAACGTATCTGGGAAGATTTTCTATTTTGGATTTCGAAAAGATTATAAGATATGATATTACCATGCATATCCAATTTTGTGATAAGATCCTTGCTTTGGTGGGTATTTTATAGATGTGTTGCATACGTTGCCTTAGTCATGTGCTTTAGAGCCACATATCATTCGTTCACTTCATTCCTTGAAAGGCATATCTTTGGAATTTTTATTCTTAAATCATCCATTTAATATCAACCATATAACCAACTATTTAGATTGAAGTGAAATATACCCACAACCTTATTGAAGGGTTGAGTCTCTACCAACTAGCCAACTTCATGTTTTCATGAAAATATAATTATTTATTTTACACGTACTCTTTTTAACGGTTTTGAAAACATTGAGCCAAGTATTTTAGTTTTCGAACTATGATTTAAATAATTGAATCACTGTAGCGTTTGTTTTTTGGACCATCAATAATAGGAAACAATTTAAATTGTTTAATTTGATTTACTTGTACACTAAGTAGAATTTCTACGTGCCAATGTGTATCAAGTGCCACGCTTTGCCCGAATATCAAAAGGCTTCATTTGTGTAAAAGATATCTATATTTAGCACAGAGGATGCAGTTTTACTCCAAATTTTCCAAATTCCATTGCAATTGGTATAAGACTCTTCCCATTATCCTTAAATAATGCACAGTTTTAATAATTACTGTGACTAATTGTATAAATATTTTTGCCTACCTTCTCTCATTATATGCAAGTAGAAATTAATAACAGAAAAAACAACATGCATCCTCTTACATTTATGCTTATCATGTTTTCCTGCCAAATGCCATTGTGTTTACTTTATCTCACATGCATGATTAGGTGGAATACAAGTTTGAATGAAGCTTAAATGCGTTATGGGAGGTTCCCCTTCAATGACTACCAAAAATATAAGTACTCATACATGATCGGACTAAAACACAGTACCTCAAATATGGTATCCAAACACAATTCTCTTGGGAGCCAAACCTCACTCCATTGGTCAGGTCCAATTGTGTTGAGCTAAACCCAGACTTTTAGTTTCTACAGGTCCAACTGTGAGTGGTCCGTGTAAAAAATATCAACTAAATGGTAAGAAAAAACTGCAATACCTAGTTTAGTTGTCACTTAAAAGTAAGTTCATAGTTAGAGGTTTTTTTTTTTTTTTTTTTTTTAAAACAGTGCAAATGGCCCATCTTTGCTTTGTTTAGTTGTTTGCTTGAGAAAGGAAATGCAATCCTCGGAAACTGTATTTATCGTCCTTGAATGCTAGGTGTGTTGAGCACCGATTAAAACTGTGGGCTCCACCGGAGTGTATGTCTTATGCATGTTGTTCATCCCTTCTATTAGGTCATTTTATGGCATGACCCAAAAAATGAGGCAGATTCCAAGCTCAAGTGGACCGCACCATAAGAAATGGTGGTCTTAAATCTTTATAGACCTCAATAGTTGAAAGCCGAAACTTTCTTAGATTTGACAATGATGTTTATCGGTCATCCAACCTGTATGTAAGGTCATATGGGCATAAATAAGGATAAAAAACTCAAATATTAGCTTGATCTGAGCTTTTATAGCCACCAAGAAACTATCAATGGTAGGCATTCAATTCTCACCATTTACTATTTATTGTAGTGTGGTTCACTTGAACTTTGGATCTACTTGTTTATTTGTTCACTAAAATAAGCTGACGGAACATATGGATGGCATAGATAAGACATATACATCAAAGTGGGCCCCACAATTTTTGGGCACTCTCCAAAAACTGTCCAAACAAGATAGCTATCAACCTCAACGTTGGGGTTGCTGCCATAATTAACTGTGCGAGTAATGATGACTCAGCGCATTTTCATTGTAAATTGAAAAACAAACAGGCCTTATTTTAGTTAAAGATTAAAAACAATCTTTGATAATCCATAAAAATGCATAAACTATGATCTTTAATATATGAAAAATGATCTACTAGATTAAGTTTCTTCCCATGCACTTGGTTGTATCTGGACTTGTTGGCATCCATATCCCGGTCCACTAGTTCTAGCATGCTTTTCATGGGCGGCCTTGAAAGAGTCGTATAGATCAGATGATCCAAATCACTTGTCAGTGGGATGCAAAACGAATGAACAAGATCATTTATAGGAGATAGGTCCAGTTATAGACGTTTACTAACATCCAACGGCATTGGATCTTGCATTGTAGCTGTAGAATAGAGGATTGCACATAACAGCTGTCCAAATAAATGATGCTAAAGCCTAAGGAGTCCGGTTAAATCTAAGGTGCATGGGAAGGTTTTCATACACTGGGCCCACTAAATCATTTCTTGTACATAACCATTGTTAGCTAAAATGAGATGAAATCGTTTTTAAGTCAAGACCCAGCCATTCTATGGCTAATATCTTAACTTGGGAAATTTCTTATGCATGTGCAACCTATGATGATTCCACTGTATCGATGTCTTGAATCATTGAAAATGGGCCCCACCTGTAGCAATGGATAGGGTTCAGGTCAGCCTGGGCCCTGGCCTAAGAATTCTGGCCCTTGACCTGTAACTTGTGGCCTTGTTGCAATCAACCCTACCCATTTAAAATTCATCAAGCTCAAGCCCAACCAACTTGACCCATTTAATTTTGACTTGGTCGGGGTCAATTGAGCCAACACAACCCAGCAGGACTACAGGTGGGTTTAAGAAATGAACATGGGCTAAAGCTATATCTAGCGCTTTTCGATTAGTGGACATATGCAAACAGACGTACATCCTATGCTTATCTGAAAATATTAATTGGTTTTGGGTTTTGGGGTTGGTCAGGTTGGGCCATCTAGCCAAGTCATATGGGTGCGTCGGGTTAGGTAGAGCTAAACATGAGTCTGACTTGATTACTTATACCAGCGGCATTTCTGAGTAGAGCCTGATCTGCCACCCATTTAGACTGGGCCAAGCTGGAGGGAGCGGATTAGGCAAGACCCCCCTCACCCAAGACCAAGCCCCTTCCCGTTGGCCCACCTTGATGTATATATTTTGTATCTATGCTGTCTATCTAATTTTTTTTATATATTATTTTAAAGCATTATTCAAAAAATAAAACAGATCAAATTACCAAGTGGACCATGCCATATGAAACAGTGGGGATTAAACGCCCTACTATTAAAAACTTCTTACGCGCACCTTAATGTTTTCCTAGTGTCTATTTTCCATCCAATCTATTGATAAGGTCACAACCTGGTTGAAGGGAAAAAAACAAAATCTCTAGCTTGATCCAAAACTTTTGTGGCACATTAATGGCCAATCACCACAGTTTCCTATGATATGGTCCACTTAACAATTGAATTTATTTAATTTTTGGAATAACATCCTAAAGTGATCTTGAAAAATGGATGGACAATGTGGATAGATAATACATCTATCAAGGTGGGCCCCATGATAAGGTCTGCACCGTCTTGGGTCACCCACCCTGCTCTCGGCCCAAACCCACCTTAGAAACAAGTCGTGCATGTTGACCTGCAGGCTGACCCGGCTCATCTTTTCCATCAAAGCCCACGGGCTAATCTAATCGAAGTACAAACAGCTCAAGACCAGCTAATCTCACGTGACTCAAGAAGCGATCACGTCATTCCGTTAGCACCAGAAACGATCGCGTATTCAAAGTCCAAGCGATCACGTGACTAGCTTGTCCTAACCAGAGAAATGCTCCGTGCACATATGATTGCAACAGATCTTTGATCCATTTATGCCAGTGGAAAATCAAAATTGAAATGATCCATTGATCAGGTGGGCCAGATAAGGCTGTCCATTGATTTCAACAATGTAACCTACCTAATAAATGGACCATCGTTATTTTATCCTCAGGTGACACGTTGGCGGTGAAGTAATTTTTTGCATCTAAAATGTTAGCATACAACGTTGTATGTAAACATTTCTGTTTTTAGGAATCCAATTGCTCTTCTTTTTTGTTATCGCTTCCTGCGGATTCCAACCACCACCAAAACCCAATTTAAACCGACGTTTGAAATCCCGCCCTTTTTATTCCTTCCGCCGCAAGAGTTCTCCCTCTTTCCTCGACCTTTTTAGGGTTTCGTTTTTTGTAATTTTATTTCTCAATTTTCAGATTTTAGGTTTTCTTTTTTTCCCCCCCTTCCTTTCATCTCTTCGTTTCGATCTCGATCCGTTCGTCGCTATGGATTCTTTTGGTTCCGCGCGGAAGAGGATACGGTCCGACGGTGCATTGAATGGAAATGCCGGATCGAGGCGGCCCAAGCAAGGTCTCTCTCTCTCTCTCTCTCTCTCTCTCTCTCTCTCTCTCTCTTCTTTTGGCTTTTGCATTCGACTGTGACTATATTGTAGGGTTTGTATCTTGGAAGAGTTAGGTTTTTTTTTTTTCCTCTCAGGGTTTTACTGACTTTGTTAGGGTTTCTTTAGGGTTTAGTAGCTGTGCTGGGGTTATTTCGGGTTTTGGTAGTTCGCCGTTGATTTTTAAGTCTTCTACGAGCATTTAATGTATTTCCTCTGATTTTTGTGGATTTTGGTTCGTTTGGATGTACTGCTAATTGCGAACGGAATGGATGTTACTATCTCTATTAATGTTGGTTCGTACGGTATGTAAAATGGTAACCACATTGTGCAGGAGGCCATTTTTCTGTGCTGATTTAATAATATCCAGAAAGTATTAGTCGGATGTGTAACATAATGGATGTGCTAAAAATTCTCGAAAAAAGGACGTGCTATCATGCAGCTCCATCCTCACGGTATGCATGGAAAACCTGTGTGGCGATCGGGATTGTTCATTGGGTGACCTGCCATGTGGATTGTGGCCACCCCGAGAGCAAGAGGATTGGACTGGTCTAGCTATCCGGTCAGCGTCCCATGAATGGAGCTGTTGGTTAAGGACCAAGGTTCAAAATCGGTGTATTGGGTATCGAATCTTTCCCCACCAAAACGTTCCTGTATCACTGTTTATTGCTCATGCATCAAACCCATTGGGCTGATACAGCTGTATTGTTCTTGAGTGATATTGGTTCGTATCGGGCGGCAGGTACCAGTTTTGGACAACGATACTTTAAAACTTGCTAAAAACAGAGCCGCTATTCGGATTTAACCAGAGTTACAAAAACCTGTAACCCATCCACATGGTCCTATGGTGGTCCCATGGATGAGCAGTCCCGATAAATGGCGACATTCACTGCACATGTTCGCCTCATTGCTTCTATGGGGTGAGCTGTGCGGTAGCTTTTCTCAAATAAATCTTCTCTTAATTCTGAGCACTGTGTCTGAGCACGAACGGCTATCTTAATCCCGGAACGTCGTGGACACATGAACTGGCTTTGTTGAATGTTATTCTGGCACAAATTTCAAGTCTTAGTGGTGATGCATATGAAAGTTGGTACGAAGATTTTGGTCTACCAGATCTTCCTCCCTTGTATGTTTGTCCGGGTGATAGATGGCGTTATTTGGGGAATTATTTTGAGTTATCACGTATTAGTAGATATGACTGTGACAATGTCAAATCAGCACTGTTATGATTATATGAGTTCTGTTTTGTTTGTCTCATGTGGCAAATCTAGTAATTATCTCTTTTATTTTGAAACAACTACCAATCTTTAGAAAATCCATATCGAGTGGCACTTTGGTTAATGATGTTAAGTGGTGCTAGTATAAATTTTGGATCTACTTGAAGTACCCAGAGTAAGAATTCAAGGAAAATTTAACTGAGAAGCCATAATTAATGTCCTGCAACAGAATCGGAGTCCTTTACAACTGGAATAGGAAGCAAATCGAAGCCTTGCACAAAGTTTTTCAGGTTCTAATCTTAACCTATCTAAGATAAATATTCGCAATGCAACTCCTCTTATAAGCATGGTTTAAAGAATTGCCCGAAACGGACTTTGACTTTTCTGAGTCAAGTTGGCTTGGTTTTGGGGGAGATGAAATGACTACCCTACCAATAGAGATGCATATTAAGGGATTGAGCTGGAATGATTCTGCCTAGTCAGAGAGTTGTACCCGTTCCTGTCTCTGGGCAAGCTGCACTTTGAAATCGGGCTTAGATTCCTTGCTTGCAAGTATTTATAATTCTAATAACAACTTTTTCCTTTTTAATTGATCTCTTCTTCCAAGCGAAGATAATATTGTCAAGGCTAATGAATTCGGCATCTAAATTGTGTACAGGTTCAGATCTCTTGTTGATCTAATCAAGTTACAAGTCAAACAGGGATAATGATTGATTTACAACATTGTATTTGGATATAAACACTTCTGACGGTTATTCATTATTCAAAATAGTCGCACTGGGACATGAATGATGACCCACAGACAATGGTTATATATAGTAGTATGAAGTTCAATTAATTCATTCATATATTCTAGCTGATAAAAACAATTGTTCATATGTTCCATTTAGAACATCAAATGACCATTGCTTCCTCGTTTGATGGTTTTATATGTGAATGAATCTTAGTTGTGCTAACTATTAATCTTAAAAAAAAGTTGTGCTAATGATCTACACAAGTGCCACTGTGGCAGGGAATCATCCTTAGGGCTCGTGCTCGTTCTTACCTGTTTATAGTTGCTAACATTTTCAAACTGATACTTCCCTGGGCCTGCATTCATATCCTCACCATAGGCCATCAAATACTTTCTTACTACATCTGCCATGTCCTTTTGGGCCTTCCCCTTGCCCTTTTAGAGCCTTCTACTTGAACCAACTAACTTCATCGCACTAATGTTTCTCTTAAGAAATTCAAATAGATACACATTTCATGCAATTGAGAATTATGTTATCCATGCATTAAATTTTGTGGATGGACTTTCTAGAAATTTTAATTGACTATTCAAATAATCAAAATTAGGATTCACATATCTTTCATAAAGTTAAAAGTTTTTCAGGTGTGGCTTATTGAGTTACTAATTAGGGAATCACTAGATTTTTATATAGCAACAGTAACATTTTATTTCTTTTATGAGTACCTTTGTATGTTATTAAAAGAGAAGTTAAGAAAGAAAACAAGACAAACACAGCTCACTTAGAATGCATCATCAATAAAACGCCCACTTCAATTATCTCCTATCAGTGATAAGGGGATTGTCAGTAGATACCCCATATTTTGCAAGCTGAGTCGATTCGGAATTTGCATTGTGATGAAAATGCGAAAATGTTAACAGCAATATGCTCATGGTGCTCTATAACATCCTTGAATAGATTGGTCTTAATTTTAGCCCATTTTATAGCATTGCTAGAGGTGCCCTTGATAATGATAACTGAAGTTTTCAGTACTTTGATTCCTCAAAATTCTGCTGCAGCCTCAACAAATTTGAGCCCTTAACCCCAATAGGTTGCGAGCATTCAGTCTACATGATACCTTGGTCACTTCTAAGAATGCCCTCGATACCTGCCTGACCTTGATTCCACATCAAACAATTGTCAACTTCAACTACTAATATCCAACAGGGAACATTATCTTTTATCTTTAATATCCAACGGCGAAACTACCGTCAACTTCTATATCCTGAATACGCCTGTCTGCATCAGCACGTGGGATATAGACATTTGTGACATTTGTTGAATTTTGTCATCTCCTAGGTTATGCCTGAACAGGAAGCACAACACAAGGTTCCCCCCACTTGCAAATTTACTACAAAGCAGACTGTTAGAACACAACTTCCCCCAAATCACTCTTTTTTCTGAACTCTGATCAGGGTTTTGAATATGATACTAGAATTTACTATCAAATAATGATTTTGCTCTCCAAAACCTTGATCCTATAATCTTTGATTTGCAAATTCGAGTTGTCATGAACATGCAAAAATGTTTCAACAATATGCTTGTGGTAATCTATAGCATCCTTGAACAGATAGGCAATCTTCTATTGACATCTTGTTGAATTTAGCCCGTTTTATAGCGTTGCTAGAGTTGCCCTCGATAATAATCAGGGATGAGACTGAAAACTTCGCCATTTTGATTCCTTAAGTACTGCCGCAGCCTCACCAAAATTTGAGTCCTTGACCTGAATAGGTTCCGAGTTTTTGGTCAACATGACACTCTGTTCACTTCTAACAATGCCTCGGTACCCGCCTGACCTGGATTCCATATCAAACAACTGTCAAATTCAACTGCTGATATCCAGCAGTGGACATTTCCATTTATCTTTAATTGTTGAATTTCTCCAGCCATATTGAATAATCTCTGCATAATTACGAAAAGTATTGCCTTGGGGTTTGATTCATTCATGGATCAGCCCATCCCCACTTGCTTGAAAGCTTGATTCCTTCTTACAATCAAGGTGTTCCAACCCCATACCGTGAAACTCTTATGATTGTTACCGTGGATCAGCCCAGCCCAGCCCCACGGTTGTTATGGGTCTTCCCCCCCCCCCCCCCCCCCCTCTGGCCGTTTCAACCCTGTAACGTGAAACTCTTATGATCGTTACCGTCGTGTAACCGTTTTGGCATACCATGCTCACAATCGAGGTAGACTGTGATGATTTACCTTTTGAAATACTTCTCTATGTTCTGACCATAGGCACCAAATAGTGGCCTGTACTGATAAATTCCACAATATATCTTCACAGAGACTAAACAAAGTTGACAACCACCCTTCTACCAAACATTTGACCAAACTCAAGACCATCTAGTCATTGTTGAATCTAACAAAATTGAAGACCAAACTTCCCACATATATAGGTAATGTATCAGCGAATGATGAATGGGTAATGTATCAGCGAATGATGAATCAGTTTTTCATCAACACAACACAACACAACACAACACATCTACTAGGAAGGAAAACACCTACCCCTTTTGATACAATCAAGGGATCATATTTTTTTTATCCAACCATGCAGTCCATCAAAATGCATTCACCTTTAACGGAGTGCAGCCTTCCATCACTTTGGCAAAAGCTTCAGTTGGCAATGGACTTCGCTGAGAAACTACCATCAACTTCTAGATTCCAAGTATGTCCACTGCACCAGCACGTGGGATATAGATCTCTTCTAACAATGCTAACATTTGTGACAGTTGTTGAATCTCGTTATCTATTTTGTTACGCATGAACAGGGGGCTCCACACAAGCTTGCCCCACTTGCAAATTTACTGCAAAGCAGACTGTCAGAATGCCGTTTATCTCCCTAAAATCACCTTTTTCCCAACCCCTGCCCAAGTTGAATATAGTTTGATAACAATCGCGGATAAGAGTGAAGTTTTTTTTTTTTTTTGCTATTTTGATTCCTTCATGTACTGCCTCAACCTCAACAAAATTTGATTGCATAACCTAGATAGGTTCGAAGCAGTCAGTCATACCTTGGTCACTCCTAACAATGCCCTGATTACCCACCCGACCTAGATTCCACATCGAACGACTGTGTTCAGCCAATAATATCCAGTAGGGAACATTTCTGTTTATCTTTAATCGTTGAATTTCACCAGCCGCATTGAATGATCTCTGCCTAATTAGGCGAAATGTTGCCTTGGGGTTCCATTCATTCTAGCATTAGCCCCGGCCCACTTGCTTGAAAGCTTGAGACTCTTTCCCACAATTGAGCTTACTTGAGATGATTTACCTTTAAAAATGCTTCTGTTTTGTTCTGACCATCGGCAACAAAGACCAAGGTGTTCTGTATCCGTTACGATATGCCCGTAAAGGCCGATACATATAGGTAATGACCATGACTGTTACGCGATACGGGGGTGAAACGGGGCAGTTGGCTTTTTCGGACCGTATTGGCCGTTATGGTGGCTGTAAAGGCCGTTACTGGGCAAAATAACCGTTACCCTTGCAACGATCGAAAAACGACAACTTTTTCCTTATTTAAATCCATTTTTCTTCTCACTTTTTTCACTTTTTCATTTCAAATTCTCTTCTAAATCATTTTACAACAGATTTCGACCACTTACTATAATTTTTAAGATTAAAACTGTAGATTGAAGTGATTTGAGAGAATAGAAACTCCGAGGGCCTCCTTTTTAAAAGATTGAAAAAAATAGTATTTATACCTTTTTTCTAGTTCTAATACTTGATTGTGATGTGTAAGCATTAGATACATATTAATCATGTTAACAAATTCACTAGACAGCCCGATACAACACTCTCACCAAATAGTGGACCGTTACACCATCATAAACATGTTCAAAACAAACAAAAAAACGAATACATATTTGAAATATTTACATTATTATGGAATTTCTAGATATTTTTTTTCAGAATTTTTCAGGTAAAAGAAAAATTTCAACCGTTACGGGGGTCGTAATGGTCGTTACGCCCCCGTATCGGCCGTTACGACCGATACCCATATCGGTAATGGTGGTGACCGTTACGCCATCGTTACCGATACAGAATACCTTGACAAAGACTGGTCGATATTGATAAATTCCATGGGATTTTGTCACAGGGACTAAAATAAGCAGACCACCACACTTCTACCAGACCTTTGATTGTTTCTGGGACCATCTAGTCAATGCTGAATCTAACAAAATTGGAGATCAAACTTCCCGCACATATGGGTAATGTATTAGGCTCAGTGAATGATGAATCATTTTTTCATCAACACAACACATAACATGTTTATTAGGAAGGAAAACACCACTCAGTTTGTTATTGGAGCTCCATCCTTCCATTTCTTAACAGAAGCTTCTGTTGGTATAGGGCTTCATGGAGAAATTACCGTCAGCTTCTTGATCCTGAATATGTCCATCTGCACTAGCTTGTGGGATATAGACCTCTAACAAGCTAATATCTGTGATGTTTGCCAGATTTTGTCATCTCTTAGGTTGTGCCTAAACAGGAGGCACCACATAAGCTTGCCCCGATTCACGAATGTACTACACAGAAGATTGTCAGAATGCCACTCTCTCAAAATTATGCTTTTTTTTTTTTTTTTTTTCCGGCTTCTACCATGGCTTGAATATAATATGAGAATTTACCACAAACTGATGATATTTCTCTTTAAATCCTTGAGCCTATAATCTTTGATTTGCAAATTTGCGTTGCGATGAACATTCAAATATGTTACAACAATATGCTCGTGGAAATCTGTAGCATCCTTGACCAGATTAGCAATCCTCCATTAATATCTCTCCCTGTTTTTAGCCCATTCTATAGCGTTGCTAGAGTAGTACTCGATAATGATCGGGGATAAAATTGAAGTAGCTATTTTGATTCCTTGCAAGTACAGCTGTAGACTGTAGTAGTGTAAAAAAAAGGCAAGTACTACTGTAGCCTCAACAAAATTTGAGTCCTTAACCCTTATAGGTTCTAGGAATTCAGTCAACATGATACCTTGGTCAGTTCTAACAATGCCCCTGGTAAAAAAAGCAAATACTACTGTAGCCTCAACAAAATTTGAGTCCTTGACCCTAATAGGTTCTAAGAATTCAGTCAACATGATACCTTGGTCACTTCTAACAATGCCCTTGGTTAAAAAAAAGCAAGTACTAATGTAGCCTCAACAAAATTTGAGTCCTTGACCCTAATAGGTTCTAAGAATTCAGTCAACATGATGATCACTTCTAACATTGCCCCTGGCATCCAGCTGAGCTGTTTTCCATATTGGACATCTGTCAAATTCAACTACTAATATCCAATAGGGAAATTTTCCATTTGTCTTTAATCGCTGAATTTCTACAACCACATTGAATAATCTCTGCCTAATTAGTTGAGAAGTATTGCCTGTGGCTTCCATCCGTTCTTTGATTGGCCATGCCCCACTTGAATGCTTTTGAAATCCTTTCTCACAATTGAGCTAAGCTAAGATGATTTACCTTTAAAAATCCTTCTATTATGTGCCGATCATAGTTACCGACAATGTTGTCGAATCGTATATGCGATCTTGTGCACAATTGCATATGCGACTGCACATTTTTAAGTTTTTTATTTCGAAAAATTAAAGAAAATCGAAAAATAGGATTTTTTATTTTTAAAAAAGTAAAAAAATATAAGAAACTAAGGGGAACTTTCCTAAGTTAATAGATAACTAATTTTACATATTTAAAATACATTTAAGAGAAATAAAGTTAATTAAACAATGAATTAAACATCAAGTCATCGACATGCAACAATATAGTTAATAAGTAAGAAGTAACAATAAAATTAACAAGTTATTTATTTATTATTGTAGAAAATCAACAAGCTATCTTGATCTTCCAACTTTAGAGAGAGAGAGAGAGAGTAGGAAATATAAGAGAGAGATTAAGACTACTTGGAATTAAGAAATGTAAGAGAAGAAGAGAGTAAGAGAGTTTTGTGGTGAGAAATGTAATTGGCAAAAAAGTGTTTTTTTTTTTTTTTTTTTTTTTTTTTTTTTTTTTTAAAAAATAAAAATAAAAAATTTAATGTGCCATGGCCAATATGTGATCGCATATGCTCTATGCAATCACATATTTTCGCATATGCAATCTTCATATGGATATGCGCATACGCGATTGCACAAGACAATACTGGTTGCCGAGGAGTAGTCTGTATTGATAATTCCATCAGGATTTTGTCACATGAACTAAAAAAAATATGATCACCACCCTTCTATCGGACCTTTGACTGAATTTGGGGCCATATAGTTAATGCTGAATCTACCAAAATTGAAGATCAAACTTCCAGTGCATATGGGCAATATCTTTGTGAATGATGCATGATTTTCTTATGAGTGCAACATAGAACACGTCTACGAGGAAGGAAAACAACATGCCTTTTGATAAGATCGATGGTTAGTATTTTTTTTTTTTAATATCTAAGGATGGTGTCCATCAGAATTCATTCACCTTTAACGGCTCTACAACCTTCCATCGCTTTGGCAAAAGCTTCGGTTAGCAAAGGACTTTGTCTAGAAACTACCGTTAGCTTCTAGATACCGAATACCTCTATTTGCAACAGCGCGTGGTGGATATAGACCTCTTCTAACAAAGCTAACAGTTGTGAGAGTTGTTGAACCTTGTTACTCTTAGGTTATGCTCCAACAGTAGGCACTACACAAGCTTGCCCCCACTCGCAAGTTTACTACAAAGTAGACTGTCAGAACGCCACTTTTTTCTCTCCAAAATCATTCTTTTTTCCTAGCTTGTTCCTCGGCTTAAATCTTATCTAAGAATTTACTATAACCTGTGGTGTGCTGTAAAGGCCTTTACATAAAGGTAATGGTGGCAACCATTACACGTTACAGGGTTGTAATGGTCGTAACAATTGTTATGGAAAAAATGACTCGTAACCGTAACGGTGGCAACCCGTTATACATTACGCGGTCGTAATAGTCGTAACAACCGTTATGGAAAAAATGTCTCGTAGCTGTCGTTAATAGTTGTTACGTCCCCTGTAAAGGCCATAATTGCCTCGTAATAGTCTGTTACGGGGCAAATACAAGTTTTTCAGATTTTTATTTCAACATTACGAGGCAGATATAAGTTTTTCATTTTTTTTCCAATAAAAAAGAGACTATAATGGCTGTTATGGGCCCCGTAACAACCGTTATGACCCGCGTCGTAAAGGTAACGAGGGTTCCCATTACGGTCACTATTACCGTTATGG
Source organism: Magnolia officinalis (assembly GCA_021015155.1). Taxonomy (NCBI): domain Eukaryota; kingdom Viridiplantae; phylum Streptophyta; class Magnoliopsida; order Magnoliales; family Magnoliaceae; genus Magnolia; species Magnolia officinalis. The sequence goes on along the minus strand of JAJHSJ010000002.1, from coordinate 119,196,252 downwards.
TATACTTTTCTATAACCTAATATTGCTCTCTAAATTGTTGATCTTGTAATGTTTGATTTGCGAATTTGTTTTACGAAGAACATGGTAATTTATAACAATGTTGAATAGATTGGCAATCCTTTATTGACATCTCCCTAATTTTAGCCCATTTTAAAGGTTGCTAGAGTTGCCCTCGATAATGATCAAGGTTGAAAGTGAAGTTTTCGATATTTTGATTTCTTGAAGTATTGTTGCAGCCTCAACAAAAAATTGAGTCCTTAGCCCCCAATATATTCTGAGCATTTTAATAACATGATATTTAACAATGCCCTCAGTGCATGCCTGACGTGGATTCCACATAGAACAACTGTAAAATTTAACAGCTAATAAACATCTTTGGGACAAAGTGGTGGAGAGATTCGAGAAGAGATTGGCGGTTTGGAGTGGTAGGTACATGTCTCTTGGCGGGTGGATTACCCTAATTAAAGTGACTCTCTCCAATCTCCACATCTACTTTATGTTGCTATTTAAGTGTCCAAAGATAGTTCTTAATCACATTGATAAGCCTAGGCCGGATTTTCTTTGGGGGGATTCGGCCGAGAAGAACAAGTTTCACCTTTTGGATTGGGGCGAAGTCTGCAAACCTTATGTCGAAGGTGGTGCTAACATCCGTTCGTTCGAGGTTATGAATGAAGCCCTTTTAGGCAAATGGCGGCGGCACATCGGTACAGAGGAGGGTGCTTTTTGGAGAGAGCTTATCGCTAGCAAATATGTTTGTTCGAGAGGAGGATGGTGGACTAAGGAATCCTCTCTCTACAAAGCCTTGGTTTGGAAAGGCATTTTTAGCATGAAAGTGGTGTTACTTTCTTGCTCAAGAATGGGGTGAGGATTTGTTTCTTTGATGACGTTTGAAGGGCCAATTTGCCTCTTTTCACCCATTTTTAGCTTATCGCTAGTCTTGCTCTGGAGGGTCGATTTGCCTCTTTCCTCTTGTTTTTCGCTTATCACTAGTCTTGCTCTGGATTGAAGTATCATGATCGATAGATGTTTTGAGATTCACGGTGAGACGATTGTTTGGACTCCGCCTTGTCGCCACTCTTTGAGGGATGAGGAGTTTGAGTAGTATGCTGAGCTTTTTGGAAAGGCTTCATCCTTGTAGGCCGTCAGTTGGTGAAAGCAATAGCATCTTTTGGTCCAATGATAAGTCCGGGCACTTCTTGGTCAGATCGTTCTACTACATGCTTTGGAAAAAAAGGGGGAGTCACACAAACATGTCTCATGTGTGTCATTATGGAGCCTCCTAAATTGTGGCTTTTTGTTTGGCTAGCGGGAAGAAAAAGAATCCTCACCATTTACAACCTCCAAAAGCAATCCATGATGATTCAGAATATCTGCCTTTTTTGTATGTCCAATGCAGAGTCAGTGAACCATCTCCTCGTTCATTGCTCCTGCTAACTGAGTCTGGGCCTCTCTTATTGCTAGATTTAGCCTAGCGTAGTCTATGCTTCTTGATGTTGGTGATGTCCTTCTTGCCTGGCACAAGGAATGGGAGATGTTTCTGTTACTCGTGTCATTGCGTGGATTGGGTTGCTAATCATGTGTGGGATATTGTGTTGGAGTGGGGTGCAGCCATGGGTCGTTTGAAGTAGCTTGTTTTTGCTTTTCCTTTTGTTTTCTGTTTTTATCTTCTTTTTGATTCACTTTTTGGCGCTACCTCAGTGCCTTTTCAATGAATTATTCAGTTATCTTAAAAAAAATAACTTGCTAATGTCTAACAGTTGATATTTCCATTTATCTATGGTCATTGAATTTCCCTAGCCACCCTGAATAATCTCTGCCTAATTGGATGAAAACTATTGCCTTGGGGTTCCATTCATTCTTGGATTAGCCCTGCCCCAGTTGCTTGAAAGCTTAAAATTCTTTCTCACACTTGAGCTAACTTGAGATGATTTAACTTTTTTTTTTTTTCTTTTTTCTTTTAAAGATGATGCAAATTTTATAAAGGTGAAAGCCAAAAGAAAAAACTGAAACAACAACGGAAACAGACAGAAAACAAAAAGAAAAGAGGAAGAAAAAAGCAAACTACATACAACAGAGCGAAAAGGCTCCAAACCCCAACCCATACACACTCTCTGATCCACTCAGAAAGCAGATAAACAACCTGAAGAAACTCCCTATCTGACTGGTTTTGAAAGACTTGGTTATTCCTTTTCAGTCAAATTGACCATAACAAGGATTTTATCACAGGGACTAAAAGAAGCTGACCTCCACCCTTCTACCAGACCTTTGATTAAATTCGGGGCCATCTAGTCATTGCTGAATCTAACAAAATTGAAGATCAAACTTCCCGTGCATATGGGCGATATATCAGCGAATGATGGTTACTTTTTTCATCAGCACGACACAGCACGTCTACTAGAAAGGAAAATACTACACCCTTTGATACGATCCAGGGTTCGCATTTTTTATCCAAGCATGCAGTCCATCGGAATGCATTCACCTTTAATGCAGCTCCAACCTTCCATCACTTTGCCAAAAGCTTCTGTTGGCAAAGGACTTCACCAAGAAGCTACCGTCAGATTCTAGATCCTGAATATGTCTATCTGTACTAGCACGTGGGACGCAGACCTCTTCTAACAAAGCTAATAGTTGTGGCAGTTGTAGAATCTTGTCATCTCTTAGGTTGGGGCACCATACTAGTTTGCCCCCACTTGCAAATTTACTACAAAGCAGATTGTCAGGACCACTTCTCTTCAAAATCACTCTTTTTTTCAGCTTCTACCTTGGCTTGAATATATTTGGGAATTTACCATAAATTGGTAATGTTGCTCTCCAAATCCTTGAGCACATAATCTTCAATTTGCGAATTTGCTTTGCGATGAACATATAAAAATATCACAATAATATGCTTCTGGTGATCTATAGTATCCTTGACCTGATTGGCAATCTTCGATTGACATCTCCCTGATTTTAGCCCATTTTATAACTTTGTTAGTGTTGCCCTCGATCAGGATTGGGGGTAAGATTAAAGTTTTCGCGATTTTGACTCCTTAAAGTACTGCAGCCTCGACAAAATTTTAGTCCTTAATACCTATAGGATGTGAGCATTCAGTCAACATGACACCTTGGTCACTTTTAACAATGCCCCCAGTACCTGCTTAACCTGGATTCTACGTTGAACAACTATCAAATTTCAAGTGCTAATATCGAGTAGGGAACATTTACTTTCATCTTTAGTTGAATCTTTCCGGCCACATTGAATTATCTTGCCTAGTTAGATGTGTAATGTTTTCTTGAGCCTGTTATGCTCTTCTTTGATAAAATTTCATCATCTTTCAAAAAAATAGAGACAAATTATTGACTTGGGGTTCCATTCACTCATGGATCAGCCTTGTCCGACTTGCATGAAAGCTTGAAATTCTGTCTCAAGATTGAGCTAAACCTGAGATGATTTATCTATAAAAGTCCTTCTGTTATGTTCCAACCATAAGCACCAAAGAGTAGCTCGTACCAATGGATTTTAGCGCAGGGACTAAAAGAAGCTGAATTTTAACGAAATCCGGTTCCATATAGTCAATTCTGAATTTTACAAAATTGACTGAACTTTCCTGCACATATGGGCAAATGTATCAGCGATCTACTAGGAAGGAAAACAGCAATGCCTTTTAATACAATTAGAGTTTCTGTATTTTTTATCCATGCATGCAGTCCATAATGCATTCACCTTTAACGTAGTTGCCACCTTCAATGGCTACAACAAAAGCTTCTGTTGACCAAGGACTTTGCCCATAAAATACCATCAGCTTCTAGATCCCCAATACGTTTGTCTGCACCAGCACATGGTGTATAATCCTCTTCTAATAATGCTAACATTTGTGACAATTGTTGAACCGCGTCATCTCTTAGGTTATGCCTGAACAGGGTGCACCACACAAGCTTGCCCCCACTTGCAAATTTACTACAAAGCAAACTGTTAGAACGCTACTTAACTCCCTAGAATTACTCTTTTTTTTATCCCCAGCTCCTACCCAAGTTTGAATATAATCTGATTGAATAAGATTGAAGTTTTAATGCAGGGGCATTTTCACACAGGGTTAGAGTGGGCTAGCCCGTGGGATGCGGGGACACTTGGGATGGGTTGCCCATGTGAAGTGGGGCCCACGGGGGGGGGGGGGGGGGGGGGGGGGGGGGGGGGGGGGTTCGAGGTCCTAACCCATGTGATGTGGGGCCTGGACTATGAGATAAAGGGATTGATTCGCCACTCTTTATAAGTTTGAGCTTTTAGAGCAAGTGGTTAATTGTCCTACATCAAAGTGGTATCAGAATGGGAGGTCTCGTGTTCGAGATTCCTCATCGGGAGTGATTAATGCAGGGGCATTTTCACACTGGGCTCGAGTAGGGTAGCCTGTAGGATGCGGGGAGACACTCGTGGTGGGTGGCCTGTGTGAAGCGGAACCCATGTGAAGTAGGGCCCACGAGGGGGTTTAGTCGAGGTCCTAACCCGTGCGATGTTGGGCCTGAGCTATGAGATAAAGGGATTGATTCGCCACTCTCTATAAGTTTGAGCTTTTAGAGGAAGTGGTTAATTATCCTACATCAAGTTTTTTCTATTTTAATTTATTGAGGAACTACTGCAACGTCAACAATTCCCCTGGTACCCACCCGAGTTGGATTCCACATCGAACAATTGTCAAATTCAACTGCTAATATCTTGCAGGGAACTTTTCAATTTATCTTTAATCATTGAATTTCTCCAGCATATCAAATAATCACTCTGCCTAATGGACGAGAAGTATTACCTTGGTTTCCATTCATTCTTCAATCAGCCCTGATACCCGTCGGTGCTTGAAATTCCTTCTCACAATTGAGCTAACCTCAGACGATTTGCCTTTAAAAATCCTTTTGTTATGTTCCGACTATAGGCACTACAGAGTAGTGTATATAATAAATTCCACAAGATTTTGTCACATGGACTAAAGAAACTAACCACCACCTGTGTACAATGCCTTTGACTGAATTCAGGACCATCTAGTCAATGCTGAGTCTTAATGAAATTGGAGATCAAACTTCCTGTGCATATGGGCTATTTATCAGCGAATGGTGATTAATTTTTCATCAACACTGTGCATAACACGTGTACTAGGAAGGAAAATACTACACCCTTTGATACTATCAATGCTTAGTATTTTGTATCCAGGGATTGCAGTCCATCAGAATGCATTCACCTTTAACGAGCTGCAACCTTCCATCACTTCGACAAAAGCTTCTGTCGGTGAAGGACATTGTTGGGAAACTACTGGTCAGCTTTTGGATTCTGAATACATCTATCTGCCCCAACACGTGGGATATAGATCTCTTTTAAAGCTAACATTTGTGATAATTGTTGAATCTTGTCATCTCTTAGGTTACGCCTGAGCAGTGGGCACCACACAAGCTTGCCCCCACTTGCAAATTTACTAGAAAGCAGACTATCAGAATACCACGCATCTCCCTAAAATCATTCTTTTATCCCCTAGCTTATACCTAGGCTTGAATGTAATATGCGAGTTTACCATAAAGTGATGATATTGCTCTCCAAATCTTGAGCCTATAATGTTTGATTTGCGAATTTGCGTTGGGATGACCATGCAAAAATGTTACAGCAATATGCTCGCGGTAATCTATTGCCTTCTTGACCAGATGGGCAATCCTTCGTTGATCTCTCTCTCTCTGATTTCGGCCCATTTTATAGCATTGTTAGAGTTGCCCTGAGTATGATCAGGATAAGATTGAAGTTTTTGCTATTTTGATTCCTTGAAGTATTTGCTGCAGCCTCAACAAAATTTGAGTCCTTTACCCCAATAGATTGCAAGCATTCAGTCAACATGATGGTTGCTTCTATCAATGCCCCCGGTACCCGCCTTACATGTATTCCACATCGAAGATCTGTCTAATTCAATTGCTAATATCCAGCGAGGAACATTTCCATTTATCTTTAATTGTTGAACTTCTCTGGCCAAATTGAATAATCTCTGCCTAATTAGAGGAGAAGTATTTCCTTGGGGTTCCATTTGTTCTTGGGTCAGCCCTGCCCAAAGAGTGGCCTGTACTGATAAATTCCTCAAGATTTTATCACAGGGACGAAAAGAAGCTGGCCACTGCCCTTCTACTAGACCTCTGACTGAATCAGGGACCATCTAGTCAATGCTGAATCTAACAAAATTGAAGACGAAACTTCCCGCGGATATGGGCTATGTATCTCCAAATGATGAATCCTTTTTCATCAACACAACACATAACATATCTGCTAGGAAAGAAAACACCGTACCTTTTGATATGATCTGAGGGTCATTATTTTTGTCTAAGCATGCAATCCATTAGAATGCATACACCTTTAATGGGGCTGCAATCTTCAATCGCTTTGGTAAAAGGTTCTTTTTGTAAAGGACTTCGTCGAGAAACTACCGTTAGCTTTTAGAACCCGAATATGTCTATCTGCACCAGCATATGGGATATAGACCTCTTCTAACAAGCTAACATTTGCGACATTTGTCGAACCTTATCTTCTTTTAGGTTGTGCCGAGTGTTTTAAATAGTGAATAGTGTGTAGCGTAGCTTTCACTCTGAAGCATGAGGCATAAGCCATGTAGCGTTTTACGCTACACACTACTTCTAGATATCACATTAAATTTGTGCTTGGGTGCACCAAATATCATGAAAATTTGCACCAAATTAGACAGACTAATAGTTAAATTTCATGATATCTGGCGCAACCAAAGACAACAAAAAATAATAGGAAAAAATAGGGCAAAAGATTAAACAAAAAGTGCAACATAATTGGTTTAATACTATTACTTATATTGTTTAACTAAAGTCACTGAAAACATTAAATGATTTTGTTTTAGGGAAAAAATTTCAGTGAAAAATAACTTGTAGTGTATGCTATGTAGCATGTAGTGGATGTAAATTAGCATGTAGCATAGGCTACATTCAACTGAAGCTATTTTCATGAGCTACATAGTGTAAGGGTAAGCTACACTACATAGCATAAGCTACATGCTACGTTGTGCAAGCTATTTAAAACATCGGTTGTGCCTGAACAGGGGACACCCACAAGCTTGCCCCCACTTGCAAATTTACTACACAGAAGACAGTCATATCACTCTTTTTCCCCAGCTCCTAACCAGGCTTCAACATAATCTGAAAATTTACCATAAACTGGTAATATTGGTCCCCAGTTCCTCGACCCTATGATCTTCGATTTGCGCAATTGATTTAGCAAACATTTTCCCACAACCATTTGACTATAAGAATATTCCTATGAATGGGGTTCTCCTTTGGGCCTGTTCTTCATCGCCATTTTCCTTGCATCTCTGCATTCACCTGATACATTCGCCTATTACTGTGCCTGCCATTCCGAAAGTGCTTGCATACACCTTCTGTGCCACTGATGATATTTATGAGCATCCTCTCTATTCTTTCACAGAAAATTCATTTTGAGTGGGTTTAAGTTTAGCCATTACTTTGAATAGGCATTGGAAGAGGGACGACTGATATGGTGACATGTCTGCTATGGCTGATTTGATCCATGTAATCCTTCCCCCCATTGAAAGCATTTTACCCTTCCAGCTTGTGAATTTCCTACTGCCTCTCCCAGTGACAGAATCCCAGACTTCAATTCTGGACCTCCCAACATAAAGAACCCCAAATGCTCAATCAGGAATGAGACTGTATAGCAACTAACCTGTCACTATGGCGTTGACTGATCATTGACCAGATTAACACACTTCTCGTTGTTTTTATGAGGATAGTTTATTAAGAATTCTCTACATACCAGAATTCTTCCTTCATTGGAAGAAATACTTTTTTTTTTTTTTGGAATAAGGGATGGGAACAGAATTAGGTTTTGGGAGGATGCTTGGTTGGAAGATCCTCTTAGGGTGGCATATCCACGACTGGCAGCATTGGCCACAGATGTGACGTTATGGTTGACTCATGTTATACATTCTTGGACTCAGGGCTGGCTTGGACTCGTCCATGTTGTAGAAACGTGCGGAAAGTGGAAGAGATTGGATTTCTCTCTCGATCTAGGAGACTAAGCGAAGTTCCCCATCCTTGGGAACTAGTGATGCTATGTCTTGGCCCAAAGACAAATATGGGATATTAACAGTTGCTCTTTCTACAACATGATTACCGGGCTTCAACCAAGAGGGAAAAAAGGGCACGCATCCTTTTTGTGGTCATATGGGGCCCCTTGCGGCCCTCGGTGGGCAACCTTCAAAAAAAGAGAATGATGATTTTTAATGCTTGCTTAACGTGCCTTTGGAATCAAGAGTTGGTCAACCTTAGTTCGTGGCACAAGGGTGGAGTAGGGAAGAGTGGAAGATCGTTGTGGATGCTATCCTTGCTTGTCGAATTGTGGGCATTATGGGGAGAGAGGAGCAGTCGATATTTCTGCAATCAAAAGTGCTCCTCCTGCTGAAGTTTTTAGGAGGGATAAACTAGATGTGTTAGGATGGGCCTCGATTGTATCCTCCCCAAAAGATTGCAGTCCATTGAAAGTATTGGGTCAAATGTGTAACTAGCAGGTTGGTGTATTCTTCAATGTTGTCAAATCGCATATGCCATTGTATGTGATCAGCATATGCGATCACACAATCGCATATGCCATGGCATATTTTTTATAAAATAATAAAAAATTTAAAAATGAAAAAAAATTTTAAAAAATGAAAAAAATCTAAAAAAATAGGAAAAACTTGCCTAATTAGTACACATGATTGGATTGAGTTATTTTACTTATTTCATTATAGTTTGAGTGTTTCATTAAGTTATATATTTAATTACTTATATTATATTATATAAATTTTAACAAAACAATCAAGCTACATTAAAAGAGAACTAATTATTATAAACTTCGAGCAAAGAAATTTTACTGATAAATGGATAACATGAAACAACTTACAAGTTATAACTTATAGCTTAATTTACAAAAAGTAAGCACAACTTATAAAATACAAAAAATAAACATACTTGAAGTAATTGTAGAGAGATTAGAGTAAGAGAGAGAGTAATAGATTTAGAGCTTTGGAGTAGAGAATAGTGAAAATGGAGGGGATATGAGTGTCTATTTATAGGCCAAAGTTCTCCAAATTGAAAAAAAAATAAAAAAAATTGCTTCCACTCTGATTATTAGGAAATATGCGATCGCATACTCTCATATGCGATCGAATATTTATCGCATATAAAAGTATGCCATGGCATACTTGCCAGGATCACATATGCAATCACGGCATATGCGATTCGATCCACAGTATGCGCATATGCGATCACATTTGACAACAATGGTATTCTTTACTTTATTTTTTGGATTCCCTTGGATTTGAGGGGTTTTTCGTATTCTTTGCGGGGCTGACCCCACCTAGTCAATAAAAATATCAACTTTCAAAGATTTTTTTTCCGTGGGTAATACTTACTATGCAATTCAAAATTGCTTAGATAATGCATGAGTATCAGGACTGAATTATTTAAAATAATTTCTACTAAAGGTGGAAAGACATGCTTATTGAGTGTGAGCACAAGCTGATTAGTATGTACTGTTTTGTCTCTATTGGTGTTGGATCTTTTATTATTCACCAGTTGATCTCCTGCTATACTATTATTTTTCCATAAATTGCTCTGTTGTTGTGATATTATTAGTTGAAAATTAAAGACGAATGAGGAACGATTACTGTTATCATTCTCGTTGTTGTTGTTGCTGCTACTTGTAAGTTTTTGTGGTCTGACATTAAGCCTCAAGGCAACTTGTAAGGGAATTGGTACTCTTGTTTTGCACTTGGTAATGCAAGAGCATTTTCACACTGGACTCGAGCGGAGTGGCTTATGTGAAGCGGGGGCACACTCGGGGTGGGCGGTCCGTGTGAGGCGGGACACATGTCAAGTGGGGCCCACGAGGGGGGTTCAGCCGAGTGCTTGACCTAGACTATGAGATAATGGGATTGATTCGCCACACTCTTTCAGTTCAAGCTTTTAGAACAAGTGCTTAGTTGTCCTGCATCAAAAGTGGTATCAGAGTGGGAGGTCTTGTGTTCAAGACTCCTCACCGAGGGTGATTAATGCAGCCACATTTTCACACCGGGCTCGAGTGGGGTGGCTTGTGTGAAGTGGGGGCACACTTGGGGTGGGCGACCTGTGTGAGGCGGGACCCATGTGAAGTGGGGCACATGAGGGGGGTTCGGCGAAGGGCCTGACTTGAGCTATGAGATAAAGGGGTTGATTCAAGGTGTCCCGTATCCGTTACGATACGGGCGTATCGGCCGATACGTATCGGTAACGGCGGTGGCCGTTATGCGATACGGGGTCGTATCGGCCTTACGTTTTTTTGCACCCGTATCGGCCGATACGGGCCCGTATCGGTCCGTTACGGGCGTAACGGTCTACCCGTAAGGGCCACCCGTACGGTCAAAAAACGGTTAAAAAAAATTCGTTTTAAGCTCCTTTTTGCTTGTTTTTTTTCAAATTTCTTGCTTCAAAACTGCTTCTCACTCCTTCTACTACCAATTTCGACCAACCTTGGCTGGGCATTTGAGATAAAAACACATTATATATTAGGATTTTGTTGAATCGAAGCGGGGGCCATTTTTCAGAAATTCCGAATTCTTCAAAATAGGTATTTATACTTTTTAAAATATGTTTTGCTGTTTTAATCATGTCATATGATGTGTTAATCATAGTAGAACATGTTAATGTGCATTTTTCAGATTTGGGGTGCCATTTAATATTTTTTTAATATTTTTTTCTATTTACGCATGTATTTTGACCCTTTTTTTTAAATTCGAAAAATCAATTTTTAATGGTTTTGTTTTGCTGTTTTAATCATGCCATATGATGTGTTAATCATAGTAGAACATATTAAGTGCATTTTACAGATGGGGTGCCATTTAATATTTTTTAAATATTTTTTTCTATTTACGCATGAATTTTGACCCTTTTTTTCAAAATTCGAAAAATCAATTTTAATGGTTGTTTTGCTGTTTTAATCATGCCATTGATGTGTTAATCATAGTAGAACATATTAATGTGCATTTTACAGATTTGGGGTGCCATTTAAATTTTTTTTTATATTTTTTCTATTTATGCATGAATTTTGACCCCTTTTTTTTTAATTCGAAAAAATCAATTTTTAATGGTTGTTTTACTGTTTAATCATGCCATTTAATGTGTTAATCATAGTAGAACATATTAATGTGCATTTTACAGATTGGGGTGCCATTTAATATTTTTTTATATTTTTTTCTATTAAACATGAATTTTGACCATTTTTTTTAATTTGAAAAAATAAATTTTTAATGGTTGTTTGCTGTTTTATCATGCCATATGATGTGTTAATCATATAGAATATGTTAATGTGCATTTTTCAGATTTGGGGTGCCATTTAATAATTTTTTAATATTTTTCTATTTACGCATGTATTCACAAAGGTTTATCTCTTGTCAAGGTGTTCGAGAAATCCTCAAAAAATAATTGCAAACACCTAATGTAAGATATTTTCAATTACATTCATTCTAATATATCTATCATTGATAGTAGATAGTTAGAAAATTAAATATATGAATTTTGTAGTCAAATTCAGGTTATTTGGTTCATAAATTCATCAGAACGTCGATACAACTTCTCACCAAAGAGTGGACCGTACACCACCATAAACATGTTCCAATTTATAAATGAATGCATATTTGGAATGTTAGAATATTCCGGATTAATCCAATTTTTATATTTTTTTGGCAAAAAAATTTTTTGCGCGTTACGGGCCGTACGCCCCCGTATCGCGTTACGCCCCCGTATCCGTATCGGTTTTGGAGGTCACCGTTACGCCACCGATACCGATACGGCACACCTTGGTTGATTCGCCATGCTTTATCAGTTCAAGCTTTTAGAGCAAGTGATTAGTTGTCCCCCGTCACTTAGTCCCTTGATAATTTTTCTTTAGAGAAAAAAAATCGCTGTGGTGTTTGCTAGAATCCTTAACCTTGTGGATCATTAGAGGTAACTTTTATCTGACATCGCTTGAGAACTTGTCCCCAAGACAAATGACAAAATTAGATTAAAAAAGTCAATAATAAGAGGTCATTTGTTCAACTATTTCAACAATACTCCTAGTAGGCTTACACCTTGCCCTGTTTTCATTATTTGTGGTAGACACAAGAAATTAACTTGCGTTTTCTTTTTCTTTCTTAGTGCTACTAGCAAATTTTTTTACGTGGTTTTGTTTAATTGTATTGAGTTTGGGTTGGCTTAGTAAAATTAAATTGCGATTTTTCAAAAATGAAAAAAGGAATTAATCTTGAATTGTTTAGATTTTAGCGGTAGTTCAAGGATTTTCTGATATCATTGTAATCAATGATCAATCAATAAAAAAAAGACCTCATGGGTGATAAAATCAGTTTGGGCCTTCAAACTGAATCTTAATTCGTGAGAGATATTCTTCTTCTTTTTTCCTTTTCCTTTTCCTGTTGTTTTCATTCCCTAGTGCCCATTGAGACATTGAGTTGAACCGGATCCTTCAAATCTGTAAGGTACCGTGCCTTATATGGACTCATTGGTGTTTGTTAGGATCCATGTTGTGTGTTTTCTTTGAAGGGTATTTCGTATTCCATTTTAGAAATTTAGAAATTAAATAATTAATGAGTAAAAAGGTATTTTGATAAGAAAAGATACTAAAGTATTAGATACATGGCTCTGTCCATGTACACTGAGATTTGACTCCAAATGAGTCTGGCAACTAGAGTAGCTTTCATACTTAGGAAACATAGTTGAGTGAAAGTTGACTTGGTTTGGTTATGTGCAACAGAGATCAAGAATTGCGCCAGTTAGGAGTGTGTTGGTAGTGGTACAAGTCGAAGGCTTCAAAGGGGCAAGGGTAAGGCCTAAAAGGATATGGGTGGAGGTAGTAAGAAAAGATTTGAAGACCTATGGTCTAATTCAAGTTTTGGCCCTTGATAGAGAGGAATGACATACAATGATTCATGTAGCTGACCCCAATTAGTTGGGACAAGGCTATGATGATGATTATGATGGTGAAGAAGTTTTAATCAAGATATTTGTTTGTGTTGGTTTGCTCCAAGGTGGGTCAGTGTAGATCTTGAAGAATGGAAGGGTGCTGACAAAATAGGAGGGTTCGAACACATTAGAAAGAGGCCCAACGCTGTTGACTTTGGGTTTTATATGGATGTCATGCCTTTTTTTTTTTTTTTTTTTTTTTTTTTTTTCAAATTATGCGCCAAAATACAAGGGGTTGAGAACACATCGGAAAGTTGCCCAACACGTTGGCTGATAGTGGTTTTTATATGGACAGCATGTCTATTATTGTTTCATCGAACTGACATAAATTGGGTCAGGTGTCCCATAAAATGAGACTCTTCATAGATCAAATACAACAAAATAAACAAAAACTTGTTTCGGGGAGCACTCAAGCTCATGTAAGTCAAAGGGCGTTGATCGGTTGGCAAGAGCTTATTGTCATCTAAACCAGTCGAACAAGCTTGAAGGAAGGAGAAGACAATTGAGGGTGATGAGATGAAATACTGCTTGTGGACAAGAGAGCTTCATCTCTCTTAGATGTAGGTGCCCTGACGTCGAAGATGAGCTCCTTTTTTTGTTGAACAAATAACACCTCCTTATATAGACCAGTAGATGTGGCATGTGCAATGCGTATGGAGAAAGAACGTTGTTTGCAAGACGTGGGAGAAAGTTGTGGAGAAGCTGTTGAAAAGGAGAGTTATTTGATACCTTAGTAGAGTATGATGGTTGATTATTAAGCACTTTTACATTGTACACGTGGCATAAGATTAGTAAAATTTCACCATCCAAGTCGTGGGCCATACTTTAGACAAGTCATCATTCAAAATTCAAATCAAGGATCCTGACTTTTGATTAATAAGCATTTGCTTGTTAAATTTGGACCTTTCACTTTCCATTAATTGTCCATTAATAAGATAGTGAAACAAATCAATGTAACTTTTAGTTTAAGAGTCATATAAGTCATGGCTCAAGATATTATCTACAATTTAGTTTTGAGTTAATTATTTACCGCATGACCAATTTCTTAGTGACGTGTACGAACCATCATACTTTGTCAAAGTATCAAAGTTTCTTGGTTTTGAAAATCAGGAGAGTGTCTAGCAGCCAGGCGGCTTTACCTAATTACCTAAATGCCTTACTTTTACTTTAAAGCCCCATATCCTTTTGTAATGCAAAATTTTAGGCATCTGGAAGACAATTGTGTGGACAATTTTAGCCCCTGCCAACTCTTGCTATATATGGTAGAGATGTTGAAGGAAATTGGTTGGATGAGTACCAATCATGGCTGAACATGCAGCGCCCGGGTGGTTTAGCTAAAGCCATTCGGAAGTTGTACAACATTAGTGGTGGGGCTTCCTCCTTGTGGGCAATGAAGACAATATTTATGGCTAGCTAGTTGAATCAAGTATGAGATTTCCTTAACAAAATGATCGCTACACGTGGTGAGGTAGGAGGGGACACCTTAATGGAAGAAGAAGCCTATTGGAAGGTGTCATGTGTTATTCTTTGGATTTGTGTGCCGACCTCACATGGACAAATTGATGATTGCCTTGCACAATTGTAGGACAATAAGCTACCGGCCATAACCAAAAAAGCGTAAGACTCCAATGAGGAACAACATCGAGGAAGATTGTTGGTTTGGCAAAAGTAAAGCTTCATTAGTAGAGAGTTGTCAATGTTGTAGAGTGACAGTATCATGAGGCCAATCATTTTGATGGACATGGTGGGCTTAAACCAAGGAGCTTCAAATATTGCAATCCTAGTACTAACATGGCCCTTTGGTAAAGGGTCCTTGGAACAAGATGTGCCAACATTTGAAAGCAGCCACCCCCACATCTCAAGACAAGTGCATGAACAATGATCTCAAGACATGTAAGTGGATTGGGTTGAGGGCATTCTTAAGCCCATCACTTCACTGACCACAACTTTGTGTCTCGGGATTCAACATTTTTTCCGATGGTTGCTCAAACAACGAACCCTTTTCATTACAAGACAGATTAAATGTTTACTTAAACAACAAGTTCCTTACATTTTCCATTCCGAATAACAGGACTTGGATTATGATCATTTGCAATTCGGATCCCTATTTTTGTTGTCCTAAGATTATTTATATGCTCATATTGTTGATTAAGGTTTAATGTAACTTTATATTTAGAACATGCTTTGATTTTTGCAATAGTATGAGGAACAACAAATGAAATAGTTCAATGTTTAGAGCTTATCCTCACAATTAATTTGATTTTCTTGATTGGGGATTTATTGTCAATTTCTTCTCTTTCTTTTTCTTTAGAATGATCTATATCTACATTTTATTTGCAACATATGTTTTGCTGCTCAAACAAAATTCGGCCTATGCTGGGGGTTTTAGGAACACAACTGCTAGCAGCTTTTGCACCCTGAACTATAGAAATTTTGACAGGAAAGATTGTTTAGTTATGATTTCTTTCAGTTGTTGATGCTATCTTACTGGTAAAGGTGCCCACTGGTTTTATTTTGTGACTGCTTTTCCAATAAGCAACTTTTGGAAATGTTATTAGATGGATAATGCTCTAAGTCATTCTATGAAACTGGAGTTTGAGGAGATATCTTAAGCGCATCTTTGCTGGACTTACAGCAATGATAATTATATTCTTATTTAGCACCACATGGATAACCTGAGCAGGTTAATTGAAAACTGAAATATAGGTGGGATGTGAAGAGAACAATGCAAGTTGTCAATTGTCATTGATGGACTTGCTAGTCACTACTTCATTTGGGGATTGATTATACAACCATGAAAGGCATGCAAAATTTTATATATATATATATATATATATATATATTATATATATATATATATATATATATATATATATATATAGTTTTAGGTTTGAGCAGTTGAAGATCTGGACATGCAGGACATGACTTGTGCACCTTTGGATCCATAATTTTGCTACTTCCAAAAAACCAAAAAGAGCATTTGTTCTTCTTTGTTATATTGTTTTTGGAATTGCTCTGTATGTCTGAGCCTCCAAAATGGAAGTGAAAAATGACATGAAAGCACCACACTTATTCCTTTGTCACAATATCTACTGTACATAGCAAACAAATAATAAGAAACCATTCCAAAAAAAGGAAAAAGGAAAGAAAAGAAAAGAAACCATTCCAATAAAGAAAAAAAAAACAAATAATACTTAAAGAAACAATGGACATCGAAGCTATCAGCATCATTCGCTCCCTTGAGGGTTATAGAAAACCCATGAGAATCAAACAAGTGAACAACTAGAATTATGGTTATTTGATATTCCTTGTCATTGATGCCTAAAAGGATGGAGTAAAGTAGCATGAGAGGGAGCCATCTATTAATGGTTTCTTTGTTACTGAATGAGTGGATGCTGACTGTGGGGAACGAGAACTCATCGATCAAAAGCTGACGAAAAGAGAAAATCTAAGATAGGATCAGTTTCATTCATATTTAACCTTAGTATGGTATTGGTTTTTATTGGTTGTTGCTATCTTTAGTTCTGTAGTTCTTTAGTGGATTTTTCTTTCCTTATTTTTTGGGTATGGGATTGATGACACGCGACTGTTAAATGAAAGATCCTATTAAGTTTTGTTCATTCATCGGACCAAGTTTGAAGTTTCGACTGAAATTTAAGTTTTCCATACATTTATGAAAAGGCCAGTAATTATATAAAAGAAAATGCTGTTGTAAACTAAACATTTGTTACAGATTATACACAGCTTAGACTGTAGTCAAATGGTGTACACTGTAGTCAAGATGATTGGCCACATGGAAGCATGAGGGTTGATGCTGATGAGAGGTTGCTGATTATTTCAGGCCATATTTTTCTAACCTTTTTTGTTTTAGTTGCTCATAGTCGGTAGCAATTAGTATATTACCACGCGTCTTTCATGGACTGCTTGCATTCTGGAAGTTTGTCAGTCATTAAGGGGGCATTTGGATCATAATTTACTCAAGCTACTTATGCCTCAAGTAACTTATCTTGGTTTCTACTTGTTAAGCTAAAGTGATTAAGTAACTTTAAGTAAAAAAGTTACTTATAATATAATTGATCATAAACCAAACTTATCTCAAATAAGTTATCTACTGTTGTAAGTGGAAAAAGTAACTTATTTGGTGGTATCCAAATGGACCTTAATTGTTTTAAGGTTAGTACTGAGTGGAGGTCCTCACAATTGCTGCTTTTTTTTTTTTTTTTCTGTTTCTTTTTCCAAGGCAAAAATGTTTTTTTTTTTTTCCCAATCTGATTACTTGGACTTTTATTTATTTATTATTATTTTTTGTGCAGTACTGCTGGATGCCCATTTGGTGAGGGCTGCCACTTCTTGCACTATGTTCCTGGGGGCATCAATGCTGTCACTCAGATGACCAATCTTGGCAATCCTGCTGTCCCTCCAATTTCTAGAAACCCAATGGTCCCCCACCAGACCATTCCTGACGGCTCATCTCCACCGACCGTGAAAACCCGCATGTGCAACAAGTATAGCACAGCAGAAGGCTGCAAGTTCGGTGACAAATGCCATTTTGCCCATGGTGAGAGGGAGCTTGGCAAGCCCATCATTCCATCGCATGAGGAGCGCCATCTGCCACCCCACCGTCGGGTCGAGCCTGCCCTTCCAGGCCTTGCAGCTGCTGCAAGCTTTGGTGCCTCCGCCACCGCCAAGATCAGTGTCGATGCCTCCCTTGCAGGTGCCATCATTGGGAAGGCTGGGGTCAACTCGAAGCAGATCTGTCGCGTCACTGGTGCCAAACTTGCCATACGGGAGCATGAGACAGATTCCAACCTTAGGAACATAGAGCTTGAGGGGACCTTTGATCAGATCAAGCAGGCTAGTGCAATGGTCCGAGAGCTGATCGTCAACATTAGTGCTGCCAATGCCCCGACGAAGAACCCCCCTGGTGCTCCGCCTTCGGCCCAAGGGAGCAATTTCAAGACTAAGCTGTGTGAAAATTTTGCAAAGGGCTCGTGCACATTTGGGGAGCGGTGCCACTTTGCGCATGGTGCCAGCGATTTGCGCAAATCCGGAATGTAAGCACCCTATCTCTCTCTCTCTGTCTCTCTCCATTGCTTCCCTCTTCCATTGATTTAGTTTTTGGGAACTGCATGCCAATCAAGTGGAATTGTAGTGTGTAAGAGCTCTGTTTGATGATGCAATACAATGTTAAAACTCCTTTTAGAAGCTTGGGATATTTTGGGTTTCAACTGGCATGTTTGGGCTGCAGAGGCTTCTATTTCTAATGGAGAAAAATTTCAAACTCTGTCAGTATGCTGGATGATACACAAGTACTTAGAAATTGCATACTTGGGGTATGAGTATTTCAAACTAAATTATTCAAATCATGGGTGCCAGTTTAGATGTATCACGATCCCAAAGTTATATTACTTGATAGTTATAAATGAAAAACATTCTACAGTCCTATATCAACCAAACAAGTTGTGTGAATCAGAGGTTATTGTTCTAACAATCTGATTTTGGGACGTTGACGTAGTTTGTGACAGAGGGTTGCACACCTTACTCGGTTTGATTTGAGTTAATTTGTGCCACATGTACAATTTTCAAATGCTTGCATGTCAATAATCAATCCCAGCCCGAGTATCAACTACCATCTCTACTAGCGATGGAGAACTGTACTGGTTCTGTTGTCGGGGTGTGGAAATGATTCAGTGGTGGTGCGTCAATTGCTGAAACACTCCCATATGTTGGCTTTGTTTTAGTGGGTAATATTTGTGCAAGTGGGTAGCATTTGGACCGTACAGATTATTACTATGGTTGGTAGGAGTGCTTCTGAGGTGCTCTTGCTCGCCCTTTGTGGCAACCTGTTTATACCATATAGAAATGTTTACATCGACCATCTTCGTTCCTGTTAAACAGTTAACTAGTGTATAACATACCTGCTCAGGATTGTAAGATGGGTGTTTGGGAAAGGCTTAGCCCGATTTCTCTATCTGGAATGCTTGGTAGGCAATGCATTCCAATGACAATCTCTATTCTAGATTTCGAGTTGTCTTGCAGGTGTTTCCAAAGTTAACCCCCTTGGATTGCGCCAGTGTACTCGGTTTATAGCTTTGTGTCCATCCCAGGTGTCATCATCTAGACAAAAGCACTAGGGGATGGTGCGTCCACTAGGTGGATCCTGCTTGAGAAGATGTGGGTTCTGCCTGGCTCACTTACCTTATCTATCTACCTTACAGACCGCGCCGTTTGAAAAATGAAGGTGGGACGTGTCACCTTGGCACATGCGGGGCTCTCCAAGATGTTCAGTGGCATGTTGCACGTTAGCACATGTGAAGTGGTTGTAGATGGACTATGGCACGTTGGCACAGGGGCCCTTGAAAATGACCGTGGTAGATGTTGCATCTGGGCCCACCTGAAGACAGGTGGTGGCACATTGGCACGTCTGGCCCTCTAAGCTGGACGGTGGCACGATGATGCGCCAGGGGGGGACGATTGGCGCGTGGGCCGGCTGAAGATGGATATGGGCGCATTTGGCTCAGTTCATAAGTAAATAATGTGCGAAAAGGGCCCATGGTTTTGTGATTCAGGTTGTTAATTCAACCAAGTCCTATTGGATGTGATATTCCTAACCGTTTAATTACTCCCTCTCAAATCGATGGTTAAGAGGAAATATAGTAATGGTCCAATACTGAGGGGAACCATTTTTGGCTAGATATGCCAATCTTAAAAGATCGACGGTATTGATCTAAGAATCATGGGCTCCAGCATGTATAAAATAAGTTGAAGTGCATCTACAGACTTCTCCCATTTCTTTTTTGCCGTCCGTTGGTTGATAAGTAGTTTTGCACTGCCTTGAACGGCGCGGATTAAGTAATACCCCCGCCTGTTCCTAGCTCGGGACAGGCTAGGCTTCGAGGGGCCTCCGTGATGTATTGATTTCATGCACACCTTCCATTCATTTTTTTCACATCATTTTATATTACGAACTAAGAAATTAGAAATATAAAAGGCTCCTGTGGACCACAGTGGGTATTAAATTTCCACAGTTGAAAATATGTTGGGGACCACAGAAATTTTGGATCAAGATTATATTTGTTTTTTAAATTAATCCACATGCATATGACCATATAAACATGTAGGATGGCAAATAAACGACACGTTGAGCCTTAAGATGGTTTCTAACGGTGGGCATCCATAGCACCACTGCTTCCTGTTGTGTGGTCCATTTGAGCCTTGGATCAGCCTTAAATTTAGAATAATAATATAAAATGATATGGAAAAAATAAATGGACCGTGTGGATAAAATCCATACATAAATGTGACCCCCCAGTGGCCCCTCAGAGCCTCTGCCTGTCCCGAGCTCTGAACAGGCAGGGGTAGTATCTAATCCGCGCCCCATTTCAACGCATAGCTGAATGGGCGGATCGTTGCCTGAGAGTAGCGCTGTACATGAACCGAGTTTGCTCAGTAAGCTAGCTAGACTCGGCTCGAGAAAGATGGATTCGACTTGGTTCGGAATTGAGTTCGAGCTGAGTCGAGTTGATTTTTTGAACCGGAAAAATTTTTGAACTGAGATCGAGCTTGTCCGAGCTCGACTCAACTCGGATCGAACCCCAACTCAAATCAAACTTAGATCAAACCAGTTTAGTGATTTGGTTATTTTGATATTGATGTTGCTCACTAAGTGTTTGATGAAATGACTCAATGAAGTGTCACCGGGTTGCAAGGAAGGTATGTATATGAAACAAATACCTTTTTTCTTTATTGATATTGCCTGCAAGGTGTTTGATGAAATACTTGTAAAATTGCTGTTATTATTTTACATACAGTGAGAATTTAAAGATGCAGTACATGTATTTGTAAAAATGCTGCACGGGCAAACTCAGCTTGAACTAGCCTAAGCTGTTTACCGAACTAAGCCGAGCTGGCTAGTCAGGCTTGAGGATCAAGCTGAGCTGAGCTCAAGTTGGGTCAGCTAGTGGCCGAGCTGAGTTTGAGCTGAGTCAGCTAGTGGCCGAGCCGAGTCGAGCTGTGCCAAGCTCGACCTCGACTCAACTCGGCTCAACTCGTGAACACTTCCATCCATGGTATGTCCTACCATACGGGTGGACCCGATCCAGCTTCCTGTCTCGTGGGAGTTCTCAAAGTCAGAGAACCTACGCGGAAATTTTGTACGATTGACTCACCTACCGGCTGATTACTGAGTGTAATCACTCATGTGCATGCACATGTTCTCGACACAAGTCATGCTATTTGCATCAATCCAAACCGTTCAGATCATCGGCCCTTCTTAAGGCCACCACTTTATAATGGACAGCTGTTCGTTGTTGGACAGTTGACAAGTTTCCATGTCAGCTTCCCATCTCTTGGCCATCACCGAAACTGTTAAAACCATTCTTGCATGTCCCCTCATTTGTACGGTTTAGATTGAGGAAAGTCTATGCTGCCACGTGGAGGGTTGCTTATAGATGTGCATGTGTTGTCATACTCTAACCGCGTTGACGGTCGAGATGAGTTAAAAGAGTATTTTTACGCTGACGGAGTATGATCCATTATGACCGTCTATTAGATGTCCATCAATTGACAATTTAAAGAAATACGTTCGGTTAGTTTCGTATTTCTGACCCATCAGAACGTGGAATCCCGTAATTGGAAGCTTCGATTTGAATTTCATATTGCCACGTGTACAATTTCCAAGTGCATGCGTACGAACCATCCCCTCCTTCTAGAGTAATAATTTCTTTCATAATCAGGAAGCCTCTGGAGTCCTCGAATATTGTCGCGTACCGTGTGCATGTATCCCGCCTAGGAATCTCGAATCTTGACTGATCAGAATTACTTGAGGAGAAAAAGCTTGATACTCTGACAGACTGCTGTGGATGATACTCGGGCACAGAGAAACAACCTTGAAATTGCATAGGTGGCATAACTTATCCAATTTAAACTGTCCAAATCATGGGTCTCGGTTTAGATGTGTCATGAATTACAAAAAAAAAAATACATTTATATTGATACCTAATTATCAGACTGGTGGACATTTATTGGACGCTTAATAAATTTCCAAGGATTCGTGGATAAACAAGTGTCCACGAACAAGAGGTTATAACGATCGACCCATCTGGTTTTGGATTGTGGCTTGGGTAATGTGGATTCCGTAATTTAATCGGTTTTATCTGAGTTAGTATACGCCACATTTAGAATCCTGGTGTGCCTGCCTATCAAGCATCCTACTCTGCCAGGGTATCAAATAACATCCCTAATTGATATGTTTGGAGAGGGTGATTGTACATAATACACATGTACTCAAGCATAGTAAACATGAGATATAACGTAACTGAAACTCAACCATCCCAACTGTGGGGCCCGCTGTTTCCTAGGTGCGGAACTCGGAACTTATTGAAAGATATCTCGTCCTCATCAATTTACATTTAATTGTCGATTCTGGACTTTGGCTATTTTATTTTCGCTTTAGCTATCCATTGGATGAATACCAATTGAGTATTTTAAAGATAAATCTAGCCTTATGTTTCAGTTTAAAGTGCATTAATATGTGATCCCAAGTTTGGATGGTTTTGGCGTACGTATAAAACATTTACTCCACCAGAGTATCAATGGTGTTTTCTGCAAGTGATAGAGGGACGAGGATTGCCTACTGAGTCTGCCAGTACTAGGATGGCTACTGGACAGTAATGTGTGGCACATATATATGTTTTTATCTGTTTTTCCAGTATAAGCCCAAAGTTGAGATAGATTCAAATCTCAAGAAAACAGCAGTGATTGAATGCCCACCATTAAATTAAAAACTTCCTAGTATCTATTTATTTTCCATTCAACCTATTGATTGGGTAGGTCATCAAGGTAAAATACAAATATCATCTTCATTCAAAACATTGGTGGCCCCAAGACGCTTTTAATGGTGGGCGTTTAATAACCCCTGTTCCTTGTGGTGTGGTACACATGATGTTTAGATCAAACTCCTTTTACGATCAAGCCCTAAAACAATCTGGAACAATACAACATGAATAAAACATAAGCATCATCATGGGTCCACAGAGCAGTAGTTACTGACAGCGCCAGTAGGCAATCCGCGTCTGTGGGAAGCGGATTAGCTGGTGTAACACACGTACCGTGTTGTGCGAAGACAAGCGCTGACTCGTCTCCTCGAGCCGTGGTGTACAAACGGTTCAAAGGAGATTAAAGTTTCATGGCCTCAAAATGATGTATATATAATATCCATTGTGTTTATCCATTTGTCACGATCAATTTAGAGCATGACCCAAACTCAATTCAACCACCCCACAAACAACAGCCAGGATAGTGATTTTCTCCGTTAAAACATTCAAAGGGCCCACCATAATGTTTATTTTCCATCCAATCTGTTCGTAAGGACATAAAAACATTGTTAAAGAGTAAAAACCAATATCATATTGAATCAAAACTTCTGACCACAAAAGAGTTTCAATTGTAGACTTTTAATCTCTCATTACCTTTTGCAGTGTAGTCCACTTAATCTTCGGCTCAAGCCTTATAATGATCTCGATGAATGGACAGCCATATAATCATCTCGACAAATGGACGGACAGCTTGGATATAACACATATCTCATGATGGCCCACAAAACTTGATGACATAAACACACCAGCTAGATCTTTGGTTTGATTAGCTACTGAACCCGATAACAGCAAGCCTGCTACTGAAGTGACGTCACCATGTTATTTGGCCTTACATGATGCATGTGTTGTATACACACCATCGATCCATTGGAGAAATCAATTTAGGGCTTTATACAAAGAATGGGGCTGATTCAAAGTTTTGGGACAGTGATGCAGAACATTGAAACCTGGCTAAGGCCCACCATAATGTTTATTTGAGATCTGACCTGTTTATAAGTTAAAACAGACATGGAATAAGTGAAAAATCTAAATATCAGCTTGATCGAAAACTTTTATGGCCAAAAGAAGTTTTTACTGATAGGAGTTCAATCCCTACTTTTTTCTGTGGTAAGGTCCGCTTGAGCTTTAGATCTGTCTTAATCTTTGGATCATGCTCCAAAATGATCTCTCGAAATTTATAAATGGTTTGGATACAATACGTTATTCATGGCAGAGCTCACCGAACGTGGTATTCGGTAGGGAGACAGATGCTTGAGGTTGAGTAGGGAGACTCCTGAAGTGATGTCACCTAGGTTTGTGGGTCCCACGAGTATGTTTTGTCTCCACATTGTCCATCATTTGGAGAGATGATTTTACGTCACCTGTCAAAGAATAAATTAGATCCAAAGCTTGAGCGCACAGTAAACAGTGAAAAGAGTTACACCCGCCATTAAAAACTTCTAACGCCACAAAAGTTTTTGATTGATATTTGTATTTTCCCTTCTTTAATGTCAATGTTAACTTATGAACAAGTTGATCTCAAATAAACATCACGGTAGACCTTTAGAAGGTTTCAACGGTGGCATCACTCTCCCCACTGTTTTCTGTGGTGGGGTCCTTCAGCTTTGGCTCGTTCTTTTGATCATGCCCTAAAATGATCTCTCCAAATAGATGGACAGTGTGGATACAACACATACATCATGTGGCCCACGGAACTTGGTGACGACAGATCAGGAGCGAGTCTCGCCGCTCAACCTGTAAGTAGCTAATCCGCGTCCCGCTTGCATCGTTCCGCTGATTGATTGAAACGTGTAACATGCTCCCTGCACCATGAGGAAGGAAAACCTGTACAACACGTCTTTCCGCAGTCGAGCTCCGCGGGCTACCATATTGAGTGTGTATCATCCAATCCGATGGACACCACCCTACTTTCCAGCGCCCTGCCGCCAAAGCCTTTCGCAGGAAGTTCCTACGCGTGGGGTCTACTTAGATGTTTGTGAGAAATCCAAACCTTATATCTGTTTTTGAAGCTCATTTTACGACGTGAGACCAAAAATGAGGAGGATCAAAGACTCAAGTGGGCCACACGAGAGGAAACAGTGGATACTTAGTGACCATTGTTGAAACATTTATATAGCCATATAAGTTTTGTAACGGTCTAATTTTTTGTGTTTTCACTTTATCCGAGTGAAAATGACCTTTTAAACGGTTTAGATGGCATATAAACAGCAAGGTGGAGCCTAGGAAGGTTTCAACGGTAGGCATTCCTTTCCCCACTGTTTCATCTCCTATGGCCCACTTGAGTTTTCAATCCTCCTCATTTTTGGTATCATGTCTTAAAATGAGGTTGAAAAACGGATGGACTGGTTTGATTTCTTACAAAAAATCGCAGTAGGCCCCACCCAGAATCCTTGCGCAGGAAATCCGTGTCCATGTTAGTAATCAATGTCTAGCCATTGATAAAGAGAATATAAATGTGTGGTCCACTAAATAAGTAGATAGTGACTGATTTTTGCATTAGTAAATCCCCATCGTGGGCCAAACACATCGGATGGATTGGATATCTCACGCAAATGAAAGGTTGGAAGTAACCAACTGAGCGGATTGTAACTTGTGGTCCAACCAGTCGGACCTGAGACCCTCTTGTATAAATACAGCTTCTTTCCTTCGATTTCTTCACCGCAGTCCTTCCTCCCTCAGGCGCAAGATCGTTCGCTCGCTAGCTAGGTATGAGATCTATCCATCTATTCAACGCTCTCTGAGTTTCTTTTCTTTTCTTTTTTTTTTTTTAAATTTTTATTTTCGTTTTTAACTTCGAATTCTTTGCTTTCTTCATTTCTGTTGCTTCTGATTCTGATTTTTTTTTTCCCTTTCGTTTTGTGGATTTTCCTCTCTCTTTCTCTCTCTCTCTCTTGATATATATATAAAAGTTCTGCGGCATGTTGATGGATTAGTTATTAGTTGAAAGTGGGTTCTGTTAGTGGAGAAAATCTGAATCTCGGCCGTTGGATTATCGATTGGGGTTTTGGTTTACCCAGTGGTGGGGTGCGATTATTGATGGGATTGAGAAGGGGGCTTGAATCGAGCTAGGGTTTTGAGTACAGAGATTGAAGGGATGTGTTTGACTCGGAGGATGGACTAATTAGAGTTGAGCTTCGTTTTTTTTTTTTTCTTCATGAAATCCGATTATCGCAATTTGCATCTAGGCCTTTGAATTATCGGTTGGGGTTTTGGTTTTTAGTGTTGCCAAGCGGTGAGGTATAATTATGGATGGGATTAAGAAGGGTGTTTGAATTGAGGTAGGGTTTTGAGTAAAGAGGTTGAAGGGATGTCTTTTATTGTAGAAATGACCAATTATGAGTTGAGACTTGATTCTGTTTATTGTTAAATTCCAATTATTGTGATCTAAATCTTGTCCGTTGGATGGATGAGTTGTGGTTAGGGGTGAAATGCCACTCGAACCCAGAGCTAGCTGGTTCTCCCAGAAATGCGTTGAGGCCCAGCAGTTGACTGGGCATCTAGGGGTAAAGCACTGTTTTGGTGCCGGCCGTGAGAGCTACCAAATTGAGGCAAACTTTGAATGCTAGATATGACCCCAAAATAACGGGGGTCAAGGTCTGCCAGATTAATGATGGGTGATAAGCTCCATCGTCGAGAGGGAAACAGCCCCTAAATCACCAGCTATACCCCATACGGCGCTGTATGGGCTTTATTACGGCCGTAATGGCTGTTACAGACTCCTAACAGGTGGACACGGGGCGATATGTACCAATATGGGGGATAATAGAGTTTCTTCCGGCCTTGCCACTGTTATTGTTATTGAGTTCCTTGATCGAAGGGATGTCTTTGATTCGGAGGTTGGACTAGTAAATGAATTGAGATTTGGTTCAATTTATAGTGAAGTTCTGAATATCAAGATCTGAATCTTGGCGGTCGGCTTACTGAATGGAGTTTGATAGTCATGGACTTATGGTTACCACACAATGAGGTCCGAATTTTGGTGGGATGGAGAAGGTGGTTTGAATGGAGATAGGGTTTGAGTAAGGAGATTGAAGGGAATCCAGTGATGAAATTAGATGGATGCCAAGGTCCATTCAGAAAATTGCATTTAATTAGTACATGAAGAATTCATACTTCAACATTGCTTGCTGAAGTGATGTGATTTTACATAAATTATGGTGATAAGAGAAATAATCTACATACGTTTTTATGGATTTGGAGAAAACATACAATAGAGCACCTAGCAAGGTTTTAAGGGTGCTCATGAGGGGGGAAGTATGGATGATGTGCTGCAGGGTATTCTATAACAGTAACGGTGGCTGTAATGGCCACCACTGTTACCTTTATGATACGGGCTGTGACGGCCGTTGCTCTCTCTCTCTCTCTCTCTCTCTCTCTCTCTCTCTCTCTCTCTCTCTTTAAAATTTAATTGAAAAAAAAAAAAAAACTGAAAACCCCATTTTGGCCCTGTCATGGACTGTTACAGGCCGTTGCCGTTATGAGGGGCGTAATACAGTGGTTCTAGTGGCCCTTAGGGTGGCCCTTAGGGTCGTTTTTCTCCACAACGGCCATTATGGCCTTTACGATCCTGTAACGTGTAACGGTTGCCACGATTACCTTTACGTAACAGCTTTTACAGCCACCATGATGTGCTGACATCATTAAAGGTATGTATGACTTATCTGATGTTGTCGCAAGAGCCGAAACTGCCTCTGTTGAAACTGATGAGTCCCCTGTGGTGATGGGTTTTCATCAGGGATTGGCATTAAGTCCATACCTTTTTGCAATTGATATAGATATTTTAACCACTTGGTGTGTGTTTCTTAGATGGCATGTTGTTCAATGAGATTAGGGAGGGAACAAATGCTAAATTTGAGGTTTATAGGAAGGATTTGTAGTCTAGAGTCTTAAAATTTATAGAACCAAATATCCAAGGACTTCTAAACAAAGATTTCTCAAAGGATGCTCTATTATGAAAAGAGATGGAGAGATAGACAATGATTTTTTCAGTAAAATTGGAGATGGTTGTTTAATATGGAGATGTGCCTTTTGAGCGTTGTGTGATCGCCTCATGCCTATGAGAGTTGAGGGTAAGTTCTATTAGATATCTATTCAACACCAGCCATGCTTTACCAGGATAATGTTGGGGTGTTAGAAAGCAGGTTGAGTAGAGCTTGAGTGTTGCAGAGATGAGGATATTGAGATGAGATCATCTAAAGCAGTCTAGGAGTAACCTGGTAGATGAATTATTTAGAGCAGATGGAATGATTATTTGGTATGACTCCAATATGGAGGGGAGCATTGTTTAGGGTTGAAGAGGAAGACCTAAAAGCACTGGGTATGAGTTGTTGAGAATAGTCGAGTAGATATGAAGGCTTGTTCACGTACCGAAGAATGAAGATAGGGCCCTAAATAGAATTGATAAACAAAACAGGATTTGTATAGCTAACCCCAAAGAGCTGTTATAAGGATTTGATGATGATGATCGAATGTGCACCGATGGTAGGGTTTCTCTCGTATACATTCCGAGTCCTGTATCTAGAACCGTGATTTGTTTATTTCTTTGTTATGATGCATTGACCTCTTCTTCTTCTTCTTCATCATCATCTATTGATGTACCTAGTACAGAAGATTTTAACTATTTCATCTCAATTTCTATATGAGCATCTTGTGTTCACCATAAGCAATCTTTTGTTGTCGTTATGTGAATTTCTCTTGATTTCATGTCTGTGTTTTAGAACTCGTTGACCATGGTGTTCCTGCAACAATCTCTCTGGATACATTTGTGTTTTCTGACACTGACCTAGCAAGTTTACCTATGTTTTTGTAATTGATTGTATCACTTATCTCTTGTTTCTGTCATTTTGATTGGAAGGAGGTTATCCTCCTGCAAGGACGTCCCATGTTGTATACCATAATATGGAAGTGTGTATGATGATCCTAACTGTCTCTGTGTCATAAGGTTCTGTAGATGGATTGTAGTCCAATCACAATCATCTAAAAATTCTAACCTTGTTAAAAAAAATATCATTTAAGGTTCCATAAATGGATCATATACTAATCACAATTATCTTAATATCCTAATGATGTCAAAGAATTTTTTAGAAAACCACTGACCGGTTACCTCTGATTTCTACACCATTTTTTTGATGGTTAGGTTTTTCCATTCAATGTGATCTTGGTAAATGGACTGTTCATGGTTGTCCTTGGTGCATTTTCGTTATCATCAATTCATCATACTCATGTAAGCATCTGTCACATTTACAACATAGAAATTGGGAGAAGGTGGATTGATTCTTCTCACATATTGATGACGATGACGATGACGATGGTCGTCCCTTGTGGTTACTGCTGTATCTGAACGATGTGTGCTGACTTCAAGATGGCCTTCTGAAGAGTTGTGTTTTGAGATGCTTGCTATATTCCTGCCAGCCGTTTTTAAATGGTAAAACACCCCCTTTCTGGACTTCGAAAATTATCTTTTGAATATTCCGAAGTCCAAGAAATTGGAATTTGCCAGGAGTTTGGATTTATGGCGATGAACTAAACGAGAAGTTACATCTGGTTTTTCCCCCTTCTGTCTAGTGATGGATGGGCAAGTGGGTTTACTCAACAATCCATTCATCATGTTTAGAGTCTCTAATTCATTGAATTTGAAATGTGAATTTTAAGCTTTGGTGCAGCTTGATTTGTCTTTGTTTTTTATGATTTTGGTATAACTTGACTTCTGCATGTTTCACCCGATCCACAGAGAAACTGATGGAAACTAACATTTCTTGCAGCATTGAGTGCATTCTGCTTAAAGCAAATACCTCCGTTCGTTTCATCTCAATATTAAGCAGCCAAGTTTCATGTCTGATCTCGACGTGCAGATTCCCACCTCCTTTGGTACGTCAAATTTGCCTTTAGACAACTGCTCATGGAAGAAAATGTTAAAGAATTTGAAAGTTGTTGCTTTCTCCTTAAGAACACAATTATCAGAGAAGGGAAGAAAAGGCATCAATGCGATTTTCATTAGTTAAATTTCCATAGATTCATGACTTAGGTAAAATGTGTCTGAGTTTCTGATCTGTTCGAAGTGGTTATGTAACTCTTCAATTGGGATCCCATAACCATCGAGGTGCATCGAATACTCCATGCAGAACTGAAGAACTATGATTTCTCATGAGGTGCTGGTGGAGTTTTAAAAGTAACATCTGTTGATCCATGATCTTTGGTCGGCATCATTATGCTAATAAGGGGAACCACATCCAATTCATGAGAAATCAAAGTATATTGGTTCCAGTAGTAGTATTGTTGCATTGCTGGAAGTTGGCAAGGAATTGACAGAAGGGCACCACCAAAAGCGGAGCCTGTATCTAAGTTGACTCCAGAAAGGGAAAATGTCCATGCCTGACAACTGCCCCTTAACAACCAACTTTGTCTGCTCACCCTTTGGGGCTTTGCATGCCTCCCCCTTTGAGGCTTTGCATGTAGTAATTGATGGGCTGGGGTCAATATGGGTGGCACCATGTTGTCATTCGAGTGGTGTCAACTTGAACCTTTGCTTTGGTTGGTACAAAGGGCTTGGGTATATGACGAAGGTTGGTGCCTGGTGGGCAACCATTCATGAAATTTCTGCCAATCTACTACCAGGTAGAAGGCAAACCCAAATTGCTTGGAGAACGAGGCTACATGGCGTGTGTGATTGTATGTATGTTATTTATATATGTTCAATATGGCACAGATGATTAGAAAGTATTGACTTTGAAAACTACTGAGACAAGTTTGAAATGAGGACTCAGAATCAACTTCCAAAGTAAACAGAGAAAATATATCTTTGAGATTTGTGTCCATCAAAGAAGTTTTAATTTTAATTTTAATTTAATTATTATTTTATTTTTTTTCGTTGGGTGTTACAGATCCGTTCACTGAGGCAAATGCTGACGACTCTGGTGTTGCATCAAAGGAGTATGTGCATGTGCGCATACAGCAGCGAAATGGTAGGAAGAGCCTGACTACAGTGCAGGGATTGAAGAAAGAATTCAGCTATAACAAGATCTTGAAAGATCTCAAGAAAGAATTCTGCTGCAATGGTACAGTCGTCCAGGACCCTGAGCTGGGCCAGGTACACATTCTGATCTATGCAACACTGTCGCATATCCATGTATGCCTCTTCTGTTTATACGGGCCTAACATTTAATCTTGCCAACACCTTAGGTCATCCAACTGCAAGGCGATCAACGTAAAAATGTCTCCACTTTCCTTGTTCAGGTATATGGGCCCTACACATCTTCGCACCTATTTACCTTTAACCTTCTCTCTGACGTTGGATGATCTGGTCTATAGCTGGAGCAGTATTTTAAATTAGCATGTAGCATACGCTAAGCGCAGTGTAGCTAGCCTTTGTGCTGTGCAGCGAATGAAAATAGTGCAGGTCACTATTCTTCATTAAAGCAGTAAAATCAATTAATGTTTTCAATCATGGGTCATGTTTTGCTATTTTCACTAAAAATCATTTAAATGTTTTCAGTGATTCACGAAGCTTCATGCTATTCTCTATTGAAAACACTGAGCCATAGCTATAAATACTGGACCCTCACCAGGTCATTGATAAGCTTTGTAAATCAGAACATTAGGTCTGTAATATTTATGCATCAAGTTGGTTGGCAGCATTGGGGGTGGGTCCTAGTGCGTGCTTGATTCACCGATCATGGGTGGGCCACATGCCCACTGCCAGCCGCATCAGCAATTTTTTATTATATTGCTTGGTTCTTGCTAATTTCTCCCCCTGATTCTGTTGTTCACAGGCTGGCATCGTGAAGAAGGAAAACATTAAAATTCATGGTTTCTAGGTGGATTTCTGTGCAATGCCGTTGAATGTGTGAAGGTAATAGGGATAGTATCCACATATAAACAATCAGGACACGAGAGTGCTGCATTTGGTGTGTTTATCCTCTGTGAGGAGGATTGTTATATTGGTGAAGATGGGTAATTTG
The DNA here is from genome assembly GCA_021015155.1 of Magnolia officinalis. Classification (NCBI taxonomy): domain Eukaryota; kingdom Viridiplantae; phylum Streptophyta; class Magnoliopsida; order Magnoliales; family Magnoliaceae; genus Magnolia; species Magnolia officinalis. The sequence continues at coordinate 119,164,406 of JAJHSJ010000002.1, read as the reverse complement.
ATACCCTTAATTTCTATATTCACAATCGTTGTTACTTGTAGGAACCCTTGTTTCAGCAGCTGTGTTTGCATTTGGTACGCTTTTCGTTCACTGCATTTGCAGCGAGAACTTTGATACTCTGGCAGTGCAATCGACCCCACCCAAGCACATGTTCAGAAATTGCATACTGCAGCATATATGAAACTCAAATTTAAGCCATCGAAATAGTTTGCGTCATTTTTCTATGGTCAAATAGAAACTGGTTGATTGGTTGAACGGTTGTTGATATGAAAAAGTAATTAACTGTTTGAATGCAAAAAAAAAATAAAAAAATCCATCAGTTTTGACATAGAAATCATTCACCCACCTAGTCCTGGTTTAATTTGAGTTGCATATATCCTTGCTTCCACATGTATGTGCCCGAGACTTGTCTGTCGTGCCATGTCAGAGTATCAAAGAACTCAATTGGAGCAATCGCATGAGTTTGCATGTGTGGTGCTTCTGCGCGAGGAATGAATTCTGGAATTAGTCTTGGTAAACGGGCTTTAGCCCAGCAGCCTGGCCTGCTCTAGGCCCTGGTGGATGCGGATAGCCTTGATGCCCCTGGGTCAGAGACAGGCATATGTTGATGATTAGTTTGATCGGATGGACCTGGATCTGCGTCTTGCCCATAGGCATTACAGGACCTGGCTCAACTTAAATGCTGGTGGGCAGAGTATTTGGGTGGTTGCGCCTGCTGTTCAAATCCGTCTTGAGGTGCACTGCTATCTTCATGTGGGGTCCATTAAAGGTGGCTTAAATTATATGCCTGATGGATCCTATGGTGGAAGTGGGTTGGCTTAGAAAAGTCCCAGACAGGAATGTCCTAGCCCCGGTGGATAGGATATCTGGAAAGAAGGCAAATAATTGAAAGGTTGGGATGCACCGATCTGGGGAATTTTTTGAACCATCTATGTTAATGAGCGGGACCTTGCAAGCGATGGCATGCATGACCAAACTGTAGTAATTGGTTGTGTGGATGGATAAGAAAGGTGGTGGGGATTTTTAAGCCTTCAGCCCCTCTTGAGCAGTGTCTTGGATGATCTTGATTGAGGTCTTTGTAGCCATGATGTGGTGATTTGCGAGATAGGGGCCACAATGAGTACTATGTTTGATACGGCCAGTGACCTGGTGAGCACCAAGGGGATGGGCCATTCCAAAGTTGCAACTAATAGATCCAACCATATATCAGTCTGATCTATGCCATTATTATAGAAGATTCCAACCATCCATAAATCTGGTCTATGGCTTTCGAATGTGAACCCTTTTTATGTTTGAGCAATCCATTTGGAGGCCGCTGCGGCCTGGCCTGGCCTGCCATGGGTCTTCCACCAGATGGGACCATGTCCAGATAGCTGTACATCAGTTCCACACGAGGATCAGCCGCCACCATTTTCAAAATGATGCTAAACTAACATAGGAGTTTAGCCATAAAATTTTGTAGTGTGATGTATTAGTAAAAATAGAGCGCCCAAATTACGGGTTCCAAAATTTCCAAGTATAATGAACCAAAAATTCCACTTGTTTGAATATGGGACAATTGCAATTGTAGACATTAATTGAGCCGTCAAAAATGAAAAATATCCAATAGTTTTTATTTCAACAAACGGGTGTCCACGGTTTGAACAGAGATCTGGGTCATTTATTAGGTAATGTACATAATGAACCATGTTATGTACCGAAAATCAGTGCTAGTACCCTCATCAAGCCACACATGTACTTTGAATCTGGACGGTTAGACTACTCCTATCAGGCCGTTTTTCTGAAACAGGTTTGACCTACCTAATCAGCATATCAACATTATTTTCAGTCTACAGCTTGTTCACACCGAACACTGCCTAATGGATGCCCCAGATCTTTGATCCGATCAGGAACAAGACCCCGCATGGTGCTTTCATGTAAGGACCCCAAATTTTGAATTGAATGAAATGAAAGTCCTACCCAGACATAGCTCACTGGCATAGATAATCCGAGGAGTGTGTGAGTGTGCATTAAATAAAAAATAAAAAAATAAAAAATAAAAATCTAATAGGAGTGTGATTTTAGGACTCTTATAGTACATTTGTCTTCCATACACACTACATGCAACCTTATTTAAAACATGTTATTATCTCAACATAACAACACATGCAAACAAAAGAAAGCTGCAGCAGTAGCAACAGCAACACATGCAAACAAAAGCAGCAGCAGCAGCAACAGCAACAACACTTACTGACAGCTAGTTTCTAGTACTTGGGTTTCTTGGAAGATTCATTGTTGGTAGAATCGGGCTCCTTCACTACACCTCCCTTTGGTCTGCTATGGTTGTCTGGAATTCCTAGAGCTCTCCTCTCATCCTTCTTGTATCGAATCCCACAAGCATTGCATAGAGACTGAAAGCCACGAACCCAAAGAGAAAGTTAGTAAACCTGACTAGAATCTCTTATTAGGAATAATAGAGAGGTTGGATCCTCTACGTCGTTAGTAGAATAAGCTTACTGATCAGCTTAAAAATTATTTAGGGTCCTTACTCTTGCACCCGTGGTAGACTCACAAGAGTTTCAACACCAGGTTGAGGGTTCTGAGTACCCATAGATGGTGAAATCCCACTACTGCGTTAGTGTGTGAGTGTGAAAAATAATAATTTAAAAAAAGCTTACTGATCAGCTCTGCTTGTATCTGTAGGCCCATTCTTGTTTTGTCTATAGAATCTTTGCCCAAAAGGGTCACCCCACCATGAAAGTGGGACATCTCAAAAATAAAGCTGATGCAACCATCACGTGGAACACCAAGTGAATTTTGGATTTTTTTTTTTTTGTTAACCTCCATTGTTTTCTATGGTGTGGTCCACCTAATGCCTGTATAGACCTAATTTTTAGGAATCCCGTCATCATGGCGGGACTCACTTGATTGACATCCATACAACAATTGTACACAATAGGCACTCTTGAAAGATCAAAAGGCCACTTGATTGTTATGGAAGTAGAGGTTCGCACTACTCAGAGTAGACATACCCATTGTTCTAGCACATACAAGGAAAATTTTATTAAGTAGTAAAAATTTACAATCAGGCCAGTCCGCGCTCATCAAGCATCTTCAGGAGGGTCACACCTATACATTGGGTCAGATCATTGTCCTTTCATTGATTTTGACCATGTGTCGCCTTCCTGGACAGACTTGATTTCTACACCAAGTGATCGTCATGGAGAGGCCCACCTCTTGCATGATTCCTAACACAGGGATGAACGTGATGAGGATAAATACTCCGAATCCACGGAGCTTCTCTGGACTCCTCACAGAGACTTCTTGAATCCACAAGGAAAGAAAGCAGAAAATAAAAATAAATTCTAATAAATTCGAAACTGATTAATTGATGATTAAAAACGAGTTCACAACCCTTTAAATAGGGATACCAAGCAATGGGAAAGAAATCAGAATCAAACTACAACTAAAACTCCTAGAATTCGCGACCTACTATAAATAGTAAACTTACTATTTATAGACGGTCGTGATGTCTACTAGTGCGCAAGGTTTTCGGCCAAAAATAGTAAATGTCCTATTTGGCTTCACCAAACCGTTCTCCTAATTATTCTAAGCTCTTTTCACGTCGGGCGCAACTCCTAAAGCCCGACGGATGAAGAGTTATAATCAAACTAAAACTTACTATTTATAGTAAAAACGAAATTAAAGCAGTTTTTCACAATTCCGGGCGTCGCAACCCGGCGTAACGGGGTTGGTTGGCTAAAGTAGCTCGTTCTACCCCAAAATCATATGTTTTACGTCAGATAACTCATTCCGGATTGCGAGATACGCCCAATCTAAGGTCTGATGGTCCGAATCACTTCTGTCTTCGACCGGGCCTTTTCTGATCCATCTTGGCCATGAAACTGTCCGCGACCCGCTCTACATCAGTCTCTCCACTTCAAAAGAACTCGTCCTCGAGTTCTCATCCTGCTCTGGTTCATAATACTCGGTCAGATCCACGACATTGAAAGTCCGTGAGATCACCATGTCATCTGGAAGATCAACAACATAAGCGTTGTCATTGATCTTTCGAATTATTGGGATGAGTCCAATCTTCTTATTTTTTAATTTGTTGTACATCCCAGTCGGAAATCTCTCTTTGCGCAGATGGACCATAACGCGATCGCCCACCTCGAACACCTTTTGTCGCTGGTGCTTGTCTGCTTATTCCTTGTACTTCTCGTTGGAGGCATGTAGCTTGGTTCGCACTTCCGTATGGATGCCCATGATCTTGTCCGCCATATGTTCTGTTGCAATGCTCGTGCGTGGGTGCTTGGGCAGAGGGATCAAGTCAAGTGTGTGGCGAGACACTCGTCCGTAGATAATCTGGAACGGTGATTTTCTAGTCGAGCGGTTCACCATGTTGTTGAATGCAAACTCTGCTTGAGATAAGGCCAAATCCCACTGCTTTGGTTTTTCTCCTAAAATACAGCGAAGGGGGTTTCCCAACGTGCGATTCACAACTTCGGTCTGCCCATCAGTCTGTGTGTGGTAAGCACTGCTGAATTGAAGTTGTGTATCGAATCGAGTCCACAAAGTTCGCCAAAAGTGGTTAATAAACTTCGTGTCACGATTAGAAGGAATAGTCTTGGGGATCCCGTGTAGCCGTATGACCTCCCTGAAGAATAGATTCGCCACGTGTGTTGCATCGAGGGTCTTCTTGCATGGGATAACGTGCGCCATCTTGGAGAAACGATCTACCACCACAAACACCGAATCGATGCCACGTTGTGTTCGTGGGAGACCAAGCACGAAGTCCATTGATAAATCCTCCCAAGGACCGTCAGACACAGGTAACGGGGTGTAGAGGCCCGTATTTTGAGATTGCTCCTTGGAGGTCTGACAAACATGACAACATTGTACAGCTTTTCCTACATCACGTACTAATTGCGGCCAGTAATACCACTCTTCCACAAGAGCTCTCGTCTTGTCTTGCCCAAGGTGCCCACCGAGGCCACCTCCATGTAGCTCCTGAATAATCCGCTCCCTCAGAGAACTTTGGAGAATGCACAATCGATTCCCTTTGAAGAGAAAATCGTCCTGTATATGAAGGTCACTGGGGTGACCTTCTTGACACTTCATCCAAGAATCTTTAAAGTCCTCATCCTCGGCATACAGCTCCTTGAGACAGTCGAAGCCGGCCACCTCGTTGCTCATCGTAACAAGTAGTGATGCACGACGACTAAGTGCATCAGCCACCTTGTTCTGCTGCCCTGACTTGTGCTTCAGAATGAACGTGAATTCCTGTAAAAACGCAATCCATCTAGCATGCACACGATTCACGTTAGTCTGACTATTAATAAACTTTAATGCTTGATGATTAGTGTACAGAACAAACTTTCTTTGAATCAGATAATGCCGCCAATGTCGCAGCGCCTGAACAACTGCGTACAACTCAAGCTCATAAGTCGACCACTTCTTTCGGGCTTCGCTGAGCTTCTCGCTATAGAAGGCTACCGGCCTGCCTTCCTGTGATAATACTCCTCCAATTCCGACGTATAAAGCGTCGCACTCAACTTCAAATAATTTGTCGAAATTAGGAAGCACCAAGACCGGTGTTGTAGACAAACGATGCTTGATCTCATGAAAGCTCTTGTCAGCTTTATCAGTCCACTGGAATGTCCCTTTTTCATGCAATCTGTTATAGGTGCGACTATGGTGCTAAAATCTTGCACGAATCGACGATAGAAAGTCGTCAACCCGTGAAAACTCCTCACCTCATGAATGTTTGTCGGGATCGGCCATTCCTTAATAGCTCGCACCTTTTCATCGTCCACACGAATGCCTGTGGACGTTACAACAAACCCTAGAAACAACAGGCTGTCAGTTAAAAAGCTACACTTCTTCAAGTTGAGGTACAACTTATTAATTTGTAGGACTTGTAGCACCTGCCTGAGATGTTTTCTGTGCTCCGTCTCATCCTAGCTATATATCAATATGTTATCAAAATATACTACCACAAATCGGCCAGTAAACGGTTTTAACACTTGATTCATCAAACGTATAAAAGTACTTGGTGCGTTCGATAGGCCGAAGGGCATGACCAGCCACTCATACAACCCTTCCTTGGTCTTGAATGTCGTTTTTCACTCATCACCGGGTTGAATACAAATCTGATGGTACCCGCTCCTTAGATCTAGTTTAGAGAACACCTTGGCCTCTTCTAGCATATCGAGCATGTCATCCAATCGTGATATTGAGAACCGATATTTGATGGTAATTTTGTTGATTGCCCGGTTGTCGATACACATGCGCCAACTTCTATCTTTTTTTGGCGTTAATAATGCAAGTAGGCACATGGGCTCGTGCTCTCTCTCAAGAGACCCTTACGGATCAATTCCTCCACTTGCCCCTGAAGTATCTCATACTCTTTTGGACTCATCCGATAATGAGGGCGGTTGGGCAGGCTAGCCCCAGGGACGAGGTCTATGTGATGTTGGATGTCCCTCATGGGGGGCAATCCATCAGGTAAATCCTCATGCCAAACTTCTTTGAATTCGTTCAGCAACAGTCTTAAACTTGGAGGGATATTTGAGGGTTCCTCTTCCTTGCCCTTCACCATTACGGCGTATACCTCGCCGGTTTCCTTGGATTCCTCCATGAAATTCTGAATGGTCAAGAGGGAACTCCCCTCCACTTTAGAAGCTTTAGGGTGGTTCTCTGGTGCCATAGGGGCAAGGATTATTTTTCGACTATCCTTGACGAATACGTAGACATTGTCTCGTCCCCGATGGGTCGCATCACGGTCCAACTGCCATGGTCGACCGAGTAGCATGTGGCAAGCTTCCATGTCAACCACGTTACAAAATATCTGATCATTATAATTTTTACCAATTGAAAATGAGATAGTGCATTGTTCAATTACCTTAGTCTCATTCACCTTTTTTATCCAACCAATTGAGTACGAGGAAGGATGTTTCGTCGTTGGTAGCCGCAACTTGTCCACCATCATCCTTGAGACAATGTTTTCGCTACTACCACTGTCTATGATCACATCACAGACCTTTTCGTTCACAGTGCACCGAGTACGAAATATATTGTGTCGTTGTGGATGTAATTCCTTTCGTGGGGTATACAGTGATCGCCTCACAACTAAAAATTCGCCACGATCTTCGCCCGTCATTTCATCGCCACTTGCTATTTCTTCAGTGGTTTGCTCATGTTCATCATAGCCATGACCTTCTTCTGCGGCCTCATCTTCAGTGCCCCTTCATTTATAGTCAAGTGTGCTGCGGGACGTTGAGGACAAGTGTTTGATAAGTGGCCTGGCCATAGCGGTAACAATTGTTCGACCTTGGCCGAGCATAAGGATTTGGAACCCTACTCGGGCCCGCTGTTGTGGGTGTTGCACGTTGAGGTCTGGATGAGCAGCTCCCCGTATCACGGTTTGCTGTTGTAAAAGTTGATGATGTTCTTCTACTGGATCTTTTCCTCGTGCCAGCACTGGATCCTGCGTGGGACCCGTCATGGGGGGTCGAGTTGAAGGATATGGACGAACAGGAGCTCTTGCAAGTTGTATTTCTGCCCTACTCGCCAATTGAACTGCTTCATCCACTGTCCGGACTGGGTACATCTGAACTCGGTCCTGAATTGTCGGCCGCAACCCACCTATAAATCGTGCAACTTTCTGTGACTCAGATTATGACAGATCGTTTCGTGTAGCCAACCGCTGGAATTCTTCTGTGTAATTTGTGATGGTTCGATTTCCTTGTCGGCAATTTTGATATTGCTGGAATAGTATCTGCTCATAATCACTGGAGAGAAATCGTGATCGAAGAAGACGTCTCATCCGTGGCCATGATAAGATAGGCGCCTTGTTCTTACGGGCTCGTGAGAGTTGTAATTGTTCCCACCATGCAGAAGCACCAGATTTTAATTTAAACACTACCAATTTTAACCTTTTATGATCTGACACGTCCATATAATCAAAATATCTCTCTACTTCGGCTAGCCAATCGAGGAAATCTTCTATACGTAATAAACCATTAAAACTAGGAAGTTCAGCCTTACCTCGGTAGTCTCTTTCAGAACAATCTAGATGATTGCCTCCATGGATTGGTCGTCGGGTAAAACCCTTATTAAGGTCTTCGTCGCTAGAACTTGAATTATCTGGTGTACCCCTACGGTTTGCCACTGGTAGTGCTCTACGGAAATCGGGGTTGCGTCGTACAGCAACCATGGGTGGTGGAGCCACCATAGGTGGTGGAGCACCGCCTAGGGCTCGGGGTGGAAGTAGCGCATCCACAAGACGGTTAAGCGTTACCTGCAGCCCCTGCATGGTTAACTGACTCTCTCGGTGGAAAGCTTTAATTCTTTCCGAAAGATAACGAATTCCTAGATCACCGTCCACAGGATTTTGATTCATACCTTCGTAGTTTGTCATCAGCCCGAGGGGAATCCTCGCTCTGATACCAATTGATGCAGGGATGAACGTGATAAGGATAAATACTCCGAATCCACGGAGCTTCTTTGGACTCCTCACAAAGACTTCTCGAATCCATGAGGAAAGAAAGCAGAAAATAGAAATAAATTCTAATAAATTCGAAACTGATTAATTGATGATTAAAAACGAGTTCACAACCCTTTAAATAGGGATACCAAGCAATGGAAAAGAAATCAGAATCAAACTACAACTAAAACTCCTAGAATTCGCAACTTACTATAAATAGTAAACTTACTATTTATAGACGGTCATGATGTCTACTAGTGAGCAAGGTTTTCGGCCAAAAATAGTAAGTGTCCTATTTGGCTTCACCAAACCATTCTCCTAATTATTCTAAGCTCTTTTCACGTTGGGCGCAACTCCTAAAGCCCGACGGATGAAGAGTTATAATCAACCTAAAACTTACTATTTATAATAAAAACGAAATTAAAGCAGGGAAACGACCGTCGATCCAGGGGTTTTTCGCAATTTCGGGCGTCGCAACCTGGCGTAGCGGGGTTGGTTGGCTAAAGTAGCTCGTTCTACCCCAAAATCATATATTTTACGTAAGATAACTCATTCCGGATTGCGAGATACGCCCAATCTAAGGTCCGACGGTCCGGATCACTTCTGTCGTCGACCAGGCCTTTTCTAATCCATCTTGGCCATGAAACTGTCCGCGACCCGCTCTACATTAGTTCCGATGTCCTACTCATTGGACATGTCCACCAGGAAAAATGTGTAGCATGCTATAGGTTTATATGAACTCCTCTGTTGTTGAGGGCTAGTTGGAATAGATTTCCTCATCCAAACAGTAACACAAACTAATTACCAAAACTTACCGGGGCTCTAACTGAAGTCCAGTGAAACTGCACTTACTATGTATATTTATCATTAGTTTTCTATCAACCAAGCAAGTTGCTTGCCTTGCTGGTAAGCTAATCAAATCACCAACCCAACTAAGCTATCAAGTCATAACATCAACAATAACTTTTCAATACTTGAAGAAACACAAATAAGAGTTATATGCACTATAATACATTGTATAAGTGCTACAACACCTGTAAGTAATGTAAAACAACCCGCCCATGCACATAACTATCCGTCGTGTGGTAAATACACTTTGATCTATTGTTATCTAATTTGGAGTTCAATATTGAGTTTGAGTCTGCGGTTCGCGATTCAGTACTTATCAAAGTCAATGATTTATTGGGTTAGGATCAATCCATTCGTTTTTTCAATTCATCCTATCCATACTTTGGATTTTGCCTAGTCTGTAATTTTATATAATTTCATCTAATTCTTGTAATCCATAGAATTAATCAACCAATTCAAAACAACCAAAATCTCCACCAAAATAAAAGGTTTCTGTTTCCATTAAGAGCTGTGATAGAATATTGAAATTTTTACTCAAATCCGAAATCTTACTGGAATCAGAGATTGAATTGATTCTACCCAATTCATGAACTAAACTAGGCCAAAAATTAGTTTGATCAAGAGTAATGAATTACAACGTATCAAATTATGCAAAAATTATCACGTGGGCCACACCTGTACATTAGTCAGATCATCAGCTGGCCACTGAGTTTGATAGCACGAGCCTCTTGATGAGTAGACCAATCTGATTTTCATGGCTATTGATCTTCATGGTGAGGCCCACCTTTCACATGTCTTGGGTGTCCTACATGTGTATGACAGGTGGGGAGGTAAAGTGTGTTGCATGTGGCTAAATCATAGCAAGTCATCAATAAACTATACACGTCACCATCAGTTATATATGGACTCCATTTCTCATGATCTGAAGTAGGAAGGTCATTCACCAGGTGAGTAGGGACAAACAAAAGTGTTGCATTTTCTCTAAAAAGCCTTTTCTGCCTTTTCCATATTCTCTCTTCTTATTCATCTTTGCTCTCATTCTCTGTCCCTCTCTCTCATCTCTATTTCTCTTCTTTCTACTCTTTCTAGTTTTATCTCTCAAAACAATCCTAATTTTTGTCTTTTACAAGCCTTAGAATCTAAGTTAACCTCAATCATTGATTATCCAAACCGTATAATACCTAGAAACAAACCCTGAAAATACTTCAATTCCTAGCCATATATATGATATAATATCAACTATATCATAATGCAATCCTATGACTGTTAACAAGAAAATATACAAGACATTAAACAACCCTAATTAGGCATCTATTTTCCCAACAAACCACTAATAGAGTTGTTTAGGCCTCCAAAACCCTACACACTCCAACATTCATGTGTAAACAACCTTGCATTAAAAGGATTAGGGGGTACATCACATGCAACATGTGAAGAGAGTAGGGGAGAGAGAAAAAGATGGAGAGAGAGAGGGAGATGGAAAGGGTGTAGCTACAAGCAGGCGTGCGCCACATGCAGAAAGAGAGAAAAAAGCCACTTGGTATGGTTTCAACGGTGGACAACACATCTCCACATTTAAAAAAAAAAATTCTATGGCTCCTTGATTTTTAAATCTACCCCGTCTTTTGTGATAACATCCTAACATAAGCCAGTGTAACCGATGCATGGAGTAGAGGTTACAAAGACATCACGGTGGGGCTATAGAGCCTTTGTTGCATAGGCCCGTTCCGTAACAGATGTCATCCATGCAGTCTACAGGGAACAGGTAAAAAGTGGGAGTGGGCTACTCGCATTAAATGATTGAAATGATAAAAGTGCCCCCCACTTGAAAAGCCAGACATATACCATATTTACTTTTGAAATGAAAGTTGAGTCCTCTCTACTAATTACAAGGGTGGAGATATGATGTCAACCCTTCTAGGTTCTAAAAATACTACGTGATTTCCATTTTTCTAGCACATCGTAGCCTTTCCATCTTAAGGTCCTTCCCCTTCATCGTTGATGGATTGGAACATCTTGATCCTTCGTCATGTAATTTTATTGATTGAATCTCCAATATTTTGCATGATTTCTAATCCTCCACAATATAATATCAAAATCAACTTTACCTCGTATCTTTTCGTGACTTTCCCTGATCATTGTTATTTGTGGCTGGTGGTTGGCTTGTTTGACGATTTTGATGGTTCCTGCTCGATTCACAACCTCTTTACTTCAAAAGGATTGACAATGAGTTTGTGAAACAAAGCATCTTTGCATGACCCTTTAATTTTTTGGAACAATTGCTATAGATTGTTTAGATGATTGCTACTTGAGAATCATATTCCATCTTAATATTCCCTCCATCTGATTAGACAGATCTTCTACATTTTGAAAAACTTTATGCCCTGTTTGGCGCACAAGATTAGGTGGGATTAAATAGCATAGTATTATTTAAAAGTAATTGTAACAACCTGGTTTTTGTGACCAACTTGAAATCCTGACTAATGGAATTAATAAATTGATTTTTTTTTTCTTTATTAATAAAACCAAGCACTTAGCCTAGCTAGGAGCACTCTAGGTAGAGGGATAGATTAGGGAATTGACTCCCAATACTATAGGATTTTGTTTTGCCAAAACCCACAAAATTTTTGGTGGAATCTTCTAGAAGTAGGCCTCTTCCTCTTTTTAAAGGGGAGATAAGTAGGAAACTCCCGTAGAAAACCTTCAATCAAAAAGAGCAACCGTAGGATGGAGAGAAACCATGCGAAGAGAAGCTCCTACAGGTAGGATCCTTACTCTTGCTCGGGTGGTAGACTCTCGGGAGTTTCAACACCCGGTCAAGAGTTTGAGTATCCATAGGTGGTGAAATTCCACTAGCGTGAGTGTGTGGGGTGTGTGTGCGTGTGTAAATAAAAAAAAAAAAAAAAAGCAAGCAAGCTCCTACCGGTAAGTTTTCATCAATTTCTCCTTTAATTTGTTGGTTTCCTTATTCAGAAACCTTAGGTCTAAACAATGAGCATGGTGGATTAACACTACACCCGTTGTTTGGATTTATGGAGAAGTTTGATAATAAAAATTAAATTTTAAGCGAGATTTAGTATTTTGATAGATCAATTGTGCGAATTTCAGTCACCTTGGTCTAGGGAAACTCGAACCTATGGATCTCAAGGACAAATCGTGTAGAACCTCAAATCCTAAATTGATATGCTGAATGGATTCATCACAACGATCAATGGAAAGTACTGTCGGCGATAAATAATGTTTCAAAATTACTTTGGCTTTGGAAATCAGATATTATGAATCTGAATAAACTGTTGTTTTCTTAGTTTCTATTGATAGGAGATCAGTAGCTAGTATTGGGTCAAACCTTTGTATTGATTGAGTTTATAAAAGCATGAGAGATGGAGTAGAAACTCAAGAAATTTTGGAAAGTGGATCGTGTAGCAGACAGAACCCTTCTAACTTTGATCGATTGATCGAAGATGTCAATTTTTATCCAGAGACCAAAAACCTTAATTCAAATTCCATTATGATTGATTGAAACTTTGGTTCGATTGATCAAGGAGAACCTCAAGCAGTCTCAATTGATCAAACATATCGACCGAAGTCAACCATTTTTGTCCAGCGAGCAAACTGATTTAACTTGAGAGATCTTAGGTGGGGCCCACTGTAATGTTTGTGAGAAATCCATTCCGTTCATTCGTTTTGAGATCTCATTTTAGTACAAGATACTAAAAATTATTTGGATCCAATAGTCAAGTGGACCACACAAGAAGGAAGATGTGGATTCAGTAACTACCATTGAAACATTTGTATGGCCATAAAAGTTTTGGATCAATCTGATATATATATATATATATATATATATATATCCTTCATCCAGGTCTATGTGAGCTCATGAACAACTTGGATGACAAAAAAACAACACGATGGGCCCTAAGAAGGTTTTAACGATGGGAATCATGGTCCCCACTGCTTTCTGTGGTGTGGTCCACTTGAGCTTTGGATCTGTGTCATTTTTTGGCTCATGACCTAATATGATCTCCAAAAACGGATGGACAGTGTGGATATAATACATATATCATGTGTAGACACCCCACCAAAGCTAACAAACTAACGAAGCATGGATGGTCCTTAAGAACCATACCTAAACCCTAAACCATACTCAGGACCAAGCCAAACCTTAGCCATTTCCAAACCAGAGCCACACCACAAGCCATTTTCAAGCCAGAACATACCCGCTCCCCCTCGAGAAATTTGCCTTGAGCTACAGTTGTTGCTCTCCTAGAGAGACAATTGTGCTGGGACTCATCTTATCCTTGGACTTTCACCTATTTACAGTTTTACCTAGCCTCATCAACCTGTGAAAGTGCCATGTGGCACCTCTTTCCCTTTAACCAATCACCTCCCACCTGATTTTTACCCTCCACAATCTCGACAATTATTCAAAAAATCATCAAGAGGCTATAAATACTCCTCTCCTCTCTTCATTCCACACCAACCAACGCTCACTAAGAGAAGCAGAGTGAGAGGTGAGCTTGAGCTTGCATGCCTTCATCCATTTCAGCCCCCCTCTTAGCCTCCTATAGTCCCTTCCTAACCACTTAACCCACTTGGGTTAACCCTTCCAAGCTATGGTGGACCCAAACCTCCAAGTCATTTCAAGTACAAGCCAAAGATCGTGCCATCATCATTAACATTCATACATCACTAGTTGCAACATCACTTCCCTTCTCAACCTCCCTGCTTCTCTAGGTTGCCACTGAATGTATGCTCTATGACTTGCTGGAACTCTGGATCCTGTTACATCAGAAACTCATGATATTTAGTCCTTTTTCATTCCAGCATCATCACATCTCTTCTTAACATTCTTTCTCTTTTAGACATTCTTTAGACGTATGCTCTGTAGCCTGCCGGAACGTTGGACCCTGTCACATGAAAAATCTGAGTTTGTCTAGTCTTATTTTGATACTTTACATACTATCATTTTATCCCCTAAGATCAACGTACCATACAAAGTAGATACAGTAAACTAGTAAGGGCAGAGAGGGTGCATAACACCCTCCCTCTCTGTAACCGAGGTCCTTTACTTAGAATCTCAAGTCATATATCAGGAGTCAACTTAAAACATAAGAGTCTTCGGGCTCCTTGTCTGTTGCAGATTTTGCAAGTTCTAGCTAACTACGAAATTCGAGTTAATTAGCTGGTGGTGACTCCAATCCAAATTGGCCCATATGCCTAAAAAAACAAATATAAAATTGTGGGCGCCGATTTTTAGAGTTCACATCATGATAGGGCCCACATAACTTTTTTTTTTTCAAAAGGATTTATATTTAAATTAAGGATGTGAAGCACATCAAAACTGTACAGGGGAAGATTTCGGGTAGGGCCAGCGAAAAAGCTGTGGGCCCACCTATCATATGGACGGGATTCAGGACACTCTAAGACGTCCCAAACCTACCCTGTCTAAGAACAATGAACTGCGAATGATGGGGGAAGATCTCCCAGAGAACGGCCGTAGATGCGGTCCATTTGGCTATCACTCCCCAATTTGGCCAGGCCATCCGTTTCTGAGTTAGCATACCTCGAAGTGTGGGCGAGGTGAACCTCTCTACGATGTTTGAAGAACTCAAACCGGGCCCTCCAATACCACGTAGCCCATGAGCGAAGAGGGTTGTTGGAAAGGACCTGAACCACAGCTTTGGTGACCTCAATACACCACCACACAATCCGCTTCCGATTTTTTCTTCGGCTCAAATCTGTCAAGGGATTCGATCCCCCAGTCGTAAATCAAGTGGGATTGGGAGAATCCCTTCAATTCAAATATCTATCCGGCGTAGTTTCTAAAGCCTTAAACCAACATCAACAAAGAAAGTTACCAAAAGAGGAGAATGTTTGAAAAAGTGATTTTTGCATTTCAATCCCATGTAATGCCATCTAATACGGTGAACCAAATACACCTTTAACTACTATGTCATTGCCTTAATCAACCACAATTCTGCTTGAACAATGCTTTCCTAGATTTGCTCCTTGTTCATACATAATGGGCAAACGATCCCAAGCATCTCTCTACGAACCACTTCTTTGACGTTCATAAGTATCTTCGCCGCATAAGTAATTTGAGTTTTGTAAAGCCTTTCCATTGTTCTTCCTAAAATTCTTTAAGTTCAAGTTGGCCAATCACTGTTTTGGGATTACTACCATCAACAATATACTAAAGACTCAGTCCAGCCAATAGCTTTGTAGCCATGTTTTTCAATTTCCATAGTTTTGCATCTAAGAACTTTAGAATATCAACACTATCATGCTCACCAGGATTAGCATAGGAAAACTAACAGAAAGTAGAAGTAGAAAATTCAATAAATGAACAATCTATACGTATGAATGGCTCTTTGATATGATGTAGAAATGCATGGAATTATCATCTATTTGCATGGATGGAAATCTCCTGTTATGAGAAATGTCCCTATTAAACTTGCTGATTTGTGGTGTAAGACTGTAACCTTTTGGACGTTCAGACTATGTAAAATATGTGAACTGTGAAAGAGATATTATCACATCCTTTCATGAAGTTTGTCACTACAATCTTTTCGCTACTTGATTCCATCCACAGTGATGTCTGGGAACAGGCCTTGTGGAATCACATACACAATAAATGTATTATGCATCCTTCATTGACAAGTATTCACATTATACTTGGATTTATTTTCTTCACCAGAGATTCACAAAATTTGAATGAATGATTTCACTTGCTAATGGAGAATTAATTTAGTTGAGAGTAAAAAAGTTTCATGAATTGTTATGGTGGAGAATATTTTTGTTGGTGTCGATGCCCACCTGCAAGTGCATGGAAAAAAAAAAAAGCAATTGGCACGCCTAGGACCGCCTCATCAAAATGGAATTTTGAAGGAAAATAATCATCAAATAGTTGAGGCTGATTGGACTATGATGAATTAAAAACAACTATCAAAGCTTTTTTGGGATGACACTGAGCATACGGCAGTGTACTTGACAAATTTTATGCTATTAAAACATAATGAGGTATAAATCCCGCAGAAATAGAGAGAGAGAGAGAGAGAGAGAGAGAGAGAGAGAGAGAGAGAGAGAGAGAGAGAGAGAGAGAGAGAGAGAGAGAGAGAGAGAGAGAGAGAGAGAGGAAGAAGAAGAAGAAGAAGAAGAAGAAGAAGAAGTAGGTATGTTAGAGTGAAGAAGATTTTATGCTATTAAAACACAGTGAGGTATACATCCCACAGAAATAGAGAGAGAAAAAAAAAAAAAAGGTATGCTAGAGAGAAGAAGATTTTGTTGTCTTTCATTTCTTAAGAAAAACTGACAGAGAAAAACTTTCTAATTTTAAAAAATACATGATATGAATGAATCTAAATACAATATATTACATGAATGGTAAATTGAGGAGTACAGAAAAAGAAGTCGCAAATCTTCTTTTTTGGACTGAGAAAGCGATGGTACAGTCATTTATATGAATGAATCCTAAATACAATATAGTACTTTACAGGACTGAGAAAGCGGTGGTACAGTCATTTATACTTCTTCCTGAAGTTCTCCATTACAGAAAGCATTGGTTGACATACACGAGCTAAACTCCAACAAAAACCGGGTACAGCAAATTCTCTAATGCTTAGCCATATTTGATGCATCTACATATGTTTGAATGTGTAGTTTCCGTGCTCCACGAAGAAAATGGCGATAAGCTTGATGAAAGGATATAATGTGTGTTGTTCTAGATATTCATTTAGGAGAAAAGCATATTGATGTTTTATAATCTGATAGATCATCGTTCTACAAGAGCTAAGATGTGATTTTCAATGAGAAATCATTGTGGAATGAAGCTTCTGAGAGGGAAATGTCTTCAGTACCTAAAGTAGATGAAGATATGAATATAGGTACTATCCACTCCTCAGTCATCAAATTCAATGGAAAAATCGCAATTGGCCAAGTCTGTACAAACGGAGATAATGACTCCTCTATGGCTTGCTAATGTTACATGAAGTTCCCTCTACATTAAATGAGTGTTTTTTCTGAAATTTTCACTTTTTACAACTTAGGGTTTTGGTCATTTTAAGTGATACGACTCCTGTGAGTCATATCACTTTTTAGAACTAAGGGTTTTGGTCATTTTAAGCATTGGGAAACAAATGGAATTCAAATCAAGTACTAAAATTTTCAGTATTAATGTAATCTTAATAACACAGTCATCGGATGAAGTTCACTTGATTCCAGTTAGCGCTTCCTTAAATACATGTAGGAAAGGATACTACTTGAAATATAGATTTTCTTGGATTAATATAATATGGACTTTTGCAGTCTTGATTGAGGAATTATGTGATCCTCAACTCTAGGTATGAACCATATGCTGCGGTTTTCAGTTTGTACAAATAAGGCCCATAATTCAGTGGTTTATATCCTCTTGTCTGTTGTGGCCCAACATGGATGGACCATGACCCAAGAATCTCCTTGATTGAACAACTAAATATTTTCATTTGTGGCCTGCAAATAAATGGTTAAGAAGAGACATATTGCTACAATCTACATTCAAGTGAAAAGAAGGAAGATTGGTTGATAGGGTCTTCTATCATGTGAGAATTATTTGGTGTGATCCATCCAAGGTGTGGTGCAACAGAACTATGGCCTTGATCACTAAACAATGGTCCTGCTCGTACAAACTGAAAACCCATGTATCCTCTCATTCTGTAATCTTGATTATCCACATCTAATTACATGTTAATCAATAATTCAACCCACCCTTTACAGGTGGTGTGCTCTCACCTTTCTTGAAAAAAATAAAAAGAAAGAAGAAGAAAAAAAAAAAAAAAAAACTCTCAATTGACAGATTCCTACATTGAGAAGATAAATAAGAGTTGCACCAAATATCATGAAATTTCATGATTACTGGTTCGAATTCAATGCAAACTTTCATGATATTTCACGAAATTTGGTGCAACCAAACACACCTGAGGAGACAAAATGCATTTTATTCTAAAGTGAGATTGGTAAAGAAATTAACCTTTGAACCCTTGGGACCATTGCGCCACAATGGTGTTGTTGTAGTTTCACACTTTACGCATTTTCTTACGCGGTCGATGTACTCCTCATCAGGCTTCCTTGGAAAGAATCTACTCATGGAGATACTGTTTTGTTGCCTGGCTAATGCTGAGTACATTGCATAATCCCTGTTGAAGAGAGTAGAAGTACCAGGAACTGCCATTGATGAACTTCCATAGTAACCACTCCTGCCACCGAGGCCCACTGGTAGCCAGTTCATGTGGCTTGAGCCCACATTACCCCATCTGTTGTATAAGCCATACCCTCCATTCACCATTCCATAGTTTCCCATGGCCTGATTATCACAAAATGACGTTGACGATGGTGAGATGGGTCCAATGTTGAAGAGCTCCTGGCCAATCGATTGATCTGGGCTGTCGTTAGGTCATCATTATATATATTTTTTAATGGTGGCCCATGAAGTGGGTCGGCCTAATGGACAGTCCAGATTTACTGATTGAATTGTCCTTGGTGGCACTAGGTGGTATAACATTTCTGATTGCTACTAATAATAAAATCTGGTAAGTTCATTTAGTTAGCGGTCCATTCTTGAATTAGCCACATTTAGAAATAAACTGATTAAAGTGAGGCTGTAAAATGGTCACAACTGATCGGATGAAGGTCGGCCGACACAACCCGATTACTATCTAGATCCAACTCCATGGACTGTAGAACCAGGTCCATCAGGTTATCTCTGATATACAATCTGATTATTCACACTCTTCATTCTATGACTTCACTATCTCTGATCTTGGTTGGATCAACATGGATCCGAATCAATTACTAAACGGATCCTAGATCTGTATCCGGATCCGAACTGATGGACACCATATCTGGATACAAACTCCAGTCCAAGAGGGATCATGTCCACCAGGTCACCTGGTGAAAAAAGACCATTCGACAGCCCTGATTGGAAGTTCATAACCATCCGTTGCATTACCCTTATTTGTTGGTGATGAAGATAAACGTATCAACGGTCAAGAAAAAGAACCTGTGGATCAAATGGCTAGAAACAACCAATTGCTGAAGCTTTTACCATGGGGTCCGTCTATGAGGTGATCCATCAGTTGGTTGGTTTGGATTGATAGAAACTTCAGCAAATCTTATGGTCGCTCGCCTTAATGAACATGATTATGCAGCTATGAATCATGACCATCCGTTCACTGGGGCCTATCGTGGATGTTTTCGTGTTCTAAAGAAAATGGAAATCAGATAAACCAGCCTTGGTTCGTTGCGCCGTACATAGTCTTACGGTCTGTGAAACCAGATTATCGAGCTTGTGGTCCAACGATGAAACCCTAAACGAGACACTGAATCACTGATTAGATGATCCTAGCCCTTAGATTAGGCTGCCAAAGATTGGACAGCTAAGGTTTCCTGATAGTTGTGGTTTCTCCAAAATGGGCCGTCTATGGTGACCCCAGATGGACGCCAGTGCTGAATTGCAACGAACCAAGACCTGTTCGTCGCAATGAACCAGACTAAGATCCATGTAGAAGACGGTGAGGAATTCATGATGGGCACTGCCAATACGATGTTTTGGAAAACCGCATGCATGCGTCGCTGACAGATGACGTGGATCCTACGGATGAATGCCACGTGTACGGTCAGAGATGAACGCGGATTGCGTGGTCACCCAACACTACCTAATTAAAGGGTGTCAGGACTCTGTGGAGCCGACCATGATGTATGTGATTTATCCACCGGCCATCTCTTTTGCCAGGTCATTTTAGGGCATGAGCCCAAATAGAAGCATATCCAAAATTAAAGTAGGCCACACCACATGAAACAATGGGATGATAACGTGCACCGTTGAAACCTTTCTGGGCCCACAGTGTTTCTTATTTGTTATCCAATCTGTTCATAAGATCACCCAGGCCTGGATGAAGATAAAAATTAATATCAGATTGATTCAAGACTGTGGGTCCAAGAAGTTTTCAACAATAAGCATCCAATCTCAATTATTTCCTGTGTTGTGGTCCACTTGAGACTTGGATATGCTTCAATTTTAGGCTCATGCTTTAAAATAGGCCGAAACAACAGGTGGATGGCGCGGATAAAACACGTACATCACGGTGGACCCCACAGATTCCTTACACACGTAGCTACGTTGCGTTCGGGTCACCACGCAATCCGGGTCCTTACCGGATCCCGCATGCGACTGTTTTGACCACCGGCAAATTTTAAAGATTCCCTTTTAGAAAGATAAGATTGCTGACACGAGGCGAAATAAAATCATTATGAGGAGCAAAAAGACACTCGAAATATGGCCAAAGAGAGATAAAAGAGGCCGAGGATTTGTCCTCGAGATTTCTTTCTCCCGATTTTTCAGCGTGTCCAGGCTTGCTTTGGGCCATAATGCCCACGTGTCGCCCGTGCAGGTCATTGGACTCGTGTATCTGGTGGGTCTTTCAAATGGATGGTCTGAAAAAAGAATCTGGCCGTTAAACTAGCCAGGGAGTGGGTACTACCCCACCAGGACCTAGCTAGAGACGGACGGTCCTGGCAAGAGCTCCGTGGGACCCACCTTGATGTATGTGTTTTATCCACGCCGTCCATCCATTTTGAAAAATCATTTTAGGCAACTTTGCCGAAAATGAAGTAGATCGAATATTGAAGTGGACCACACTACATGAAACAGTGAGGATTAAATGCTTACAAACCTCTCGAGGCCACAGAAGTTTTGAATCAAGCTGATATTTATGTTTTCCCTTAATCCAGGTCCATGTGACCTTACGAACAGATTGGACGTAAAATAAACATCATGGTGGGCCCTACGAAGGTTTCAACAGTGGGTTCATTGTCACCACTGCTTCCAGTAACTCGATCCTTCGATCTGGCTCCTTTTATGGATTTTACCCTAAAATCCTCTTTAAATATGTACGGACCTCTTCGATAAAAAAAAATATATCAAGGTGGGCCCAACAGAGCCATGCCCGGACGGATTATCGTCCGGGCGGGGGTGGGACGCAATCCGCGTCCAGTCCTGGTGGGGGTAAGACGCAATCCGCGTCCGGTCCTGGTGGGGGTAAGACCCTATCCGCGCCCGTTAAACTATCGGTTAGACCAATCACTGTCTTTTCACATGCATGGCCCAACCGATAGTTGAAGGACCCGATGTTTTGGCGAGATCGTCTTTTCGGTGGACCCGACCTGATAGGGGTGGCCGCGTGTAGAGGTGCATGGGAAGCTTGCTATCGTACATTCGCATTCACATGAGAAGCTTGCTACCGTGCAACCCCACGTATTGCTTTTTTTTTTTTTTTTTTAATTTTTTTTATTTTACTTGTACATTAAAGCCATTGGATCTGAGGTCATGTTTCAATGATCTAAACGGTTTACATGATGGACCTAAGTATGGATAGTGGCAGATTGGAATATCTCGATCATCCAACTCTTTTTCTTTGAATGTGGACCGTCTCCTTTACCCATTGGTTTGCTGGCCATCGATAAGTACTTCCAATCGGTTTTTTTTTTTTTTTTGGGTATTTTATCCCTGGCATGGGCATTCATATAAAATGCCTAGATCATTTCAAAATGACCCCAGACCCAACGTTCACAGTCCCTACGTAATAACTAGGCAATACATGGGGGGTTGTACTGTGGGAAACTTCTTTGCATGATAGAAAAACCGACGAATAGAAACTCTTTCCACAACGAGAAAACAACAAGGCTATGGTGATTCACCACCTACTTTTAAGCTGTCTCACGATTCTCATCCACCGTACACTTGGCTTGCATGCACATCAATCCCAGCCATCGAAATTGCAGGTCCATTGAAAATCAAGCATGGCCAAAAGATATAGTGACAAGCAATCCTAACCATTAAATTAATGGGTATAAATCGATGGTTGCAATAAAATGTTGAGTTCAAAGAGTGAAGTTACACGGTTATAAAGATCGTTCAATCTACCAGCTGAATTTTGATTATGCTCCACTTATAGTAGGGTCCATGATTTGAACTGTCCGGATCACATAAATTTATGCCACGGATACGGAAGATGAGAATCGACTCTTGAAAATGGTTGTAATTGTCCAGCCCGCAAGGAAGATATTACAGTAAAGAAAGGAGTGCCATGAGAAAAGGAAAACCTTCCATGATCAAAGAACATGAAAAATCTTTCCAGGATAGCTAATTGCCTTTATGTTAAATGTTGTGATTTATTAAGAATTATAAATTAAAGCGTACTAGTCATGCTTAGAACATAATTTCTGAAGATCAATTACTTCTAGAACTGTATAGAAAAGGTGAAAGATCGATCGAATTTAGTGAATGATGAAAAGGCATGAATTTTGTCAGTTGCGGCGTCGAATATACCTGTGAGTAAATGTTCTTGGCATCGAATCGAGGCTTTTGATCGTCTTTCAATGGTTGGGATGTCGTTTCTGAAGAGAGACCCAGCTTTAGGGTGCAATCAACGGTGCAATCAAGATTATTACCAGAATTCTCCTCAAGTTGCCGGAGAAGGTCCTGCTCTTTAAGCTCACGCCGTGGTGTGCTGGCACTGTGAGAGATTTGGAATGCTTCGCTGGGTTCCACATCTTTGGCCGCGGCGATCGCATCGAGGCGGAGGAATTCCATGAATATGGTCACCACCAAATGGGAATATGAGCAGAAATTGGACTTATTTTCACTTTCACAAAATGATTACCTGATTTTATAACCATGCAAAATAAAATAAAAAAATTTTTAAAAAAAATCAGCTAAAAAATCCGAAATGTAATGATCATAATCATCATCATGAAATCCAAATTCAAGAGATTTAAATCCTAAAAAGAGCAGTCTAAGCTTTAAAAAAGATATATATTATGAGAAAAACCGAACAGCTATAACTCCCAATGGTCACTACATGGTGGACCACCATTGGATTTAAGAGATTAACCCTTAAAAGATCATCTATCACCGTCCAATTTGAGAGACCCAACTCTCTAAAATTATTTTTAAAAAATTAGTATCGTAATAAATCTTTTAAGAGATGGATGATCATCATCATTCGTGCCCTAAATTACAATATCAAAGAGATCAGTATAAAATCTGACACACATGAAAACCCTGAGAAGAGAGAGGAGGGGGCCAGTCGGACATCTGACACATACAACTGTATTTGTTAGAGTCAATGAAATGAAGGACAAAGAAGAGAGAAAAGGTCAGGAAAGAAAAGAGAGGAGGGGAGAATGAGATGGAAGAAAGCAACACGACTAAGTCTCGTGCTGAAGAGAACAA
>JAJHSJ010000002.1:119035247-119140721 GCA_021015155.1 Magnolia officinalis | reverse complement strand
GGAGGACATGCAACCCAACGTGGGGCCCACATGATGGATGGTCTAGATTGGTAATTAGACCCACTTCCTACAAGCAACTTTGGACTTGCATTTCATTTTCCTGGCAATTGATCGATGATTAGATTATGACTCGGCCACTCTTGACAGACCAATGAAATTAAAACTGCGGCCCCCACAACCATTTGAATTGTTGTTTGATCAATATGGACCATTCATTTTCCTAGCAATTGATCAGATGGTTAGGATGATCTAAGCAAAGCGAGACCACATACAATGGAAGTGGGACCCACATGATGGCTAGTCCAAATTGATGATCAGACGCATTTTTCTTAGAATTGATCGAATGCTTACGATAATATGATCCCAGTGATTCTCGAAGAACACATACAATCAAAAGTGCGGCCACAAAAATGGATGGTCTAGAATGATCAATAGACCTATTTTCCAACAATCAATATGCACCATCCATTTTCCTAGCAATTCATTGAATAGTTATGATGATACGATCAAAGTGATTTTTTAGAAAAACTTGCAATCAAAAGTGGGGTCTACATGAATAGTTTTGATAGATGATCGGACCCATTTTCCTGCTAGAAACATAAACCCTCATTTTCCTAGAAATTGAGCGGATGGGAGAGATGATCCACCACGTGCACTTTTACTAGTATACTTTAACAACTAACGATCGAGAACATAAAAGGAGAAAATAATAATAATAATAAAATTGTAGAATATCTAATCACCGTCCATTGTCCATCTGGG
This sequence comes from Magnolia officinalis, assembly GCA_021015155.1. NCBI lineage: Eukaryota > Viridiplantae > Streptophyta > Magnoliopsida > Magnoliales > Magnoliaceae > Magnolia > Magnolia officinalis. The sequence continues at coordinate 119,139,959 of JAJHSJ010000002.1, read as the reverse complement.
CTAGGATTGTCCCAAACCATTGCATTATAATTTCTACATTTTTAAATAAGGAGATTTCTAGAAATATAATTCATCATATCTTCCATTCTCCTTGCAAAAACAAGGTTAAAAGCAAGCATCCTAACATCCCAAGCCACGTTTGTATGGACTATTTAATTTCAATTGCAATACCTGTTTGGTAAAGTTTAAGTAACCCCTTTATTGTATTTACCTTCTTTAAGTAGTTTAGAAAATATTAAAAACTCGACCTGACTCATCTGAGTCAACTCAACTTAACCAGATTTTAACTGGCACGTTAAAACTCAAGATGACGATACTCAACTTGAAAAATACTCAGTAAAACTCAGTAAAACTCTACTCAGTTCAGCACTATTTAACATAATTATATGTTATTTATATGTTAAATATCAAATGTTACTGCAAACAGTTGGAAAAAACTAAGAAGGTTTTTTGAAGAAGTCATGCAAGTTTTTGAGTCGACTCAATGTAATTAGAATTTTGGACTACTACTTCCTTACAATTGAATACAAGGGAACTTCATCACAATTTGGTCACACGCCCTTGAGTGAACTTAACCTTCACAATTCAATTCAATTGTACATCCAAACACAACCTTAGCTATCCACACAGTTTTCTTAAGCTCATGTGCTGTTAATGAATGTCATGATGGTTCATTAGCAAACCTATGTGCAGAATCTTCAACGGTCTATATCTTAGATCAAAGATAAAATTCGACCCGAACCCGAACCCGAACATACATCAATCAATGGGGCCAATATTCAAAATTCAAAATCTTTTTCGGGGACAAACTTCTCGTTTCCGTCGCCGCTTATCTGGCAAAACCAGCTATTGATTTTCTAAATTTATCTCATCACTAGTCTTGTTTAGCAATAACATCTAGCCACTTGCATTGTATTGAAATCGCATTTTAGATATTAATTGAATCTATAGCACAAACAAAACTTACATATTTCAATCAGGTACGTCCAATGGATATAATTTGGGGCAATGTCCCATCCAAGATGGTTTTCAGAAATTGGACAGTCTGATTAGAGATGTTTATATATGTATGTAAATGAGATTTGTTAACCCAACATGCATATACAGGTCAGCTAAAGCATGGACCACCACATATGCCATCCTTGCACACACGTGAAATATCCAAACCATCCATCATTTGGACCTCACAGTGTAGATGTTATAGTCCACTCAGGAGGTGTGTAATGATGTTAGAAATAAGTGGAAGCAGGCTGAGAAAACTTGGGTTTACATTCATTCAGCTAATTTGGGATACCTGATTCTTAGGAGAGGGAACCTAGTTACATGGTGTTACTCTTCTGGTTGATAACTTGGATATAGCACCCATTTCACACGCTTGTATACGAGATGACATGTGTATATGTTTGGGCTTTATTTCAGTGGGCCATGTAAAAATCAAGGGTGGCTGTCTTTTCAACTGTTTTCTTACATATAACTCACCTAAATCATGAACTCGAGTGAGTTTTGGGCCCTACCTCTAAAATGGTGACGCGGGTTGGATTTCATTAAAAATCATGGTGGGGCCTATTTCAGCCAGCTACACCCAGTGTACAGGAGACCGGGGGCTCTACACACGTGTATTGAGAGTAATGGTCCCGCAGGGACTTGCGTGCAGGAAAAAAAGGGTGGGTCAGGCTAGCCCCACCGTACGTGTGTGCACGTGACATCCACGCAGACCATCAGATAAGTCATCCAATGTTATATATATATATATATATATATATATATATATATAATATATAATATATATATATATATATAATATATATATATAATATATATATTAGGGAAAAGGTACTATGCGCTCGACCTCACGAGTCCGTCCCATGAGTCGAGCTGTGTGGCCCCACCGTGATGAGTTTTCGAACATCTACCCCATCAGTCAGATTCATCATTCCATCATGGGCCTAGATATCAAATATTAAGTCAATCTGTGATTTTTGTGGGCCACACCACATACAGTAGTGGAGAGGGGTCGTGCACCATTAAAACATTCATAACCATTTTAGAGGGCCCACCGAGATGTGGTTTGCAAATCCAGTCCATCCATTATGTGTGTCCCACTTGAATGATGGTTCAGACCAAGTTTCAGGCGCATGCAAAACTCAGGTGGGCCCCACCAAGTGCTTTTATATATTTTAACGGTGTCTTCACATAATTTAGATGGTATGGCCCACCTAAGTTCCGTATACGGCTGATTTTTGGGATATCCCATAATTTAAAGGGGACCCATCAAATGCACCGTGTTGATGGTCGAAACGCATCATGGTAGGGCCCACACAGCTCAACCTCATGGGAGCTTATTGTGAGGTGGAGCGCATAGTACCTTTTCCCACACACACATATATATATATATGATACTATGAGGTCAAGCTGTGTGGGCCCAACCATGACGTGTGTAGAACATCAACACCATGCATTAGATGGGTCCCCTTTAAGTTATGGGATATTGCAAAAATCAACCATATAAGGAACTAAGGTGGACCATGCCATCTAAAACCATGTAAAGACATGCTTATAACATATAAAATCACTTGGTGGGGCTCACTTGAGTAATGGATGCTACTGAAACTTGGTATGACCCTTCATCCAAGTGTGACACACACAATGGATGGGATGGATTTGCGAACCGCATCTCAGTGGGCCCAATAAATTATTATGAATGTTTTAATGGGAATGTAGCCCCTCTCAATTGTTGTATGTGGTGTGGCCACCCAAGTCATGGATTGACTTGATTTTTATGCACATGTCCCACCATGGAATGGTGCATCTGACTGATGGGGAAGATTTTAGATACACGTACATTATGGTGGGGCCTACACAGCTCGACCTCATGGAAAGTTTTTTTTAAGTTTTTTTTATTATATTTTTTTCTTTCTTTCAAAAAGCGCTTTTCTATATGACCAAAAAAAAAAAAAAAAAAAATAGAATTTACAACCCCTTCGAGCGGGCATCATAGGTCGATGCTGCACTTATCATATGTCGCTAGAAGGAAAACCAACCCTTCCTCAAATAGCCCAAGCCTACCTTATCCAGAAATAGAAGGCCCTAGTGTAGTGGGGAGAGAAGCGTGAGTATCGTAAAATGAATTGGCCTGAGTTGTGTTACCTTTCCTTGCCAGGTCATCCACTACTGCATTTGTTTCCCTAGGGGTATGGGCGAAGGAAATGTCCAACACCTCCCGCATTGCCCTGACCCTCGCATACCAGTATCACATGGACCACGCAGGATTTGAGTTCTTCAAGAGAATCGCCACAATTGATTTTGAGTCGCTCGCCACCTCCACCTTGGAGAAACCCAAAACAACACACTTCACTAGGCCCTCCCAAATCGCTCTAAACTCAGCATGGGAATTGGAGCCGGTGCCATAGCTGGAAGAGAAACAAAAAACGAACTTACCCTCATAACATCTCCCAACATCCCCACCCCCGGAGGGGCCTTAGGTTTCCCAGAGTAGAGCCATCAACGTTAATTTTAATCCAACCCCTTTGGGGCTGATCCATTTCACTACTTCAGAGATTTTCTTCATGAAATTAAATTCCCATGAGGTTGATCGCATAGAACCATTTCCCTATAGAGAGAGTTATGATCACATGATGCGGCGTCTAATCCGAACGGTCCATGTGATGCGGCATATATATATAATATATATATATATATATAATATATATATATATATAGACACACACACACGTATAAATGTATGTGATGTATGCATGTGCATGGATCATATTTTCTCTGTAAATTACTACTTTGACAAGTTGATCACACTTAAAGAGTTAAAAGCAAATGGAGCTACAATTTAAAAAGAAAAAAAAAAAAATTACATAATTTCCACGAGAACTTGAAGATGAACGATGAGTAACCAAGAAAACAAAAATACTCTCTTAGAGTTTCAGTGCAATATCCAACTCGTCTTCGGATTCAGCAGGTGACGAGTTCAAATCCAACTTGGGCCATCGAGAATTCAGATCAGGTTCTTGTTCGAGCTCCGGCGGTTTAAGATTCAGATCAAACTCTTTCTTGCATTTCATTTCAATGCTCTCAACGCTGTCATCACTAACGTAAATCACCTCCGGGGCATCATGAGCCATGGCTAAGTCATGGTGGGGCCGCATCGCCTGTTGTTGTATCCCGAACTTGTTCTCATCATGAGTTTGAAAGCCGACGCTTCTGAGGCCCATTATCGCGTAGGCCGAAGAGAAGTATTTCATAGGTGGGCCGCCTTCGATCGCAGTTGGATAAGCAGGGTATGGCGATGTGGCGATTGTTGCAAGCTTCTTGTAGGAATGAGAGAATGGTATGTTAGGTGCTTTGGACGGGTATCTGTAGTGAGGGTGAACGTTCGGATGGAGACCCAAGGCATCGTTGCCGAGGTACTTCCTTGTGCATGAGGGGCATGCAAATGTATGGATGGCCGCCCTTTGTTTCTTATACCCTCTTTCTCTTTCCCTTTCAAACCCAGGAGCTTCCTTGTTTTCCATGAGAGAGAGAGAGAGAGAGAGAGAGAGAGAGAGAGAGGAGGAGGAGGAGGAGGAGGAGGAGGGATGAGGGAGCCTGTGTGTTTCAGTGGCTTTTATAAAACTCTGTGGACATTTTCAGGGGTTATGATACGGTAGAGCTGAAGGAAAGAGAATATGGTGGAGCGATGTATCTAAATTACATGTTGTTGGGTTATACATCATTCTGAGCTGTCCAAATAGTGGGCCTCATTATAGATGGACGATATCTATTAAATCATACGTATTAGTAGACCATAGCCATCACTTATCTTTACTTTCCAGCGTTTAATGTTTTTGTTAACTACTTTTCTTTACTGCCATCGATTTGAGGACCATTGTTTTGGTGGATAGGATCATCCAATGTATGGGTATCTTGAATTAATTTCTATCCATAGCAAGTCCCACTAGATGGACGATCTTGATTGAAAGATAACCATGACACGTGTGACGTGTCAATATCGATCTACCACATTCTGTTCTTCTGGCTCTACGTACTATTTTTCTTTTAAAAAACTATTTGATATGGTAGGTTGGAGTTTACTTCCTGTGTCTTCAATCTAAGACCACACAATTGCCGTCCATATATAAAATCTCTAGATCTGAACTGTTCGTCCAATGGTCCCAGCATAAAGATGACATTACACAATTACCTGCAAATCACTACAATTAGACGATCAATGCCATTAAATAGACGGACTAAAAAGGGACGGTTGAAGTGAAAAAAAGAAAAAGAAAAAGAAAGAAAGATAGCCACGTTCCAAATCCAGATGGAAAAGCCACCCTCTCCACCAATCAAACAGAATCAACGAATCAATGTGATTCTTGGGCCATGGCAGATCAACCAGATGAACGATCTAGATCTTGCACACGTGTTACGCATATGGTTTCAGATTGAGGTACACCAACTTTTATGTGTTCCGGAAGTAGTTTACGACAAAGGTAAAGATCAATAGATAATTAGATAATTAGATAATTAGATAAATAGTAAATAAGGAGAAATGATCAAGTGGGGTCAGTGCGTGGGAACCTTTCCATACACCTACTTGCATTTGGACTGTTGGCATCCGTATCATCCATCCATACCATCCATTAGGCTCAGTACACTCTTAGTGGGTAAACTGAGCAATCTGATGGTTCTAAACAAATGTGACTTAACCTATCTTCTAAGAACAATTTTCTCCATCCATTTTTTTCACCTCACTCACTCTACGGTGTAGATCATCTGCTCAGTATAAGTTTTTCAAGGAAGTAGAGTGCACTGAATCTGATGAAAGGTTCAGATAGGCGAGGAGGATGCCATATAAGTACAAATGTAACTAGTTGCATGAAAAAGGTTTCCCTATACTGCAGTGAGGAAAAAAAGAAATGGTCAAAATACACACAAGGTCACTTGCGAGTGGACGGTCCTTATTTCTGTATATTGCATAGTCACTTTGTACACTACCTTATTAATATGAGGTACCTCGCATTCTTCACCATCAGATGATTCAACAGCCCAGATCAATATTCTCTGTTAAATCAGATGGTGAGGATCATCTACTGTGTAATCCCTCTAATTGTCCATGTTGAAGACACCATACGGATGGCTACGGTCATCTACAATTTGGCCCCTGCATTTGTTCATTACACGTATGCCACTCTGCCACACGTGGTGGTTTGTCTTAGTAATCAATGATTTGAACTCCAGATACATGGTCCGATTCGATCGACTCATCTGAGTCTACTCGGATTTGGTTAAATGCCCCTACTCAGCCCCACATGGGCGAGTCGGGCTAATTCAGCCCCGGACATGTCTCGACTCAACTCGGTGCTGAACGAGTCTATCCGAGTCTCTGAGGTCTTTTAACCATGCATACAACATCCCTTTCCAGTCAGCATGTCGCTCGTGTGGAACATCCAACCCGTGGAAAAGGTGGGCTGTACAATAAAGATTGCTCAGGGCGGAAACGGAACCAATCCATTGATTAGGTGAGCTCCATCCTTATATTGAGTCAGACCATCATTTCTATGGTGTGGCATGTGTAATGAGTCAGACATTCCGGTTTTCTCAGTAAAAGATTTTACTACTGCGACCCACCTTCTGTACGGTTTTGATGTTCTACGTATGTGACCTGGTAAAGAAACGGAAACGTTGTATGCGGAAGTTCATACAATAACAACTCCATCGGGAAAGATGTTGCATGTGAAATCTGTACGCAGACATTGGATAAAATTAGAGGAAACGGATTGGCTACTTCCCCTGCCACCAGCCAATGGCTGATTGTCGGTGCTCTGTGGGCCCCATCATGATGTATGTATTTCATCCATGCTGTCCATCTATTTTTCTAGATCATTTTAGAGTATAAAAACAAAAATGAGCTATATCCCAATCTCAAGTGGACCACATTATAGAAAACATTTTTGAATGAATGTGGACCATTAGAAAATTTTCAGGGGCCATAATAGTTTTGGATCAAGCTGATCGTTGTTTTTTCCCTTCATCTAGGTCTGTATGACCTTATCAACATATTGGATGTCAAATAAAAAGTACAGTAGGCCTTAGGATAATTTTAATGGTGGATATCCAATCTTGTCCTGTGGTGTGATCCACCTGAGAATTATATCCCTCTGAGAATTATATCCCTCTCATTTTTGGGATCAAGCTATAAAATTATCTGTAAAACTGGATGAACGGCATGGATGAAACACATACATCATTAACCATCAGCCACGGGGCTAGTGGCAGGGGGAGTAGCCAATCCGTTTCCCTTTTAACCATGGTTCCTACTCGTGCAGGGCTTGTGGCGTTCGGTTCGTGCAAAGAAGGACGGATCCGACTGCACGAGTCTCTAGTTACGGACAAGCTATTATTTTTGTAGTAATTGTTACGTGCAGCAGTTCATTCACCGTACACCTGGCATGCATGCATGCAAATTCGGACATCTACCGTACACCTCGCATGCATGCATGCATGCAGATCCGGACCTCCGAAAACAAGGGTTCCAATGTGGATGGGGCATGGCACGAGATTTACACTGATCCATTGATAATGATCAAATGATCCGATCATTCATTTCATGGACATCAACTGAACGGTTGAGATGGATATGATCAGTGGCCTAAACTCAACAAGTGAAATCAGATGTTGAGATCGTCCTATTTGTGTGATTTTTGGACTATTTTCCATCCATGATTAGGTTGATAATTTGGACGGTTCAACATTGAACAATCCTAACTCTGATTCGTGGACACTTGTTTGTTGACATATGACCATTTATTGAACCGTCCACTAAATGGCCACCAATCTGTTTGTAAGATTATTAAATTAACATAATTTTTTTGTTCACGGTGCATCTAAAGTGGGACCCATAATTTGGACAGTTTGGTTTGAATTACTATACGCCACGTATGCAATTTTTAAATAACTCTTAAGTGCATGAGTATTATACATCACACACTGCCGGAGCATCAATGCTTTTTCTTAGAGAAAGTTCAAATGCAACGTTGCAAGCATGCGTTTCTTCTGCGCACTGTTCTAATTTTGGAAACGGATTGGCTACTCCCCCATGCCACTAGCCCGGTGGCTGATGGTCGGTGCTCTGTGGGCCCCCCATGATATATGTGTTTCATCCATGCCGTTCTTCCATTTTTACAGATAATTTTATAGCTTATCCCAAAAATGAGAGGGGCTCAGCCGCTCAGGGTACTCACATCGGCCGTGGGTCGAGTCCGGACTAGCCCGAGTCGAGGCTAACTCGTGTTATCGAACGGGATCAGTTACTAACGAACCTGAGTTGAATCGGACGAATCGTACCGGACTCGTCCGAGTATTAAAACAATGCGCGGCACAGGTGAGTTGGTACTCCTCGGGCTACCAACTCCAACCTCCCCATTGGTTAAGCAGTTGTGGGACCCATACAATTCAAGGAACCCACCATTTCAAGGGGTGGGTCCTACCGTTTTCTTTCTTAAAAGATTTTGTCTGTATCTGAGCATCTTACAGCCTGAAAATCCGCCTCTTTTAGAAATTGGTCTTCCTTTTTCATCCCAGTAAACAGCACCGAAATAGGGATGCAAAAAAACGTGTTTTGCCTCTCACTCAACATTCAGCTTGTGTTGCCATTTCTTGGGCCCACATGCTGAGTGATCTGATGATCGGAACCGTTCATATCGTGGACTCTATGCTATAAGTGTGCTACTAGAAACTTACGCTAAAAGAATGATTCTGAACATTGCTCTCCGTACTTGAAAAGAATTTTTTATTTTTCAATGGATCGTATTTCACTCTAAAAATCAAAGGTTAAGATCATCACTGATAGTGTATTTTTGGGATAATAGAATATTTGACCCATCAAGGAGAATATGGACAGTTTAAATCATCTGATCATCTCATTACGTGGGTCCCAGTAGGTGGCGACACACGTTGGAACCTCAGTTACGACAGACGCAAGGATTTCTCTTTCCCGATGCATAGTGCATGAACTTACTTGGAGAACGGCCCACCTGTACGGTGCAACGTGACTTTTACTGACGCAGATTTGCAACGAAAAAGCCTTTCCCGGGAAGTTCCGGCTCTGGGAAGCGCAACCGTAATATTTATGAGAAATCCACCCCGTCCATCCGTTCTGCGAGCTCATTTTATTACATTTAACCAAAAAGTGAGATGTACATAAAAATCAAGTAGGCCACAAAAGCGGAAACAGTGGGGATTGAACGACCACCGTTGCAACATTGGTATGGCCACAGATGTGTTGTATCAGGCTATTTGTTTTGTGTTTTTAGTTCATCCCATTGCTAATAACCTTATAAAAGTTTAGATGGCATATAAACATCATTGTAGAGCTAAGAAAGGTTTCAACGGTAGGCTTTTCTTTCTCAAGTTTTTCCTCTCGTATGGCTCACTTGAGCTTCGTATCAAGGTCTTTTTCTGTTTCTTGTCCTAAAACGATCTCGCAAAACGGATGGACGTAGTGGATTTCTCAAAAACATCGTGGTGGGCCCCACTTATGAAAGAACTGCCTGCGAAAGCCTTTGCACGAAATCCGCGTCCAATTTTTACACCCCTCTTTTCGCCGAAAACGCCTCTTATTCTACTTTTTGCAGTAGAATAGAACCGAAATCGGATTGCGTACTGAGTTACTCAGTATCGTACTGAGTAAACTCATTTGGGCCCACCTTGAATGTATATAGTCTATCCACGCCGTCCATTCGTTTTTCCATCTAATTTAATGGGTTTAGAAGAAAGTTGAAGCATATCCAAAGATCAAGTGCATCATACCACAAGAAACAGGGGGATAATGATTTCCAAACTGTTGAAACCTTGCTATGCCCCACATTGATGTTTATTTATCATCCAAACTGTTCATAAGATCAAAGAGACATGGATGAAGGTAAAAATAAAAATTAAAAAAAACAAATATAATCTTGATCCAAAACTTCTGTGGCCCCAAGAATTTTTCAACGGTAGAAGTTCGATTCAACTGTTTACTCTGGTGTGATCCATTTGAACATCGTATATTATTCATTTTTTGTCTCAAGAACTAAAATTATCTTTTAAAATGGATTGACGGATCGGATAAAATACAAAAATCACGGTGGAGCTGACAGAGTTTACTCATACGCTAAGCGTACCGAGTTACTTACTACGCAAATGCAGCAAAACAGGGGTGTAAATAGCATTTAATACGAGTGGATTCGTTACTATTTTGAGTTCGCTCGCGTCACCCAACACTGTGGGAAACGGATTGGCTACTCCCCATGCCAGTAGCCAATGACTGATGGTCGATGCTCTATGGGCCCCACCATGATGTATGTGCTTCATCCATGCCGTCCATTTATTTTTCTGGATCCGTTTATGGTACTAGACCAAAAATGAGGTACATACCAGTCTCAAGTAGACCACATTATAGGAAACAGGTTTGAATGAACGTAGACCATTAACAACTTTTTGGGGCCATAGAAGTTTTGGGTCAATAGGATCTTTGTTTTTTCCCTTCATCTGGGTCTATATGGCTTAATCAACAGATTGGATGTCAAATAAACAATACAGTGGACCTTAGAAGCATTTTAATGGTGGATATCCAATCACTATTGTTTTCCTGTGGTGTGATCCATATTAGATTTATATCCCTCTCATTTTTGGGTTCATACCTTAAAATGATCTGTAAAAATGTATGAACGGAATGGATGAATACATACATCATGGTGGGGCCCACAGAGCACCAACCATCAGCCATGGGGCTGGTGGCAGGGGGGGTAGCCAATCCGTTTCCAACAGCGCTGAGCATGGCCCCACCGTTATGTATATTTACTATATCCACGCTGTCCATCCGTTAGTGCAGATCATTTTAGACATGAGGCCAAAAATTAAGGAGATCCAAATCTCAGGTGGTGCACCATAGAAGAAGCAGTGGTCATTGATCATTACAAACTTATCGTGGGCCAAAAGAGTTTTGGATCAAGCTGATGTTTATTTTCTCATTTTACTTCATCCACAGCAGTGTTACCGTATCAACAGGTTCTATCGGAATTAAACATTGCGGGCTTAGGAAGTTTTTAATGGTGAGCCTTCAATCACCAATTGTTTCCTTATAGTGTGGTCTACTTAAAAATTTTAATTTCATCATTTTTTAATGCATGATCGAAAATGAACTGGAAAACGGGTGGACGGAATGGATATACTACAAATATATCAAGTTGGGCTCCATGTTTATGGCCGCACTTAATCGACTCCCAGCAAAGTTTCGTGGAACCGACCACGATGTGTGTTATATCTACACTGTTCATCCATTTCATGATATTATTTAAAGCTATTAGCCCAAAAATGAGGTAGATCCAAAGCTCAAGGGAACACACCACGGAAGCAGTGTGAACAATGAGGCGTGTTGAATCCTTTCCAGGGCCACCATGATGTTTATTCTCTATCTATCTTGTTCGTAAGGCCAAAAATATCTTGATGAAGGGAAAACAAGAATATCAGTTTGATCCAGAACTTCTGTAGGCCTAAAAAGTTTTCACTGGTAGGTGTTCGATCCCACTGCTCCTTATGGTGTACTTCCTTTGAAATTTGGATCTGACTCCTGTTTTGGCTCCTGCCCTAAAATGATCTGGCAAAACGGATGGACGGTGTGGATATAATACATACATTATACTGGGGCACACAAGTACACACCACCGAGGTCGGTGATGTGTGCCACATTGCGCAATCCGCGTCCCTCGGGATCCCAGCATATGTCGCCCCGTGTGGCCCACCTGCAGGGATGGTCCTCAAAACCGTCCATATTACTGATGGCGTACGAAATCAACGGTACAAGTTAAAACATCTGCAACGGATCACATTAAGTGATGAAGACCCATTTATTGCATATTTAAGCTAATACAAACAAAGAAAAATAACATAGGGGCCAAAAAACGTCTGAGCCCACAGGATGCGCATTAGATGCACGGTCCGGATCATGACACACATGCCCACGAGATGCATGGTTCGGATCACGATAAACCTGCCCCGTCTGGTGTACAAAATCTGCCGTGCCGTCAAGAGTGATGCCGCTAGAATTAGCAGCTCGTCAGTAAAAGAGCAACGGTCCGGCGACAGATCAGGGAAACGGATTGGCTACTCCCCTGCCCGACGCGGATTGCGTCCTGACCACGCCAGTCTCTAGCCACGAACGGACAGTTCTGTGGGCGGGCCCACTGTAATGTATCTATTTATACACGCCGTCCATCCCTTTTCTAAGATAATTTTAAAACATAAGTATAAAAATGAGGCAGATCCAACAACAATAGAATGGACCACCACAGATTACCCTTGCATTTAATGCAACTGACATTTACTGTACCCAAGCTAATTATTTGGTGTGGTCCAACTGGAGCGTTTGATATGCAAGACAAAGAGGGATGGACAGAGATACAACAGAGTGGGCCCGTCCACAGAACTCCCCATTCGGTGCTCTGTTAGCCCACCAAGATGTGTGAGTTTCATCCATGCTATCCATCTATTTTCTAAACCATTGTATGGTAAGAGACCGGAAATGAGGTATATCCCAATCTCAAGTGGTCCACGTTACAGGAAACAGTGTTAAATGAATGCCGACCATTAAAATCTCTACGCGGATCAATCTGATTTTTTTTTTTTTTTTTTCCTTCATTTGGGCATGTATGACCTAATCAACGGATTGGATGTCAAATAAACAGTACAGTAGACCTTAGGGGGATTTTAATGGTGGATATTCAATCAATTGTGTTTTCCTGTGGTGTGGTCCATCTGAGATTTATTTTCCTCTCATTTTTTATATTAAGTCCTAAAATGATATGTAAAAATGGATGAACAGAATGGATGAAACACATACATCATGGTGGGCCTACATAGCACCGACCACCAGCCTGTGGATGGTGGCAGGGGACTAGCCAGTCCGTTTCCACTCATCAGGCAAGTGACGGACGCGGATTTCCTGTTAAAGCCTTTCACATAAAGTTACTAGGAAGGATGTTGCGTGGGGCCCACTGAGATGTTTGTGAGAAATCCATTCCATTCATCTGCTTGAAGAGCTTATTTTAGGGGCTATAAATTTGTGTCCAGCTAGTTTTTTTGATATTTTCACTTCGTCCCAGTGGTAATGACCTCATAATCAGTTTGGATGGCATATAAACATCAAAATAAAGCCCGGAAAGGTTCAAAAGGTAGATATTTCTTTTCCCAAATTTCTCTCACGTGTGATTCCTTGAGTTTTGGATCTAGCTCATTTTTTATCACAGTTACTGAAATCAGGAAACCGATTGGCTACTCACCCTACCACCATCCAGGTGGCTAGTGGTTGGTGCTATGTGAGCCCCACCATGATGTATGTGTTTCATCCATTCCGTTCATCTATTTTTATAGATCATTTGAAGGCTTGATCCAAGAAATAAGAGGGATATAAGTCAATAGTGATCGGATGTCCACCATTAAATTCTCTTAAGGCCCACTGTACTATTTATTTGACATCCAATCTGTCGAATAGGCCATACAGGCCAATATAAAGGGAAAAAACAAAAATCAGCTTGATCCAAAACTTTTCTGGCCCTCTTAAGGTTTTTATGGTCGATGCTCATTCAACACCGTTTCCAGTAATGTGGTCCACATGAGATTGGGATATACCTCTTTTCTGTCTTGTACCATGAAATGATTCGAAAATTTAGATGGGCGACATGAATGAAACACATAAATCATGGTGGGGCTCAGAGAGCACGGACTACTGACAACCAGCCATTTGCAGGGGAGTAGCCCGTCCGTTTCCCTAAAATGAGCACTCGGGTGGTGGATTTCTCAAAAACATATCGTGAGTCCCGTCTCCTTGTGCAGGAACTTCTTTCCAAAGTCTTTCGCAGTAAATCCGGCACACCGCAACGGTGGAAGCGGATTGGCTGGTGTACCACACCGCGATATAGCTGGATTCGGCGGGTCCCTCAACGAGGTATTTGTTGTATAAAAACCGTCCACCCATTTGGCAAGCTCTTTGCAAGGCTTGAGAAGAAACTAAGACAGATCTAAAGATCACCACACTGCAAAAGTCAATGGGCATTAAACGTGTACCATTAATATCCTCTTTGGGTTACAAAAGTTTTAGATCAATATGATATTTTTTTACTATTCATCCATGTCTTTGTGACCTTATTAACAGATTGGATGGAAATTAAACATCATGAGTTATAATTTTTCAACTGTGAAAATCATTATCCCAATAACGAGTTCGGGAAAATGGATTAACAGTATGGATATAATAAATACATTATTTTGGGGCCACGTAACTTTGATATCCTTTAAACCGTTGGGCGCGGATTAGATATCCAAATGGCTACTAAAGTGATGTCACCAAGATTTGTGGGCCTCACCATGATGCATGTCTTGTATCCATACCGGCTATCCATTTGGAGATATCATTTTATGGCATGAGAAAAATAATTAGATAAATGTAAAGTTCAAGTGGACCCCACCATAGAAATCAGTGGGGATAATGACATCTACCGTTCAAAACTTCTTAGAGGCCACAAAAGTTTCCAATCAAGCTTATATTTTTGTTTTCACTTCGTCCATCTCTATGTTAAATTATGAATAGTTTGGATCTAAAAAATACATCATGGTGGGCCCTATAAATGTTTCAACGGTGGGTGTGACTGATCCCACAGTTTTATGTGGTGGGTCCACTTGAACCTTATATCTATCTCATTCTTTTTCTAGCCATAAAACGATCTCTAAAAATGGTTGGACGGTATGGATACAACACACGCATCATGGTGGGGTCCATAGAGCTTGGTAACGTCACTTCAGTAGTGATTTGGCTACGGACCTTGTCAGTATCTAATCCCCTCCCTTAAACTGGAAACGGATTGGCTACTCGCTGACACCAGCCCGGGGGCTGGTGGTCGGTGCTCTGTGGGTCCCACCATGATTAATGTGTTTCATCCATTCCGTTCATCCATTTTTACAGATCATTTTATGTCTCAGTCCCAAAATTGAGAGGTATATAAATCTCAAACCGTTAGTACAACTCGGAGCTCGAGGAGCGTCAGCGGTCGTCTTCGCACAACACGTGCACACACCAGCTATATCGCTGTGTGTGGTGCACTTCCCCTCAATGCACTGGAAGCGGATTGTGTACCGAGTAACTCTTATGCGTCCCACAGTCATTAATGATTTCAACTACTCTGTCCATACACTTTAGTAGATAAGTTTAGGACTTTAACTCAAAAATGAAGCATATACAAAGTTAAAATGGACCACACTACCGAAACAGTGTGAATTGAACATATACCTTTGAAATTTTTGTAGGGACTATAGAAGTTTTAGATCAATCTCATATTTGTGCTTTCACTTCATCCATGTCTTTGTGATATTATGAACAGGTTGGATGACAAATAAACACCACCGTGGGTCATAGAAATGTTTCAACGGTGGAAATCATTATTCCCATAGTTTCATGTGTTATGATTCACTTGAGCTTTAGATATATCTTAATTTTAGGTTCAACGAGTAAAATGATCTGCAAAAACGGATGGACGGAGTTGATAAGACAAATACATTAACGGTAGGCCCAAATGAGTTTACTCAGCACCATAAGAGCCTACTGCGTAACTCAGTACGCAATCCGATTTCCAATGCACTGTCCCAACCGGATGCGGTTTAGGTACTGACAAGTTGAGTAGCGAGACTAGCTACTGAAGTGACGTTACCAACTTCGTGGGATCCACCAAGATGTATGTGCTGTATCCACACCGTCCATACATTTGGAGAGATCATTTTAAGGCATCATACAAAGAATTAGTAAGATCCATATTGGATCTTACTAATATGCATCCACACCGTCCATACAACTCACCGTGGATCGAAAGTGGTAAAAAAATCATACATATTGGACGATCTTAACATCTGATTTGACTCTTTAAATTCAGGCCACTGTCCTTTCCATTTCACGGCCATGAATTAGACGACCGGATCATCTGAGCAGTGAGAATTTCGTGCCATGCTCCATCCACACTTGCATCCTTGATTTTGAACGTGCGGATTGGATGCATGCATGCCACGTATACGGTAAAAGCGATTAATAGGGCCCTAAATTAACATCTCTCATCTTGAAAGTTTCCTACTAAAAATAATCACACTGTTTACAAATAGACACCGGAACGTACGTACCGTCCTTTTAACCTTCACAACGGTCCTATTCCACGTGGTGCACGTCAGTGAAGTACTCCTTGGGCCCCACAGAACTTGGTGACGTCAACACACAAGATGTGGGGCCCACACAATTCAAGGAACCCGCCATTTCAGTGGGGGTGGGTCCCGAGAGCGGATTAGGTGAGACCAGCCTCACTTAAGACGGTGCCGCCCTTACCGTGGTGCCATATTGATGTATTTATCATGTATCCATGCTGTCCATCCGTTTTTCCATATCATTTTAAGATATTATTCCAAAAATTAAGCATATCCAATTATTAGGTGGACCACACCATAAAAATAGTGTTAATTGATCATTAATGGGCCACAAAAGTTTTGGACCTAGGTAATATTTGTTCTTTCCCTTCATCTAGGTTTATGTGACCTTATCAAAGATTAAATGTTAAATAAATATTACATAAATATTAATGTGCACCCTTAGAAATTTTTAATTTATGGTATGGTCCACCTGATAATTGGATCTACTTCATTTTTGTCATAATGCCTTAAAATGATCTAGGAAAACGGATGGACGGCGTTGATACATAATAAATACAATAAGGTAGGCCCACGTAACCCCACAGTAAGGGCCGCACCGAATCCGCTCCCGTGGGTCCCACATCTATCCTTCCAAGCATCTTACAACCTGGAAAGTGCCATGAATGGAAGATAGATATTGATGCAAAGATTTCTGGGGTTTCATTTTTGCGACGTGAAGTGCATGAACTTCGAGTCTGGCCCACTGCAATGGAGTGAGGGCCCACATGTACAGAGCCACGCAATTACGCCCCTCGTTCTTCTGCATGCACCTCCGCTTTTTCTACTTTTGCGCTCGAATAGCTCCAAAGAGTAGAAAAAGTGTTAGAGTCAGAACCCTTGTGGCCCACATCCAAAGATGGTCTGACGATTTAAACCGTCCATCTTCTCGGTGCTGCAATCACCGGTATATTGTGCAATAATCATCCTGAACTTCGATTTTGCAGTTGAATTTGAGCAATTGAAAATTCCTTTTTAAATATGATCTAAATGTACATCTATACATAATAATGGTAAGAACCATCCTTTCAGCCAGTTTGTTACCGTCACCCGTATGGAGTAGCATCCGGGACACGGATGGTTCTGATCATCGGACCATCTCAGCATGTGGGCCCCAATGTGACCATATATGCTAGTTTTCCTGAGTGGAAACATCGGCGAAGTGAACTCTCTTTCCCGTAAGGTGGGTTAAAATCTTCATGGCTTTAAAATCATCAGAATGGCTATGAAGGGTCATTTTTCGATGTGTTATGAAGAAAATGCCTGTAATTAACAAATGAGCGGTTAAGAGAAATTTGATCAGCGGTCCAGATACTACATACATATCTGGCTCACATTGATATTCACATGGGCCTGATATTTTGAGACAAGGCATCCACACGGTTGAGAATATATTCGGATTAGCCGTTGTTAGAAAATATGTGCTGAAAATAGCTGATAATATTTTTTAAAAAATAGAAAATTAAATAATAAAAATAAATGAAGAAAAACGACTTGTTTGTTTAAGTCAAGGGGCTTGAAATCAAATTTGCCTTTATTAGAAAAAGTTTGATTTTTGAATTAATTAAAATGGATTGGAATTGATCTATTTATAAACCACAATTAGATGCTTAAAGCACCATTTCAAACTAATTTGAACCCGATCACGGCTCAAATGGCTATTCCTCCTTAGCGGCTCAAGTCTTATACTATCCATATGGTCTTTTATATATATGAAATTTTTTAATCCTTTTTTATGTGGGGCAAGAGAAATACATTAAAACCAAAACACTTTTCAAAACAAAAAATAAGAAAAATTAAATAAAATTTGAAGCCTTTTTATTTTTAAAAAACCTTTTAGAAACACAACAGCTATTACAATCTCACATTTGCGCCTTTTTTCCACATGTGAGGCAAGTACTCATAAAATGTGCACACTTAGGCAATTTTGAATATAATTTCTTGGGGAATTATGGTTTCAAAATATGATACATAGCATGTTTCAGGGCCGTTCCATTTTCTCCATTGGATGCGCATGGGTCTCGGTCCAAAGGGGAACAACTTAGTTCTTTCATAGGCGGCATGGATTTATTTATATGTTGAAATCATGAGCTTGAGAGAGAGAGAGAGAGGCCATCATTTTAAAACAATGCCATTTTTTTGGTTACGAAGCGGTGTCGATACTTAGCAAAATGCAGCTGATGCATAGACAGAAATTTCTATTACTGGCCTAAATACTTAGCAAAATGCAGCTGATTAAGGTTAGAAAGAATTTCTAAAGAGATTGAAAATTAATGTAAGGCTTAAATGGAAAAACCAAATATCGATTTTATTCAATAAAGACTATGAAAATATGGTACGCGTGCAAAAGATCTGAGCATCCATCAAGTGGGCCAAGCGGTGTCGATATCCTGGTCCAAAATAAGGCCAGCAGTATACAAAACGAATGGATGGCTTGGAAAAAAAAAAAAAAAATGTTCTACCCAGCCGCTTCTTTGATACACTATGGCTAACCCTGATGGGTTGACCTTCCTGATTTTCTGGCCAATAAGATCTAAGCTACGTGGCATACCTAATGGACCATGCACATGTGTGCCATACTGACGTGTGGCACACGTGCCCTGGGATGGAGATAGGAGGGCTATACAAACATGCGGCCTCAGCAAAACTCAAAAAGTGTGTGTGTGTGTGTGTGTGTGTGTGTGTGTGTGTGTGTAAACGGTAACGGATTGCAATACCGTGCTTCTAGATTGTATACCACACACGTGGCAAATGTTTATGGTGATCTGAGCCAGACATCCTGTAGCCGTTGATTGACAATGAATTTTTTTTATTAGACTATCTTAACCATTTATAATAAATGGGATCTTAATTTCTCATTTAATCGGAGCCGTTGCTGGTTTTGTCTTTTGGTGTTCATTTGTAAGTCAATAAGTAAAGGGCTAGAAACTATGTAAACACTGATTTCTGGACCATGGTCCAATCACTATTAGGAGCGTGAAATGGACGGTTTTAATCAGATCCATGTGTGCCACGTATTCAGAATGACAGAATCTTCTCTCAAATAAAACACCCATCTTTTAAATCTTTCAAAACAAATACCAACTAGAACTTCTAATACTAGCATGGTGCGTAAATACACACCCCATGCCATGTATCACACCTAAGAACACGTACACGAGCTCCTAAAAATCAGGTACGTCCAATCCATGGCTTTTGCAAAACTTCATGCACTTGACTCAAAGAAATGTGAATGAATAGCCATGGTCACAACAGGACCCAAAACAACAGAAATCCATGGAGAAAAAATGAAAAGAGAAACAAATCCTCAATCACAACCGTAGAAGAAGGTCGAGTTCCGCCACTGCAACCGGCCGCCTTTTACTAGTAACACTCTCATCGCTCATGTAACCCCCTTTGTCAGCCCGAGGGCGTTTTTCCTTGATATCTTTCTTCTTTGGAGGAAATTCTTTCTTGAAGAGGCCATCCTTTGATGGACATCCTTTCTTGATATCCTGGTTAAGTGATCGTTTTCCATTGCGGAGAATTTCATACATTGAATTCAGTTCTTGCTTGGCAATAGGAAATTGATCTTTCTTGACGATCAGGATTGGTTGTCTTGCTTCTTTGAGCTTCTCATCTGTAATCCCCAGCAAGTAGTTTCTAACACTTGATACATGTGGTGTAGGGCTTGATCCATCTCCAAATCCAGGTGTGACAATGGGTCCGAATGGCGTGTTCACGAGGGCTAAATTGCATGAGCTACTTTTCTTATATGATGGGATTGGCAACCTTTTCTCCAACTTCATCTTACCTATTTTATCCACGTTCTTTAGCTTCGAGTGAGAGCTCCGGTGGCCTGCTAAGGATTGAGGACTGGGGAATGCCTTGTGGCATATACTACACACGTAAACCTTCTTCAAATCTCGAGTCAGTCGAACTCCATTGAATTGATGAGGGCCATTGGCTTGGTTTGGATCTATAGATACCTGGTTTTTTATTGGGGTTGAGTAAATTGGGGTGGGCTGGCGTGTGCCGACCTGATTAAAGGTAACTGGAACTCCAATGGGGGAAAAGTCATTGGGATCAAATGGCCATGAACTGATAGAGCTTGGGAAAGGGGGCAGTTGGTTTCCAATGGCTAGCAAGCCATTTGGGTCGAACCAAGGTGTGGTGACTGGGCTATGAACGATGGGTTTGTTTTCGGCGGGTAGTGAGAAGTTGGTGTCCATCCAAGATGTATTAAATACACTTGAAATGGTGGCACGGCCATTGTCCATGCTGAAAGATGTGCTCATGTCGATCCGAGGGTTGTTGACTTTGCTTTGCACGATGGCAAGTCTGCGATCCATGGAGAGAGAGAGAGAGAGAGAGAGAGAGAGAGAGAGAGAGAGAGAGAGAGAGTTATGGAAGAAGGAAATTGTAGTGGAGGAAGAGATGATGTTTGACCATGGGATTTTATAGGACCTTTTAGTGTTTATTTAGGGTTGGAATCAAAGGAGAGCGAGGATTCTTGAAATAACTCCTTTTGGTTATTCTTAGAGAGAGCCTCACAAGCAAGATAGCGTACAACTGCACAAAAATCTATCTTGGTTTTTAGAATGAAAATAAAAAAAGAAAGAAAAAGAAAAAGAAAAAGAAAAAGAAAAAGAAAAGAAAATAAATCCAAATGGGAAAATGGTGTAAATGAGGAAGAAACTTTCCATCTTAAATTCAATGTTTTAAGTGGAATTACTGAGAAGAGGTGAATGTAACTTTGGGCTTCAAAAGAAGCCATTTTCATCTTAGTTGTTAGCATAATAAAAATAGATAAGAACAGCTTGTATACCTAAGTGAAGGACGCGGTTTCGGTGGATCCCTGGATCCACCGACCTCAGTGGATCCTTGACTATGGGGCCCACCATGATGTATGTGCCTTACATCCACGCTGTCCATCCGATTTGTCAACTCATTTTTGGGCACGATTTAAAAATTAGACCAGATCGATATCTCAGGTGGACCACACCATAAGAAACAGTAGTGATTGATCATGAAATTTTTTTTGTGGGCAACAAAAGTTTTGGATCAAGCTGATATTTGTGTGGTCCCTTCATCCAGGTGTCTGTGGACTTTATCAACAATTTGGATGACAAATAAACATTCTGGTTGGTATTCAATCACCACTGTTTCCTCATGTGTGGTCCACCTTAAATTTGGATCTGCTTTATTTTTTGAATCATGCCCTAAAATGAGTTATCAAAAGATATGGACGGCGTGGATGTAAGGAAAATACATCAATGTGGGCTCACGGTGAGTGTTCCAACGAAAAGGTAGATCCGGGAACGGATTGGCTACTCCCCCTGACATCAGCCCCGGAGCTGGTGGTCGGTGCTCTCTGGGCCCACCATGATTTATGTGTTTCATCCATTCTGTTCATCCAATTTTAAATATCATTTTAGGTCTTTATCCCAAAAATACGAGAAATATAAATCTCAGGTGGACCACACCACAGGAAAACAATAGTTATTGGATGTCAATCATTTAAGTCCTCCTAAGGCCCATTGTGCTGTTTATTTGACATCCAATCTGTTGATTAAGTCATAAAGACTCAGATGAAGGAAAAAACAAAGATAGACTTGATCCAAAACTTTTATGGCCACCAAAAAGTTTTTAATGGTCTAAGTTCATTCAACACTGTTTCCTGTAACGTGGTCCGCTTGAGACTTGTATATACCTCATTTTTTTTAAATTAAAATAAATTGATCTATAAAAATAGATAGACGGAATGGATGAAACACATACATCATGATGGGTCCAACAGAGCACCGACCACCAGGCATTGGCGGGTGGCAGGGGAGTAGCCAATCCGTTTCCGATCCGGAGATCCACTGAAGCCGCGTCCATAAGTGAAGGGGTCTTAAAAGGTGCAGGAATCCACCTAAAGAAAGAAAAACAGGGTAGCCTGAGTTTAAGAAAATCTTTAGATTGGGTGTTGGCTTTTATCATTTATCATTTTCCTTTTTCTCCTTATTCTAGTCGGTTCCTCACCATCTACGAGTGTTACGCGTGGGCCACCAAGTCGTGTGTATGACATCCAACCTGTCCAACAAGGTTGGCCCACAGTGAAAGTTGGACGGCGCAAAGATCAGGCTAATCTAACCATCAAGTGGGCCACCCACATATACTTATTTATGGACCATGTTGGGATCATTTATTGCATTGGTTGGATTTCACACACAGCAACAGTGTATAAGCGGTTGAATGATGATTTACACAAGTGAATAACTTTTAATCCCGGGCCGTTTGGACGGGTGGATTGGAAGGGATTGGAAGTTAAATCCCGGAATTGGCCCTGCGTGCCAAACAGAGGGACGTGTTTGGATAGAGGGATTGGAAGGGATGGGAAGGTTTTATCCCGGGATTGGCCCGGCGTGCCAAAAGACTTGATATAGCAATCCCATAGATCTTAAGACAATTCACTGACAACACCATCATTACCTTGAAATCTATGTCATCCACCCTAATACCGTTCAATCCCTTCCAATCCACCCGTCCAAACGTAAACCTATTCTACGAGGACTTGAAGAGGAACGGCCCCACTGAGGGAATGCGTTGGATTTAGGAGCCCCGTCCGTTTGAAGATTTATCTAAATTTACAAGTAATTCACCTGATGTAAAAAGATATTTATCTTTCATGGAAAAGTTGCCTATTCATAGCGGTTTGGATGGCATATAAATATCAAGGTGGAGCCTAGGAAGGTTTTAACGGTAGGTATTTCTTTTTCCAATTTTTCCTCTCGTGTGGCCCACTTGAGTTTTGGATCCACCTCATTTGTTTTCTCGTCCTAAAATGAGCTCACCAAACGGATGAACAAAGTAGATTTCGAACAAACATGGCGATGGGCTCCACCCAGCATCCTTTCGCAGGAACTTCCAGTACTGTAAGGCTTTCGCAGGAAATCCGCGTCCCCTGCTTGTACATTATTTTTTACAGAAAATAATGCGACCAATGGACAGCTAAAATGAAATAAATGGACGGCTACACAATGTCTTTTTGGTTGCATTTGTTTCGGACACAATGACCAGCTTGATTAGCAGAATGGCCTGAGTTTTGGGCCAGGGAACCTGATCTGTGTCTGATGGGTGGATATGATCTTACAAACGGATGCCAGCTTGTCACGTGCACTGGCATGCAGATAGGTGGACAAGCTAGCTGAGCCATACAAGCGGCTGGGCAGACCAGACCACCTAAATGAGATGGTGCGTTCCATAACACCTCTGTTTACCGTTGAACTTTGGTGGATAACAAGTTGCCTGCATCACCACCATACACGTGTCCATCTATGATTACATACATGCGGAACATTCACGCTGTGGGCCATACCCTAAAAATCACAAAGATTAGATGATAACCATATGATCGATCGGTAACCTACAAACGGACAATAATCAGCCAAGAGACCCAAGACATAGTCATTGGTGCATACACAATAAGAAGAACTCAATAGATATTTGGGCAACGGCCCATCTGCAGTTGGACTGCCGGGGTGATTTCTCTGAAAAGTGTGTGAGATCCAGAGAATTCACGAGGTGGGTCCACCTGCCATGAACGTGCCCTGTTCTAAAATCAGGATTGGTCCATTCATCAAGTGCGCCACATGCGTATCTTGAATACAAACCCTCGGATTTGGACAGACCTAAATCCGGCCCATTGACAGCCACAGTCCGATGCATGGAGTGTGGGATCAGTTGCCCATAACTTCAGTTAGTTGTCGAATACCAACCTACTGATCCAACGGTTATGAATGTGATCTTTGGCTACAGGCCATCCAAGATGGACGCGGATTGCGTCCTACCCCCGCCCGGACGGTAATCCGTTCGGGCAGGGCTCTGTGGGGTCTACTGTGATGTAAGTGTTTTATCCACGCCGTACATCGATTTTTTCAGATAATTTTAAAGTATTAACCAAAAAATGAGGCAGGTAAAAGGATTACGTGGACCACAAAGTTGGGATTGAACATCCACCATTAAAAACTTTTTGGGAGCTGGAGAAGTTTCGGATCAAGCTGATATTTGTTTTTTTCACTTCATCCACATCTACATGACCTTATGAATATTTTGGATGGTAAAAAAACATCACGGCGACCCTTAAAAAGGTTTTAACGGTGGGCGTCATTATCACTACAGCTTCCTTTGGTGTGGTCCAGTGGAGTCGTGGAACTGCTTCATTTTTAGTATAATACCTTAAAATGATCTAAGAAAAGCGATTAACATCGTGGATAAAACACTTACATCACGGTGGGCCCCACATAGCCCCCCTCGGACAATAATGTTGTGATCGCAAGAAAAAAAAAAATCACTATCTTTCTCGTTCAATAACGATATAATATCAGAACTACAATAGCGATATAATATCGGAACTACAAATGAATCAAATTTACAACATGAACAACTTATCTACCCTACTCGTGACTCCACTTTCATACAGTACACCCTCGATTGTGTACCTTATCTAAAAACAATTCCACATTTAAGAAAGAACCAGACCGGAAAATTTTCAGTAAGAAGCGGGCTACTCCCCGAAAATGCCCATACCGTAGATTCGTTTGTCGTTGAGGTCAACTTTCTTGCTTGTTCTGCTATCTTTGAGTAGGAGATGTCTTCACATGAGGAATAGATAGAATTAGGTAGCGTTCCGACAGAGGTGGAAAATCAAGTCAGGTTTAGAGGCTGAAGATGACTAAGAAAGAAAGGGACATTGGCTTAGCTTAGCTTTAGTTAGAGGGACCATTTACCCTGCCCCAAGATAATGTACCCATGGGTTACAACCAAGGGTGTACACGAACCGAGCTGGCTCTCGATTAGCTCGCTCGACTCAACTTGAAAAAGCTCGATTTGAAGCTGAGTTCGAGCCGAGTTGAGCTGATTTTTTTAGCTCAAAAATGAGTTCGAGCCGAGTTCGAGCGGGCCCCAGCTCAACTCGACTCGGATCGAACCCAGCTCGAATCGAACTCGGATCGAACTAGTTCGGTGACTCGGTTACTTTGGTATTGATGTTGCTCACCAAGTGTTTTGATAAAATAACTCAAAGAAGTGTGGTTGGTGGCAAGGAAGGTATGTATATGGGGTTTAGATTCGGCAATGGCAAAGTCATGCAAAGGCCTCGCCATGAAACTTATCAAGTGCCTCAGCGAAACCGACTTTGTCAAGGTCGAGAAGCGCTCATATAGGGATTGTGTTGGAGAAAAAAGTCCATCCATATCAAGCGAGTGTGTAGGCCTAAGGGAGACATATTTCAATTACAAGACAAGCCGGTTGACATGCGAGCTCGAATATGCGGAAAACAGGGGTATTAGGCAGAGCACTATGCAAATGTAATTGCATCACGGTGGCTGGTGTCTATGGAATACTTTTTTGGGAGTTTTATGTACAGCCAGGTAATGTAACTTGTTTTCTTTTTTTATTTTTCTTAATGTGGCTACCGCACCAATTACTAAAACTGGAGATGTTAACTTTTGAGTCCTTTGCTTAGTTGGGGCTCTTTTGGATTTTTTTTTTTTTTTTTTGTAAAGGTATGCTTAGAAGGTGTTTGATAAAATACCTGTAAAACCATTGCTGCTGTCTCAAATACAGTGAAATTTTGAAGGTGCAGTTTACGTGTTTATGAAAATGCTACAATGGCTAACTCGGCTCGATCTCGGCTTGAACTGGCCCGAGCTACCGACTGAACTGAGCCGAGCTGGCCAGTCAGGCTCGAGGACTGAGCTGAGCCGAGTTCGAGCTGACGTTAGCTAGCTAGTGGCCGAGCCGAGTCGAGCTCGACTCGGTTCGACTCGATGTACACCCCCAGTTACAACGGGCTGGGTCTTGGTCATGTTATTAATCCAAGCCCGGCCCGTTTAATAACCAGACCTAAAAGTTGAGATTGGGCCGACCCTATTAGTAATTGGGCCCTTCGTTTCAGACCCGAGGCCACACATTGACATTAACGGGCCTGTTTTCAGGCCGGGTCAGGCCTCAAAACGTAGGCCCGAATACATGTGTCTCTAACCGACCTGTATTAGGTTGGGCACCAGTTTACCCGCTCCCCGAATCAACCATACTGGGTCTGTATGTGAGGTATCGGATCTGAATCTAACCGGATTTGGGTACCCCGATAGACCAGTCATCATATGACTCTTTCCGTTGAATATGGAATCAAGTTTAGGATCTTCCAACCGGTGGGCCCCAATTTTTCCATGATTAAGAATGAAAATTCATCCCAGTCCGTTCATCAAGTGGGCCTCAATTTACAAAAGGAAATGGGCGGATGAAAATACTTTGGGCAGATTTTCTAAACTATATGATATTTCTAACAATTTTCTGGGCTGGGCCTAGCATGCATGGCCCAATCAAGTTTCAGGTTGGTCTTGGGTCAAATGTTTTTAGCCCAACCTGGTCAGCCTAGCTCACCAACTCAATTTATATATGTACCAGTTATATCCCATAAATAAGCCATTTCAATCTGCAATCCGTCCATCTCGAGTGAGTGTTGACCCTTTTCATTCCCATAAAATGTCTATTTCTTTGTACATACGTGGCCCACTTGATCAATGGATGGATTAGAACAATTCACGTGGGAAATAGGGATTTTATCAATTCTTGGGCTGATCCCGCAATCGATGGAAAGAAATTCAACAACGGTCCACGTCCAACTGAAAAAGGTCCTAATATTGATCGCTGGAATCTTCCCAAAGAGATTTTTCTTTTTTTAAAAATTTTTATTTTATATATATTTTTTTGGCATGTTAGATGGGACCCAACAGACCAATGATCTTGATTACTTAACCATGGCCACGTATCAAAGATAAAAATACGTGTGCCAAGATGGGGCCGTGCATCTTATAATTCGTCGCGAATCCGATCGTTAAAGTATGTATAGATCTCCTCCATAGTTCTACATGTACCAAAATTGCACACATGTTTGAGTTCCAAGCCGTCCATCAGGTGGGTCCACGATTTAGTACCATGGTTCAAAAATAGGACCAGTACGTTCGTAGGGTGGGGCAAAATATACGACACAAATTATGGCCATGGCATGTTACAGTGTAAAGTAATTGATAAATGGCCCAGATCTCTATCCAGGTATCTATGGGGTCCACGATCTATCAGATCCCTCCATGTAGATACATATGGAAGGGCCTAGGCCGAACACGCTAGGGCTTACCCATTATTTTCCAATGACTAAAATACCCTCAAGAATTTTAAACCTAGAGGCATTTTCCCTCTTCGAGAATTAGGAAATTGACCGTACTTGCCTCGAAGTTTGGGCAAATTACCTAGAATGCGCTACAACACTCCATATATTCTCAAAAGGGCCTTCCGACATGCTTTCGAAAATTACTTAAACTAAAATGTCTTTATCCTTGTTTCAGTAGTTGTACGGTTTTCCAGGAAAGAAGAAGTTACGTCGTATTTAATGCCAAAAAAGTGATGTGTACGGAACCCTTTTTTGTATTCGGGCAAAGACCAAGCTCGTGGGGTCCACATTGATGTGTGTATAAATCCATGCCGTCCATCCTTTTTGTTGTATCATTTTAGGGCTAGAGCCCAAATATCAACCTGATCCAGAGCTTGTGTGGGTCACATAATAGAAAATAATGGTAACAATGGAACCCACTGTTGAAACTTTTCAGGTTCACTGTGATGTTTGTTAGAAGTGGACACTGCCCAAGTGAGGACTTTTTTAGGCCCAAGCGGAGCAGGCCGACAAGGTGGATGGAATGGATCACCCCATTGTAGGCCTTAAGCTATGGTACCAATGATTTGGTAGAAAAGAACGTGAACACGTTCAAAACTACGATCCATACAACATGACAACCATGACCCATATAACATGGCAATTACGACCCAAATGAGCCCACACTGATGTATGTGTATAATCCATTCCGCCCATCCTTTTTATCGTGTCATTTTAGGGTTATGGCCCAAATATCAGCCTGATCCAGTGCTTTTATGGCTCACAAAATAGAAAATAATGGTGACTATTGAAAGTTTCCAGGCTCACTGTGATGTTTGTTAGAAGTGGACATTGCCCAAGTTAGGACTTTTTGGGCCCACGCCGAATGGCAGATAAGGTTGTAACTTCCTGGATTTTTTTCACTATTTTGGATTTTCAAAAAATCCTTAATATTTTCTTCTGTAATTAGCTTATAATATCACTTACTGACCATTAGCACTCAATGTCAATTATGCACGGCTGGTACCAGTAAAGAACCGCACAAGTCCGATTAATCAACCATAGGAAGCCAACGAATCCGCCCGGATCTTTAATTAATAGACTAAATCAACCCCGTTACTCTTTTAGCCTAAAACCGACGGTTTAGAGTAATCATGACTAAATCTCTACTTTCACTAGTTATAAATAGGCCACACTATGAACGTAGTTAATCCAAACCCTAATCATTGCCCACGAGAAATCTCACTGCCAAATTCATTCTAGAAATGTCCCAATTTTCCAAACAAGCTCTAGACCGCTCGTTGGTGGGCCACTAGTCCCAAAATTATAAAGTAATGTCCGTATTACTGGGCTCGACGTCCATCACGGGAGTTGGACCTGGGTAGTGCCCAGAACCGCTTAACTTGAGCCGAATGACGAGTGCATGAGAAGTGCAAATACTTTAAAGAAAGGAGATAGAACTTAAGTGAATTGGGTCGTTCATTCTTATGTAAAGTTGAGGATTTCGGACCGTCAGTTTACGACCAAACTTTACCTATAGAGTAAAGATATTTCCCTGCTCATATCCGTATAGCCGCGGCCCCGATCAACTATCGGTGACCGTTGAACAGACTTCTAGTTATATCTGTCGATCGGCGCATCCAAATGGCGGGCCGATCATAACCATACGTAGATCATCATTAGGGCCAACTATCCAATGGTGGGTGTGGACTCCTATGCCCCATAGTGGGCCCTAGAGCTTAGAAAGACCCTCTCATAGGTCTAGTATAGTAAAAACCTAGCCCTTGGGGCCATTTACACCAAATATGATATTATAAAAGGGCCTCATTTGGGCACCCCCTCCCCCCATACGAGTTTGCCCTAGAGAAAAGAAAGAGAGAAAGAGGGAAGAGAGAAAAGGGAGGAAGAAGAAAGGAAGAAGAGAGGAAGGGAGAGAGAGAAGAAGAGAGAGAGTGTTTGTGTGGGTGAGGAAAATCTTGATGCTTGTAGGGTTGGTATTTCCCCAACCAAACCAGTGGTTACTACAAAACCTCCACCAAACCCACCCACGCCAAGAAGCGGAAGTAAGAATGGTATACGTTTCCCTTCAATAGAGTAACCTAGTGTAGATTTCTATACATTAATGTTGTCTTTCTTGATTTGGTTCAGGAATTGACAGTTTTACCTAAATCCTCAAACCCTAAGATCTCAAAGAATGGAAATCTCCTCTTAAGGTACGGACTATTTCTTGCGCAGCACGCCAACAACGCAGTGAGCCTAGATCCAATCTCAGGCCTCACCCACAAACGATAAACAGGAAGAAATATAAACTAGAACAGATCAAAGCAATCCAAAACAAACCACAAGACAAGATATACGTGGAAAAATCCCAATCTAGGGTAAAAAAAACCACAGATGCAAACTTCCACTATGAAGAACGAAGATTACAAGGCAATATACTAACCTCTCCCTTGGAAATACAGAGAAAATCCCTTGCCCACACCTTAGAAATATTTCCCAATATTCACCTTAACCCTAGAATAGCCCTAGGGACCCCAATTTATAGTTTTGGCAACTTCTCTTTCCACATCTCAGTTGCGAAAGGACTTGCGACACGAAATCCGCGCATGTGGTTCCACTTGTCAACAATCTCCCACTTGGAGATACATCGCCATAAACCTTTGTCTTCTTCATCCGGAGTGCACCACCTCCCCGTCTTCAAGCCTGAAGACCAATCAAAGCTGAATAGAGCTTCAGCTTCTCTCGTGTAATCGCCTTGGTCAACATATCCGCAGGATTCTCACTTGTATGAATCTTCTCCAGAGCAATCGATCCATCTTTCAGTAACGAACGTATAAAGTGATATCTGATGGCAATATGTTTGGTCCTTGAATAAAAGGCTGAATTCTTGGCCAAGTGTACTGTACTCTGACTGTCACTGTACAGTTTGCAATCTTCTTGCTTCTTACCCAACTCTTCCATGAAACCTTGCATCCACACCATCTCTTTGCATTCTTCTGCAGCCGCAACATATTCTGCTTCTGTCGTACTTATAGATACTATCTTCTGTAACTGAGAGACCCAACTGACTGCAGCACTACCTAAAGTAAAGACATAACCTGTAGTGCTTCTCTTGCTGTCAATATCTCCTGCCAAATCTGAATCCACGTAGCCTTGTAGCTTGATTTCCGATCCACCATAGCACACCCTACATCCTTAGTACCTACCAAATATCTAAGGATCCACTTCACAGCTTCACAATGTTCCTTCCCGGGGTTGTTCATGAACTTGCTAACAACTCCCACTGCTTGAGCAATGTCTAGCCTCGTGCTCACCATAGCATACATGAGACTCTCAATAGCTGACGTGTATGCGACTTTAGCCATATAGTCCCTTTCCTCCTCCATCTTTGCCCCTTGCTCCTTAGATAGCTTGAAGTGGTTGGCTAATGGAGTGCTAACCGGCTTAACACCTCCTATATTGAATCGGTCAAGTATCTTGGCTATGTACTCTGCCTGTGACAAAACTAGTTTCTTGTTTTCCCTGTCACGCTTTATCCTCATGTCTAGGATTTATTTTGTAGCTCCGAAATCCTTCATAACAAATTCTCTAGACAGTTGTCTTTTGAGATCTGAGATGTCCTTCATGCTTAAACCGACAACAAGCATATCATCAACGTACAGAAGAAAAATGATATATGGCGTATCAAACTTCTTCAAGTAACAAAAGTGGTCTGCATTACATCTCCTAAAGCCGTTTTCCGACATGAAACTGTCGAACTTCTTGTACCATTGCCTCGGGGCCTGCTTCAGGCCATATAAACTCTTCTTCAGTCTGCACACCTTGTTCTCCTTTCCTGGTGCCACGTATCCTGTTGGCTGATGCATATATATCTCTTCTTCAAGGTCCCCATGAAGAAAGGTTGTCTTAACATCTAGCTGCTCTAGATGTAAGTCCTCTGTAACCACTATACTCAACACCATGCGAATCGTAGACATTTTCACCACAGGTGAAAATATTTAGTGAAATCGATACCTACCTTTTGTTGAAACCATTTCACAACCATTCTAGCCTTGTACTGTTTCGAACCATCGTACTCCTCCTTCAATCTGTAAACCCACTTGTTATGAAGAGTTTTCTTACCCTTAAGTAAAGTGACTAGCTCCCATGTACGATTAGACTCAAGAGAGTCTATCTCCTCATCCATGGCCTGCTCCCATTTAACCCGTGTATCTAACTGTAATGCCTCTTCAAAACACTCTGCCTCACCATTATCTATCAGCAGTAGATAATATAAGGAGGGTGAATATCGGACTGTGGGTCTCCTCTCCCAAGTAGACCTCCTCACAACTGGTGTATGTGGCTCTGCCTCATAATGCTCCTGTGCATGATCATCCTATGACGTTGTAACACTCGTGTCTGGTAACTCTTCCAACTCTACGAATTCCTTTTCTTCGGCCTTATTTTTCTGCCCACTGTCCTTATGCATCACTTTTTCATTGAAGACTACGTCCTTGCTTCTGATGATTTTCCTGTTTTCTACATCCCAAAACCTGTAACCAAAATCATGCTGCCCATAGCCTATAAACGTGCACCTCCTGGACTTCGCATCTAGCTTGTTTCTATACTCTGCATCAATGTGAACATATGAAGTGCAACCGAACACTCTGACATGTGCAAGGCTCACTTTTTTCCTAGTCCAAACTTCTTTTGGTAGCCCATCATCCAATGGTGCTGAGGGACTTCTATTGATGAGATATGCGGCCGTATTCACAGCATCTGCCCAAAATGTCTTGGGCAACCCTGCATGTAACCTCATGCTCCTGGCGCGCTCAAGGATGGTCATGTTAATACGTTCAGCCACACCATTCTGCTGCGGTGTACCTGGAATCATTTTTTGATGTAATACTCCTCAAACCTCTTGTCACAATACTCTCCCCCATTATCAGATCTGAGACATTTTACTGTTTTACTTATCTCATTTTCTACCATAACTTTCCACTTCTTAAATACATCAAATACATCAGATTTGTGCTTTAAGAAATAAATCCACAGTTTTCTACTAGCATCATCAATAAAGGAAACAAAATAACGTAAGCCAACAAGAAATGATACTTGTGTCGGTCCCCACACATCAGTGTGTGCAAGCTCTAATAGATGCCTCTTTGGAGCATGTCCCATCTTCTGTAAACTTACCCTCTTCTACTTGCCATACACGTAGTCCTCGCAGAATTCCAAGTTAATAGACTCCAGCCCTGGTAGTTTTTCTTTTGTCAATAGCACTTTCATCCATTTCTCACTCATATGTCCCAACCTCTGATGTCATAACTGCCCATTCACTTCAATTGATGCGACTGCGAGTGAACTATACGATCCTAAAGTCACGTACAAAGTACCTTCTTTCTTGCCTCGAGATATCACCAAGGCACTTTTTGTGATCTTCCAGGAATCACAGATGAATGTCGTCACATAACCGGTATCGGCCAACCGCCCTACTGAGATCAGATTCCTTCTCAAACTCGCGCGCTACATGCCTGACATCCTTCAATTTGAACGTTGTTCCGTCTTTCTGAATTATATGAACGTCTCCCTTTCCAATAATACTACACGGCTCATCATCACCCAGGTAGACTCTCCCGAAGTCACCTGATACATAATTACGCAGAACTTCCTTACATGAAGTGGCATGAAACGAAGCACCCGAGTCTATAACCCAAGACTCATTCCTCGCATTAAGAGACAAGATCAACGCCTCTGTGTCACTCTCCTCAGATAGATTCACTGAATCTTTCCTGCCTTGAGAACTTCCTTCTTGTTTCTTAAGCGCCCTGCAATCACGTTTCATGTGCCCCTTCTTACCGCAATGCCAACTCCCATCTTTGTCTTTCGGTCCCTTAGACTTCTTCCTCGACTTAGAACGCCCGTGTTTATTGTCTCCTTTGTTCAGTGATCTTCCTCTTCCTTCAACATTTAGAGCATTCTCTAAATCCCCTGAAACTCCTGATGCCTTTCTTCTAGTTTCTTCGTTGAGAATTAGACCGGTCAGATCATCAAATTTCAGCTTTGTCGACCCTGAAGAATTGCTCACAGCAATCACCAAACCATCCCATCTGTCTGGCAAACTGGATAAAATCAATAACGCTCTGACCTCATCCTAAAAAAAAATGCCAACGTATTCCAACTGGCTCGTGACTGTATTAAACTCGTTTAAATGTTCAGCCACGCTCCCACCATCTGACATCTTCATGTTGAATAGCTATTTCATAAAATGAACTTTGTTGGATACTGAGGGTTTTTCATACATGGTGGCTAGGGCTTCCGTTAATTCTTTTGTCGTTTTTACCTTGGATATATTGAAGGCGACGCTCTTAGACAAAGAGAGTCGGATCGTTCCTAAAGCCTTCCTATCCAGTAAAAACCATTTATCATCTGTCATCTTTTCTGGTTTCTTCTCTTTTCCTCCTAGAGGAATATAGAGGTCCTTCTGATACAAATAATCTTCCATATGCATCTTCCAGAAGGTAAAGTTTGAACCATCAAATTTTTCAATTCTAGTTTTCTCATCTTCTGTCATCGCTCCCAATAGAACTAAACCAATAGCTCTAATACCAGTTGTTGCGCAGCATGCCAACAACGCAGTGAGCCTAGATCCAATCTCTGGCCTCACCCACAAATGATAAACAAGAAGAAATATAAACTAGAACAGATCAAAGCAATCCAAAACAAACCACAAGACAAGATATACACGGAAAAACCCCAATTTAGGGTAAAAAACCATGGATGCAAACTTCCACTATGAAGAACGAAGATTACAAGGCAATATACTAACCTCTCCCTTAGAAGTACAGAGAAAATCCCTTGCCCACACCTTAGAAATATTTTTCAATATTCACCTTAACCCTAAAATAGCCCTAGGGACCACAATTTATAGTTTTGGCAACTTCCCTTTCCACATCCCAGTTGCGAAAGGACTTGTGACACGAAATCCGCGCATGTGGCTCCACTTTTCAACACTATTATCCTTAGGTGGCTTAGCACCAATTTCATTATGAGTTTAATGATTTTGAATGCTTGGATGATGTGTGTGGAGGATCTAGAGAGAAACCTAGGAAGCACCTTACCATTAATTCTTTAAATTTAACATGGAGTAATTGTGGAATGTTGTTATTGCTCTCATGTTTGGGTAGGAATTTAAAGTTGTATGCTCTTGTCTTGTGATTCGTGTGTGATGTTCCTCATAGCATGTTTGTTGCCTCTCGTATGATTGGGTAGGCATGTAATGGTTGCATGCCCATGACTTGTTGATCCATATATGATGTCTCATATAGCATGTATGACTCATTAACACTTGTGCTTGTATTCCTATGATGTATGAAATGCTTATCTTCCTCACTAACCCACACAAGACATTTGCACCTTTATAATTTCACCTCATGATTAGCTTTGCATGGTAGAGAAATTGAGATTCTATATTGGAAGTTATGGATGCATGTTTTCACGTATATTAGATGATAACCATGTTTGTGGCATGTTATGAATTACCATCAACCTTAGGGTTGGTCAGAAAAATGAGGAGAGTGAAGGTGGTCCCGTTGGTAGAACTATCCTGAAGCTAAACCCATGGATTTGGGAGAGTGCATGTGGGTGACATTAGTTAGACTACATGGGTCGCTTGTACCCGATGTCGTCTGTCACGTGCTTGCCTGACTCGTGTGGTCTAACCTATTTACTGACCAACCTTATTTGTTAACCCTGTTTGCTCACATATGTATGGAACCTTGAACACCCTACAACCGTTGTATCCCACCAATAACCAAATTGAAACCAATCAACCGCCTCGTGAGCCAGGCATAATGGAATGGGACACTGTGGCCGAGCTGTCGGTCTACGCTGGGGTGACGCGCCTCCCGTAGTGACCGCGAGCGATTCTTTTCTTAACACTCCCCATGTGCTTGAAGTCAGGGATGAAAAACTCGACGAGATCAAGGATCACTGTGCCCTGACCTCGCATGTTAAGGGGCCCTGGCATCACAACCAGTTGAGGGCATTGATACGTGGGTGTATCAATTTTTCCAACCTATTGGATGAATGGACTTAATTAAGAACTCAGCTAACATTATCATCGCATCACATTAGTTAGGTTGGCGACTCGGCAATCGAGGTCTCTTTGAGGGAGTGTTGGTCATATGCGATCGTTAGATGGAGTCGCTCGAGGGAACGTTGTGGCGAGGGCATGCATCATATCATCCGTCATGCACTCGGATTAACAAGATTAGTTAGGCGTTTATAAATGATTATTTTTCATTAAATTCATAATATAATTGATGTCTATTATAACTTAAGACTAATAGCACCCACTGATTTGATCACTCACTCCAACTCTGGGATAATGTTTTAAAACACCAACCAGACTCTCTCGTAGACGCAGGTGATTCAGAGTATGAGGAGTCTGATCACGATGCGAGCCTCAAGGAGGAGGATGAGTTCTCATACTTCCAGTTGATGAGCGGGTCTTCGCCGGCTCAGTAGATGGGGCGTTGGATCGCTGAGTAGCAGACTCAGCTTTATTCTTTTGGACATACAATTCTTTTTGTGATTTTGTTGGGCAACGTCATGTGCGACCCATTTATATTTTTGGACCTGTATAGATATGTCTGACATCTTTTCATTTCAGTAAATGTATTGTGGATGTGATTTATGTTTCAAGTGATTCCATGCTGCGCATTTAAGCTTGATTAAGCGTACATTACTAAAAATCGGTTATAAGTGACACCCGGGAACTCGGGAGTCGAGTGTATGCATGACCCCCGATTTTCAGGGCGTTACAAAGGTGGATGGATTGGATCACCCCCTCGTGGGCCTTAAGCTAGGTACCAATGGTTTAGTAGAAAAGGAATTGAACACGTTGAAAACCATGATTCATACAACATGACAACCACGACCCATATAACATGGCAACTACGACCCAAATGGGCCGCAGTCGTATGGATCGTAGTAGTCATGTTATATGGCACTTAGTTATCCTGTTATATAGGTCTCAGTTGTATGGATCGCAATTGTCCTGTTATATGGATCGTAGTTATCCTGTCATATGGGTTGCGGTTGCAGTTGTCTTGTTATATGGGTCTTAGTTTTCCTATTATATGTATCAGTTGTATGGATCGCAGTTGTCCTGTTATATGGGTCGCAGTTATCCTGTTATATGGGTCGCGGTCGCAATTGTCCTGTTATATGGGTCTCAGTTGTATAGATCGCAGTTGTCCTGTTATATGGGACGCTGTTATCCTGTTATATGGGTCGCGATTGCAGTTGTCCTGTTATTTGGGTCGCAGTTGTCCTGTTATATGAGTCTCAGTTGTATGGATCGCAGTTGTCTAGTTATATATGTAACAACCCTAAATTTTGGTACATTATAAAAAAACTAAATTAAATATTTATAGATTTTATTTATAAATAAAAAATAAGAATAAGTTAATAATTGAGTTGGTAAAGATATTCTTAGTTGAGAGAGAGGTTTAGGGATCAATTAATTCTTCAAGTAGTAATAATAATTTTTTTTATCAAATGTCTTTAAAAAAAATTCCAAATTTAGGATAAGGGAGGATGTGCTCATCCTATCTTATGAGAATTTTCTTTAAAAAGTGGTACCGAAGGTTTCTTCAAAAAAAAAAAGAATAAAAAAGATAGGAAGCCCTAAAGTAAAAGGAAGAGGAAATTATAAGAAGGCTCAATCAGGTAAGTTCTAATCGTTAGATCTTTTTAATTTTTTATTATGTTTTTAATTTCTTCTTGATCTATAAATGGATAGTGTGGATCATCCACCATCATCATCGTATAGGTGTGAAGAGTCTATTTTAATAAAGTGATGTTTTTATGATTTCAGATCTGGTTAGTAAAATTTTATGAATATATTGAATTAATGGATGGAATCTGATTGTGCTAAGATAGATCTGTACGGATCATATGATCCCTAAGGCCAAAATATACAAGACTCATACTTTTCAGATCAATCTGATCATCAAATAAGCCACATTAGTCAGATCTAAAAGTGTTTAATAAAAGAATATTAGATTTTTGCGCAAGTGTTGATATCACTTGGCGTTGAAGGTCGAGGTAGGCTATCGGTGTATGTGTGGTTAGATCCACACTATCCATCTAATGTGTATAGGCAAAACATGATAATACCTTAAGAATCTAAATGATCCAATCAGCCAGTGGGCCACCCCGATTAATTATTTGACATTCAATTTCAGGATCTTAAAAAGAAAATTTAAATCTTAATAATTAAATTTACGTAAATATATAATTTTAATTATTTGATTATTTAAGATTTGGTCACGTAGAATGTATATCAAAGGTGGGCCCCATCATGTAAAATAACTAGATAAATAATAATGTTGCCGATATAATTGATAGGATCTCTGAATTCAAACCAACTCATTTACATTGTGGATTCTACACTATCAGACTCTGGTGAGTAACCCAACTTGTGTCATAATTCATTAAATTTAAAATAAATCGTTTGTTTTTGTTTGATTAATTGATATATTGATTTGAGTATTTTGTTATTATAATTGTACGCTAAATTCATATGTGAATATTCTGATCAAGACAACTATGCTAAATAAAAAAAATATGCATTTACATATCATCTAACATTCATTACATTTACATAATACATGGTCGATCCTTGGAGCCCTCCCTGGAAGAAATGTCGATCCTGGTAGAGCGTTACCAGATGTAGGCTATGCCCAAGCCTACCGAAAGGTAGAAGCCTACTCAACGGGTGGATGCGAGTTGACGACCTCTAACCCAAGCAGATGGATGATCACCCCATCTGATGCATTCATACACCATTTGCATACATTTTTATGTTATTTTAATTATTATGATTGTGAACCATGCTGAGTTATTTCAATAAGCCTGGCCAGCTTACCTCTTTTATTGATGGAAAAACCGTACAGAGGAGCTACTAGCAGATAATGTAGCGCAAGAAACAGAAGGATGTACCGTACCTGAACACAACTCATGTGAAATATGGTCATACTTATCTGAAGATAAAGCGGGGGCATTAGACAATTTCTAATTATGTGATTTATTTGTTAGCATAGTTTGATTAACATGTAATGTATATTGGTATTAATTTTGAGATTTTTAATAAATTATTTAGATTTATTTCATTGAAACAATGTTAGTATGGAATAAACATAATTATAGTACGATGATATAATAAATGAATGATTTTTAAGATTTATTTTATTTTAAGGGCTATCAAGATTTATATATGCTTAGTTGATTAGTGTTAAGTGATGTATGTGTGATTAAAATTATGGTGGAATTTAGACTGAATATGATTATCATCTTTGATTAAACTGATTAAGGAATTAAATTAATACATTTTGTGTACGAGTTACGAACTGAAACTCGGGTCTGAGGGTGCACACTCTGTACTCGGATTTCGGGGTGTGACAATATGGGTTGCAGTTATCCTGTTATATGGGTCGCGGTCGCAATTGTCCTGTTATATGGGTCTTAGTTTTCCTTTTATATGGGTCTCAGTTATATGGATCACAGTTGTCCTGTTTTATAGGTCTCAGTTGTATGGATCGCAGTTGTCCTGTTATATGGGTCGTAGTTATCCTGTTATATGAGTCGTGGTCGCAGTTGTCCTGTTATTTGGGTCTTAGATAGTTGTCCTGTTATATGGGTCTCAGTTGCATGGATCGCAGTTGTCCTATTATATGGGTCGCAGTGATCCTGTTATATGGGTTGCGATCGCAGTTGTCTTGTTATTTGGGTCTTAGTTGTCCTGTTATATAGATCTCAGTTGCATAGATCGCAGTTGTCCTGTTATATAGGTTGCAGTTATCCTATTATATGGGTCACGATCGCAGTCGTCTTGTTATTTGGGTCTTAGTTGTCCTGTTATATGGGTCTCAGTTGTATGGATCGCAGTTGTCCTATTATATAGGTCGCAGTTATCCTGTTATATGGGTCACGGTCGCAATTGTCCTATTATTTGGGTCGCAGTTATCCTGTTATATGAGTCTTAGTTGTATGGCTGTTATATGGGTCGCAGTTATCCTGTTACATGGGTCGCGGTCGCAATTGTCCTACTAAAATCACCAACGGTGTGTTGTGTAACGTAATGCAATGCTATCAAGTTGAGGGATATTAAGACTTCCAGCGGTATGATGAGTGGCTGGACTCCAGGACATGTTCAAGGTGGGCCACACCTACTAATTGGCCGCTGATCACACAAGCATGCCATATGGTCGCACACGTTGAGGGTGGGCATGAATAAAGTCCACATCGAGGCTTCTCCAAGCCAAGCATGTGCCCACTCCCATTCCTATCCCTTGAGCCCAAAACCACCCATCAGCTGAGCACAACCGTGTCACCATCCCCGTCGAACATGTGTTTCACGTGGAGGATGAATGGGGCGATCAAATTTTGTTGGCCATCCTTATTGTACATGTGGCCCACCTGGATGATGATCAGTGCAATAAAAATTGGAGCTTTATCGTGCATGAATATTGAATAATTCTATCTAATCCAATCTTGGCTGGTCTTCCAGCCAGGGTGGGCCGCCTATTAAACATCTCTCGTCAATGCACAAGGCCGCATGTGCCAAATGGACGGTTGAAATTTTGTAGAGGAAAAGAAGCCAAGGTCCAGACTCGACCGTTGAACTTTTATGCTAATCCAATTATCAGAAATCCTCCCGTTACTACGATGTTTTGGCTGTGGCCCATCCACATGGCAGGCATCTTGATAAAGGCTCATATCACCATAGAAAAGATTCTACATGTGCAGTGAAGATGGAGACATAATGTTCAATGGCTAGGATGTTCCAATCTGGGAACACTTGGCATCCAAGAGGCGGCTATGATGTCAACGGTTCGGATCACTGAACCATGGCCCTGATTGGACTCCGGTCCAGTATTGTATAATAATATTAGATGTTTTGATAGGATACGGTGCCGAAGAATCACAGTACCGTACGGGGGCTAGCTTACAACTCGATTACATCTTAGAGGATAATCTTAACCGTTCATCGACCGTATTGTATAATAATGAGCCGTTGTAATGAACATTAGTTGAACGGAACAGACGATTGTCTATGAAGATGAATCCGAAACAATAATAAGTAATTTATTAATGGTTCTGATTCAAATCCAATAGTCAAAGGCCAGGATTATTATCAATGAAGCATGAGTATGAGGTCATAGCTTATACATGGTTGTAATAAAAATATGAACGGTTCAGATCATCATCTAAGATGCAACCGGTGTGTAACCCAGCCCCCTTGCGGTACTTTGATAGGGGGAACTGTATACTATCAAAACCCGTATTAATACCTCGCGGCGTTAACCAAGTCACTAGTCGGGCTTCCATGCAGGCTCGCGCACGAGATAGCCAGGGAGGGTCGCATACGTCCAAAAGTGGTAACTACTACGTATTCGAGCTAAGTGGGGCTAATCCGTGATGTTTATGTGTAATCCAAACCATCCATCTAATGCATCTCATGTTCATTGTATGTATTTAGAATCATGGTGATTCAGAACTCTGGT
The DNA here is from genome assembly GCA_021015155.1 of Magnolia officinalis. Lineage (NCBI taxonomy): Eukaryota > Viridiplantae > Streptophyta > Magnoliopsida > Magnoliales > Magnoliaceae > Magnolia > Magnolia officinalis. Next base: position 119,098,985 of record JAJHSJ010000002.1, on the reverse strand, counting down.
GGGGCACATCACTCCTAAAGCCTTTTTATTCATTTGATATAGCCCACTTGTATTTTGGAATGGCCCGGTTTTTCTTGAGTTCGTTCATCCTGGTGGGACTCACCTTTGAATGAATTGGATGGCATACACACAACACGGTGGACCCCACATTCCATCTGGAATTTTCTACGGTGGGCAACACCCTCCCTGGTGTTCCCCATCGCTTCCTTTTGGTGTGTCCCACCCCAGTTATGGAACTGGGCTGAATTTTGAGATCTAGAGCCAAAGAAGGGGAGAACATCGATCGAACGATGGAACTCACACGTGAGAATGGACCGCACGTAGCTAGAATGCACGGTAATTACCATAAGTCCAAATGTACGTGATCATTCTCTGATAGCACCATCAATACCGACGGACGCGTTGCCACGTCAGCAAAGAGTGACTGGGTCGTGACCATGCACGCAAACGAATCCACCAATCAGCTATAGAGTGCTGACGTCAAATGACACAACTCTAATCACATCACATCACTCGCCCAAAGTCTCACCGACCTTTTTCGAATATCCAACCCTCTAATCCATCACAGTAACCTTCTTACTTACCTCCGACGCCATATCACTTTCCAACATGGAAACGAACATATGCATCCTACCTTCCTTATTTACGTCACCATTATCAAGACCGTACATCTTCAAACATAGGCTATCTATCAGTGATCCAACGGTCCAGATTCTCCAAGGCCAGTGATTGGAAGGGGATCTAGCATCTGAAAGCCAGGCCTGCTGAGAGTAGCAGGAGGGGACAGGTCCTGCACAGCAGCTGCAGGAGGAGAGAGCCCGAAAACACCAAAACCCATGTCAAAAATACAGTGGTTGTCCAGGGTCTGAGGGAGATTTCTATCAACCCAGCTGTTGAAGTTAGCTTCTTGTGGGTAGAAAGAGGAGATGGAATTCTCCATCTTGCACTGTTTTAGCACAGTGGGGCATTCATGGGGAAGGGATTTATGGCTGGGATTTGATGGGAAGGAGGGCTGAAATGTCATTGGGAAGAGATGGATTGGATTGAGGGCTTTCATGTCATTGTCTCGGTGATTGGCGAAAGGGTTTTGTAGGGCTTGGATTGGGGATTCTAGGGTTTGGGATTCGAGAAATGGAGGTAGTGATAGAGATGGGTTTGGATACGGAGGGGAAGAAGCTTCCAAGAGAAAGCTATTGTTTGGAAGGAATGGGTGCTTCTCACCTCCTCCTGTCTTGTGAAGTATTCTGCAAATCACCCATTCTTCCTGCATTTTACAATAGAAAGGTAGAAAGGAGTTTCTATCAGAAGAATCTAATAACAGCCGTTATAAAAGCTGTTATAACGTAACATTACTGCCCTTTTCAGGGTGCGTTTGGTTGTACCACATTTCATGATATTTTGATAATTTATAAGTCTGGTTTGGAGTAACCAAACACACCCGTTAAGCCTTGATTCTAAAATACATCTTTGAGCCATGGTTGGAATTGAGCAATGTTTACACGTTACCTAAACCGTACAATCAGATGGAAATATGGCATTGAGATCCTAACCGTTTAATCGATGTCCTTCATTGACTATCCACTTGGTGATGTTCTTGGGTTATGGCCCCTTAGAGAGGGACGCATCGATTGGACGGTTAAGATTGATGGAAGAGTCTGCTGATTGGATGGTTTCTACTAAAAGGTTTTGGTGGGTAATTCAAAGCCTGGATCGCTGATCTCAGTTTAAACCTTTAACCAATAGTTCGTTGCTGATGCCGATCCAACGGGGAGCTTTGAATAGGGGTGGGGCCTAGGTGACCGTTGGGCCCCACTCCAATGCTACTGCATCAGTTGCACTGAATTTGGACTGTTCAAACATGATGAGAGAGAGAGAGAGAGAGAGAGAGAGAGAGAGAGAGAGAGAGAGAGAGAGAGAGAGAGAGACCTTGCAAGTGTGACGGTAGGAGAAATCGCCGTCCAGACGGTATTCGTGCATGACCCACTTGGTTTTCTCACCACGAGGAGCTCTTCCCTTGTAGAAAACGAGGGTTTTCTTCATGCCGAGAAGGACGCCAGTAGAAGTGCTGTACACCTCTCTATCTTTTCCAGTAGCTTTCCAATACCCGGCTTCAGTTGCTCTATTCGTGCGTAGGCCGGTTGGGTATTTTCGGTCTCTGAGACTGAAGAAATACCACTCTCTCTCCCCCATCTTCGCTATATCTGCACTCCAAAAGTCCAAACCATGGCAATGAGCAATGAAATGCAAAAGAAAAAGCAAAAAAAAAAAAAAAAAAAAAAAAAAAAAAAAAAAAAAAACAGCGTTATAAGAGAAAAGACATAAGGTCTCTCTCTCTCTCTCTCTCTCTCTCTCTCTCTCTCTCTCTCTCTCTCTCTCTCTCTCTCTCTCTCTCTCATAGTACAAGGAGATTAGTTGGCATTGAAAGCTACATTGAGAATGATTTTTTTTAGATTCTTGAGGGTTAGTTCGAAGCCAAAATTCTGATAACTAGGGCAGAGAAACAGCTAATTGCAGACAAACAAAAGTAATGCAATTCAATAAAAAGGAAATAATAATGACAGGAAATGCACTTCTCTTCTGGTTATAGAACATTTCCAGTAAAACCCACGTAACTATATAAATATAAAATAAAACGAAAGATCGTAAAGCTACTTACTACTAATCTATAAACGTTCTTGAAAAATGATTTTATCCAAAACGAAGAAAAGCAAGGAGACTCATCTCGCTTTGTTACATAAATATTTACATGAATACATAAAACCTAATAGAATCATTCTCCTCTTTCCAAATACCTAAAAAAGAAAAAACAATTTTCAGACCTCCCATGAAAAAGAAATGACAAAAGAAGAAAGAAAATCCCATAAAATCTCTCTCTTCTCTCTCTCTCTCTCTAGGGCACAAACATGCATGTAAGCAATTGTTTAATTGACTTATGAAAAACCTATCCGCGTGTAGAGCTTTGTCCATCTACCCGCAAGCATACGTACAATAGCTCCGAACGTTCCATGAGGTGGGCCACAATGTTCAGATTTTGTGGCTTAAATATCATGTCCGTTTCACCCCTCAAGTGGGCCACTGGATGAAAAAGAGCACGGCTTTTGTGGATTCCTGACTGTGGGGCCTACCGTGATGTATCTGCCTTCCATCCGTTTTGACCGCTCATTTTATGGCATCATGCCAAAAATGAAGCAGATCTAAATCTCATGTGGATCACACCACAGGAAACAGTGGTGATTGACCATTAAATACTTCCTGTGGGCCACAAAAGTTTTGCATCAAGCTGATATTTATGTGATCCCTTCATCCAGGTTTTGTGACCTTATCAACAGGTTGGAATGGCAAATAAACATTACGGTGGCCATAAGAAATTGTTAATTGTGGGTATTCAATCACCACTGTTTCCTGTTGTGTGGTCCACCTAAGGTTTGGATCTGCTTCATTTTTCGGATCATTCCCTAAAATTATCTATCAAAACGGATGGACGGCGTTGATGTGAGTCACATGCATTACAGTGGGCCCCACAGTCAGGAATCCACCGGAGCGGCGCTGGTTAAGGTAGGCTATGGTGTCCTTGCGAGCGCCTTAGATGGATGGCCAGAGGGGGCTTTACATGAGTGTGTGCTTAGTAAACCACCATAAAAAACACCCACATGTTCTCGTGTACACCACGACGACTGCAATAGGATACGCCCGGACGTTAGCCTTTGGAATGGGGTCTTGTATCGATGATCCAAACCATTCATATGGAGCGCAACACCTTGGATCGGGGGTACCCAGAAAAGAAATTTTCTTATATTGAAACCTTTCAACACTTCAATCATCCGACTCTTTCGATTTGAATACGGACCGTCTCCTTAACCTCCTAATAAACAAAGGGTTTAAATGTACTCACCCATCGCATAAATGGCGTGTGACATTGAGAAGGACCCTAATCCAAAGGTTAAAGTCCCAATGTATCTTATTGCAACACGCCCAGACGTATTCTAGCAAACCTCGTTATCGTAAAAAGAGGCACTTGGAACGTAGAAACAACTTTCAAGAAAACCCATTGAGAGAGAGAGATTAGAACATAGAAGCAACTTTCAAACAACACCCATTTGAGAGAGGAGAATAAAACCCATTTGTGTGTGTATGTGAGAGAGAGAGAGAGGGGAGAGATGAGAGAGAGAGAGAGGAGAGAGAGATGAGAGGAGAGAGAGAGAGGGAGAGAGAGAGAGAGGAGAGAGAGAGAAAGAACTGATGTACCTGGAAGCTCCCAAGGCTCACACTTATTGAGATCAACCTCAGCAATTTCAACACCAGAGAAGGAGGCATTAAAGACCTTGGAAGCCAAATAAAAGGTGATAAGCTCTTCATCAGTTGGGTGAAATCTAAAGCCAGGAGGCAGCCCTTGTTCATTACTCTCCTCCCACCCTATCTCTCCCATCCCAAACATCTCCCCTTCCCCCAAAAATCACTAGAAAAATATCCAAACAAAACCCAAAACACCCTATCTTGTTAGTGCGCTCGCGCCTGTGTATATATAAGCAGGTAGAGAAAGAGAAAGAAAGAAAGTATACCAAATACAGATGCATGGGGCGTATACATGCGTGTCTGTAATCAAAGGGTGCACTGAAATCGAAGGGCAAGCTAGTAAAGTAGGCAGGCGATTTGGGTTTTAATAAAGAAGAGTGTCAGTGAGGTTGTGCGTACAGAAAAAAGGTGCACCTGGAAGGTCTCCTTACAGGATTTGTGAGTAAATGCAGCAAGGTTGGTTGCAGCGTTTTTCTTTTTCTTTCTCTTTTCAGGTTTCTTCTAACTACATTCCAATGTATTACACTACGATACGTCGTTATTTTATCCATTGGATATGGATTCTTTTAAACGATCTTAACTGTTTATATGATAGGAGCTAACTGTAATGGACAATTTCCATAAAATCACTCGGATTAATTATTTCGAACCTTTGATTTTTAAAATATCATGTTAACCGTCCATATTCAGAGCAGATGAACCAAATTACTGGAGATTGAAATAAATAAATGGAAAACTTTTATTTTCTGTCTTCCCACCATAAAAGGTGTGTCCCATCGTTTAAACGGTTTAGATCTTAGGAAGATTTCCCACATTCAAAGGCTAAAGTACCGATGTATCTTGCTGAAATAAATCAGAATGTACCATGTTTTCGAGCCAATCTCTTTTATTTATGCGTGCGTGCGTGAGCATGTTGAGACGCGAGGAGTCAGGTCAGGTTTTGAGAGAGAGAGAGTGAGAGAGAGTGAGAGATACGGTGAGATCGCCATGTAGTTTGCCTGTATACTTATATGTCATCTTTTAACGAGTCACACGTGTACCAGATCTGAGCTTTCCATCTGGTAGACAAACCAGGCCGTTTCTCTCCTCATATTACCCAGTGTACAAAACAGATGATTAGTTAGAAGTATTTCTTTTACCCATCTGTTTCAAATGGCCTGATTTTAGATAAAATAATTAAACAGTGAGGCCCACCTAATGAAAAACTAGATCTTGCACACGTGTACATGTTGACAAGTGTGCTGTCCGTGCATGGGAATGCATGTGAGCTTACCAACTCGCAGCAGCTATAAATGCCGGGGAGATGATACGGTAGAGCCCGAAGACCCCGAATACAGTATAGCCATCCCTCTACGGTACACGTGGCCAGGTGAACGGCGGATCAGGTGGTGTTGCCAACACCACAACACCCCCAGCTGGTGTGTAGATGTGTAGCGTACTTGGGGGCCCAAAGTGATGTATATATATTCTATATCCATGCCGTCTACCCGTTTTTCCGCTCATTTTAGTGCATGGATCCGAAAAGTCGGTAGATATGAAGACATCACCGAAAAAAGTAGAAATTCAAACTCCCATCGTTAAAAACTTCTCAGGGGCACATGAGTTTTGGATGGGCTGATATTTGTGTTTTCCCTACATGTTTGAGTCACCTTATCAATCGTTCAGACGTCAAATAAACATTAGGGTAGGCCCTAAAAAGGTTTCAACGGTCAATATTTCCACTGTTTCTTGTGGTGTGGTCTACTTGAGCTTTAGATCTACTTCATTTTTGAATTTATACACTTATAATTAGCCGTAAACACGCATGGATGACATGAATATAAAACATATATATCCAGTTGGGTCCCACAGCGCCCAACTCATCAAAGCACCACGGCTATCAGCGTCCGCGGAAATAGACAGGATTTGTTATAATTGAACGCCGTCTGGCTGGTGTCAAAGCTATGTAGGTCCACCATGATGTATATGTTTTATCCATGCCGTCCATCCATTTTACTAGCTCATTTTAACGAGCTATATATATATATATATGGCAATTCTAAAGCTCAGGTGGATTATACAGGAAACAGTGGAAATCGAACACTTCTCAGAACATGTTAGGGCCACATACATTTTGTAACAAGCTGATATTTTTGTTTTCCCTTCATCGAGGGTTATGTGACCTAATCAATAGGTTGGATGAAAAATAAACATTACAACGGACCTTAGGAATTTTTTAATGGTGGGAGTTCAATCATCACTGTCCCTGTGGTGTGGTCCACCCGGAGATTTAGATCTCATTTTTGGACTCGTAGCTTAAAATGAGCTGATAAAATGGATGGATGGAATAGATATAACACATACATCAGGGTGGGGCCAAGAGCTTTGAAACCAGCTAGCTGGCTGGTGTCTGTCTCAAGCCAAACCGCGTCCATTACAATTTACGTATAAAACCCATGAGACAATCTTGTCCGTTACTTTTCTGCAGTTTGTACCGCACCGCTAATTCAACCCTTAACCATTGATGTTTTACACCATCACGTTAATAGCCAAAGATCAGATGGATGGGATTGTCTAATAGCTAGGTGTGATTTTTGAGACATAAACCATCCATGCGTTGTTCTGATATGGGCTACACCGTATAATCTCGAAAATGCCCACACGGTAATGAAGTGCCTAACCGCTAGGGTTTGAACGAGCCTAGATATGATACGTATTTTTTAGTTCAAAATCAAGCAAGTGATCAATGGGCCCGATATATGGGCCGCGGCCCAGTCAGTCTTCAGTAATTGTAAATTATCCAAATTCAACAAACAGGGGTATAGTAACTATAGTAAGGATTTTCTAACCAATCAGATCCTGGGAATATGACCAACCTGTAGTCGATGCCACTATATGGACGGTTAGGATTTTATGTGATTACCACGTCAGCATAGTAATTTTGGTAGAATTCCGGGCACGGTATTATTCCTTGGGGTTGCAATGCACTGTTCTGGTGATTGAGAGATTTGCTGGGCGGATTGGGGTTAGTGTCTTGCTTGGGGGCGTGGTTTAGGTGGATCCCTAACTGTGGAGCCCACCGTGATGTATGTTCCATACATCCATACCGTCCATCAATTTTGAAAGATCATTTTATGTAGTAGTTCAAAAAACGAAGCAGATCCAAATCTTAGGTGGACCATGCCACAGGAAACAATTGTAATTGAATCCTCACCATTAAAAACTTCATGAGGACTATCGGAATATTTATTTTCCATCCAACCTGTTGATAAGATCATAAAGATCTGGATGAAGATACCACACAAATATCAGGTTGATCCAAAACTTTTGCGGCACACGAGAAGTTTTGACTGGTAGATTACCACTGTTTCCTGTATTATGGTCCACCTGAGATTTTGATCCTCTTTATTTTTGAGATCATGCCTTAAAATGAGTATTCAAAACGGATTTACAGCGTCGATATAAGTCACATACATCCCGGTGTACCTCATGTCAGGGATCCCATCCACCTGGAAGCTGCGCCTCATGCTCGGGAGGTTTTGAGGAACGGGGATTGCGTTCTACTGCGGCCCATCTCCGTATCGGAAAGGGCAGGGCCTCTGAGGCGCCACCGTGATGTATGGGTTCTATCCACACCGTCCATTGGATATTTCATATCATTTTAGTTTATAATTCCAAAAATGAGGCAGATCCAATGCTCAAGTGGACTACACAGTGAGGATTAGACTCCTACGGTTGAAAACTTCTCAGGAGCTTAAGAAGTTTTGGATCGAGCTGGTATTTGTGTTTTCCCTTCATCCAGTTCTATGTAACTATCATGGTGAGCCACTGGGAAGGTTTCAACGGTAGGTGTCACTACCACTGCTACTTCCTATGGTGTGGTCCACTTGATACTTGGATCTACTTTATTTTTGGAATTTTACTCTAGAAAGATATGTAAAAGTCGGTGGACGGTGTGGATAAAACCCATAAATCATGGTGGCCCCTCAGAGGCAGTGGGCCCGTACAAAATTCGGGGACGGGGTAGTACGCAATCTACGTTCGGTTTTGAGTAGTCAGGACGGTAGGGAAATAAATGATGTGGCAGTGGGCCCGTACAAAATTCGGGGACCAAGTTCCCGAACATGAAGTTCTCCGCAGTTGATTTTCTGGAAGCAAGTGCTGTGGCCATCTCCGGGAGTAGTCATCTGAGTCCTTCTCCTCTCACGTGCCAACGTCGCAAGCATGTGGGGGAACCAAGATCCGATCCGGTCCGGTCATTGGGTGGCCGAACTTCCTAGGCTATGTGGCCCATGGGGGGGCAACAAGTGTACTTCAAAAATTCTTAACCATATATCCATGCATCTACTGACCAATATTTAATTGCATTAAAAGGCTTAGATGATGAAGATCCATGCACCCAACCAACGAATGCACTATTTTTAGTGAAGCAAAAATACAATTTGCGATCCACCAGGTCTGTGATCCGGTCTTCTTGAACACTTGACCCATTTGCCCCATTAAAGAGTGAAAAGAGATGGCATGATTATATTGGCAGCATTGTTCCCAAGTTATTACACACAGGCTAGAAGATACTCCTAGTTACACTAGTTATTACACACAGGCTAGAAGGATGTATAAATATAGGCCTTATTTTAGTTCACTTTATGAGACTACCACATAGTCACTAAAAGAGAGTATGGCTGGATCGATGGTTTCATCAATATTGTCGAAATTTAAAATATATTAACCAGGCATTAACTTAGTTTGCTCAAAAAATTAAGCATAAGGTTTGGACCGTTGTCAAGTGTTTCAGAGGCTAATTATCAACATTTATATGGTTTTCAATTGGTTAATCATGGATTTTCAGTCATTAAGTTTAAGTTTTAACCATTAATTTATTTTAAACTTTATTACATGACAAACATCTAATAATTAAGATTTGTTAATTTACCTGAAACCTAAAAACCTCCTTATACATAAATCTTATCTCAGGAGGGATGAGCAATAGGAGAGCCCTGAACATCCAAGCCCTCCTTGGACATCCATATTGATAGAGAGTAGAGAGAATGGAAAAGGGAATTAAAGAGTCTCGCCATTTCCCATCTCCCATTGTACTTGTGCACACCCCTCACTTGGGCATGGAGTCTACTGCTCAAATGGCTTGGTCAACTTCTATTAGAGGATTTGACAAAGTTCCAGCCTCTTACACATGTGATAGTTTAGGCAGAAACTCCTAGATTCAATATGGCATTTCATTGGAATAAACTCTATCCGTCTTTTTAACTTAGTATATATGTGAATTTGAATCAACAAGTGACGACAAGTGATGACGGCATTCTCCTTAGCTTTAGGAATTATGCTTACCAATCATAGTCATTTTGTACCATCCATCTCTCATGCGTACCAGAATTATTTTCAAGTGTTCCACTCCCAATCTGCAGGAAAAGATAATAACCTTCCTTTTTTTTTTTTTCTTTTTTTTTTGCGAGTTCCAGACTTGTTCAATTGCTCCAAATTTGTTAAATTAATAATTGTTGATGTAAAAACCTGTTGCGTCTTCTTCCCACGTCCTACCACCTGCACAAGAGGGAGACAAGGGAGACCCTAGCTCAAGCCGGGGAGCCTCTGACACTAAAGTCAATGCTAGGACTGTGCAAAAGAAGGGTTTTTGAAAGAGTTTTTTACGTACCTTTCATCGTGGAGATTTCCTATTTTTATAGGAATGGGAGGGTCCCATCGTACAGGGATTTTCTTCCAAATATCTCGGAGATTTGATTTGGTTGTAATTTGTTTATTGATTTTGCCTGATCCCAAGATCTTCAGAGTCGGGAATACTTTCACAAGATTTTCGGGACAATATTTGTGTTTATACCGTCTCTTCCTCTCTCGGCTCGGCCTTAACCGACTCTGGTAATAACCGAGTCTCGACTGTCTGCAAAGATAGAGCTTTTTATCTTCTGTCGGATGAGACAGGGTCGGTTTATAACCGATATCCTTTCTTAATCCGATAGCCGACACTGTAACCGACCTAAAATGGGATGGTTTTATGGTCGATCAAGAGACTTTTAGCATTTGGGCCTTAATCGGTCCCTTTAGACGTTGTTGCCTCGTTATCCGAGTCAATTTTATGCGTCTTATGTATTTTGCCTATAGCTCAACTCTGTAAATCTCGGTTGAGGTTCATTTCTCACTGTCCGAGCTAAGTCTCTCCTCGAGGCATTCTTTTCCCTCGGTCGAGCTTATTGCCTCGGAATCCCGAGCAAAGTAAATAGAGTTGGTCCATTCCATAATCGGGTCTCCGGACTTATCATATTTTTCCCCAACAATAATCAAGTATTGTTTAATCATAGATGACAATCGATTACAGCTAATTAAATTTAAAAATTTTAAAGTTAAATTCTGTTGTACTTTCATAAAAATCTTACAAAAACACTCATTAAAATTGATTTTAAAAAATCATAAAGTGGAGCCTACTTAGATGGGTCATATATATATATATATATATATATATATATAATATATATATATATATATATATGGAAATTATGTGTTTTTATGTTAAAAAAAAATTCTTGCGGAAACAAATCATTGCATAAAGTGACGACCAATTCACTATAATTAGAAGAAGATTTCAAGAAACGGAATAACTTATGGTAAAAACTTTGGCTTACCCTTCAAAATCCTTGAATATTTGTGCTAAGCTCATAATATCTTAACCTCGATTGTAATTAGGATGGTATTTATACACTTCCATATAGAATTAGGAACAAAACTCACATTTACTCAAACTTATGCGCATTCTGTTGGTCAGACCGATGAGATTTTCAGTTCGACTGAAACAAACCAACTCACACACATCCAATCGAACCAAAAACATGTAAAAGTGGATAGTGTGCAGTATGAGTATTTACCCCCTAAATTTGTCAAGTCGAGAAACACCCATTGGACTGAGATCGAGAACTTCTCTACGCTAGATTAAAGGTACTCCACCAACACAAATGACCCCAAAGAAATTTTCAAGTTCTTGATACAATACATTACACCTGGGATAACATTTTAAAAAAAAAAAAAAAAAAAAAAACATAAAATTGTTCAGTGTCAATCTCGAGATTAAGATGAAAATGGAAGACCAACTTTAAGGTCTCAGTACAAATTGAAAAGGTTGGAGGACGGCCTGGCCGACTGCCCATGGTAGGCCCCATGGGAGAGAGGAATTGATTGATATCTCTCTCCTTGCCTTTTCAATCATACGGCTGATACGACCTCGATTCCCCTTCGAATGGCTGGGGTTGTAGTAATTCATACGTTTGTACAAGTACGGGTAAAAAAATAACAAATCATAAATGATCGGATACTACCTACACAACCATAAGATTACCATAATGTACATTTTTCCAACAATATTTCACATGTGCGTAATCTAATCAGTGCAAAAGGTGGGCCCCATCAAGAAGATTTTTTTATTTTTGAAAATCAGGCTGATCCATTCATGATGTGTGATATACCTGCATGTTGGATCGATAGTCGGCTGTCCACTAATTTTAATGGTATGGCCCACCTGATGTTTTATCGGCCTGATTTACATTTTCTCAGGTGACTTCGTGATGAGACCCGCTTCTTGTATGGCCATGATGTCTTATGCATGTCATACGTTTGGTGGAAACATGGTGCAGTGCGGTAAGCTTATGCCACTGGGGCAGTGTCAGATCATTTGCCCTGACGAATACATACTTAAGGTTGCGTTTGGTTGGAAGCGGATTACGTCCTACCCCCGCCCGTGTTTAGTTTAGAATGTGCATTTATGTGGGGCCTACCGTGATATATTTGTTTATCCATGTTGTTCATCTCATTTCTCCAATCATGTATCTGTTTATCTATGCTGTTCAATTATTTTCATAGGTCATTTTATAAAATACAAGCCCAAAAATGTTCAAGTGAACCACTCCTCTAAATTTAATACAACACAAGATAACTTATATTTAATGCAACTCAAGCTGACTATTCGGTGTGGTCCACTTAAGTTTTGAATCTACTATATTTTTTAGCTTATACCTTGAAATAATATGAGAAAAGGGATGGACGCATGTATGAATAGATATATCATGGTGGGTCTCAATATGGATCTGTGCATCAACGTGTAGAGACGCGCAGGGGTAGGACGCAATCCCCTTCCTTTGGTTGCCAAGCACATCTAAAGCAGAAAATTTACTTAGGAAAATATTTATGGGGTTAGCAATATGTAAGAAAAGAAGGCATCCTAAATACTTTGAGAAAAATGGGGGGATGTTCATCACACGTGCTGATGTGGCACACTTAGGCTCTATCTGGCCCCTCATCAGACATGAAGGGGAGCACCCTAAAACCAAAAAGGCTAAGGGCTGGTCTGGGAGTGTGGATTTGAAATCCTCATATTGTGGTTAGCACAAAATCAACTTCAATTCAAAAGTAGTTATGCATTGTATATTTTTAAGGGTTTGAATTTAATTATTAAATCAACTTTAATATATCTAATTAGTGAACGTTTCTAATGTTTGACATAATTATTATAATAAGCCTACTGAAATATATACTTTGCCCAAAAATGATGAATTTCCAAGTCCTGTATGGGGCCACAAGCACAAGATCATGTAACCAATGATTTTTAACTATTGATTTACATGGATAATATTTGGATGACGTTGATCATCGTATTAAAGTAATTATAGTGATGCAATTGATAATCTAATTATTTTAGGGTATCATTAGTAGATCATGTATCCAATAGATCAATAGTCTAGTGACACACATGTTACATGTGCAACTCTTGAAAGGATTTTAGATGCACTCCAAGCCTTCATAATGGATTTCAAAACAACTAAGGAATTTGAAATCCCCTTGAATCCAATAAGGTCCACCTTATTGGATTCCTCATTAGTGGACAGTCATAACACTCTTTTGGCTACTGCGATTACAGTGTCCACCACACGATCATGAACGGACTGGATCCCTCAAACACGTGCTACATTAGGATATGTGCCGAGAAATGCCTCACTAATGGCCGGGATCAGTCCTAGCACTTGTCTTTTAGGTCATAGGACGTATCATGCGGAACACAAGCTTGTGCTCGTAGGTAGACATCCCTTCTCGTGTTGTCAAATGTGGGGTTGTTATGGTACGAAGGTTGGAGTATCATTTTCTGCATTAATTCATGCATCATTACTGAACATGATCCATCAACAGTTACCCGAAATGATCACCCTCCTGCAAAGATCTAAGCCGCTCATCCGATAGGCCCCACCGTGCTGATACCTTTGGTCGAATTTCAAACCATTCCGCTTCTTCGGTAGACCGCATGTATACGAAATAAATGGGTGGCTATAAGAAATTGATCCATGGTTACATTTGAGGCCCACCAAGATTTTACTTTGAACCTTATCTAGACCGTGGGGCCTGTCTGGTGAGTGGCTTTAATATTGCACGTGTTAGCATCAGCAGTCTGCGTTGCATCTCCCACCTCACCAATCCTTGGGGAGTAGCGGTGATGATCGTTGCGTGCAACTGCAAGGAATGACAGTAATGGCAGTGGTACTGATACGTTGTACTTATGCATGTCTATCTTATTCTATACTCCTTATCACGTACTGCACCCTTTTTTACTCTCTACGTGTCGCATGTGTGGCACACTTAGCCATGCAAAAGGTCCCTCCCGTAATAAACAAGATCATATGCTGTGGAAATCACAATACATTCATCGGCTGGGCCACACCGTCAAAATCATTGATGTCCAGTTATCCCATCCAACATACAAGTGTGGCCCACCTGATGAGTGGAGCACCTCATTTTGATGCCAAATGATAAACGAGGCCTACACCCGCTCACTCTCTTTTATTCGTAGTAGTGTTATTTGATACTCTGGTAAGGTATGACTCTTGATACACATGCACTCATAAATTATTTAAACGGAATACATTAACTCAAATTATTTTGAACGTTGAAATAAGTGTGATTCTTGGTTCATAATACATCCTATCCTCTGATTCATAGAGGTTAAAGTAGGACCGTTGGATGTTTTTCATTAAAAATGATAGTAAATATCCGGAGAGCAATGTCCCAACAAACAGACAGTTAACAGTTGGGAAACGGATTGGCTACTCCCCCTGCCACCAGCCCAGTGGCTGGTGGTCGGTGCTATGTGAGCCCACCATGATGTATGTGTTTCATCCATGCCGTCCATCTATTTTTTTAGATCATTTTATTTTATGAGAGAAAAAATTATGTATATCCCAATCTCAAGTGGACCACATTACAGGAAACAGTGTTGAACGAATTTTGACCATTAAAAACTTTTTTGGGGCCATAAAAGTTTTGGATCAAACTTATCTTTGTTTTTTACCTTCATCTAGGTCTGTATGACCTAATCAATATATTGGATGTTAAATAAACAGTACAGTGGGCCTTAGGAGGATTTTAATGGTGGATATCCAATCACTATTGTTTTCGTATGGTGTGGTCCACCTGATATTTATATTCTTATCATTTTTTGAATAAAACTCTAAAATTATCTGTAAAAATGAACGAACGGAATGGATGAAGCACATACGTCATGGTGGGGCCCACAAAGCACCGACCACAAGCCACGGGGCCGGTGGCAGGGGGAGTAGCCAATCCGTTCCCAACAGTCGGGATTATTAAAATAAAATTTCTTTCCACACATGCTATGTACACCATCGACCGGCTGAGCAGTGTGGCCCACCTGCAAACAAAAGGTCGGATGCCGCACGTTTGAGCCGTGGATAGTCTCCAAATATATAAGAACAAGCTACGTTAGTAGATCCTCGAAGAATCACCATCAATCAAATGAGCAGATGTGAATGAACGAACGAAAAGACATCATTTACCATACAAGTTTATCTTGCATATAGCAATGTGAATGCATTTTAATGCCTGTTATGGAATGTGCACGTGCGAGGGACGGCCATCAAGGTGATAGGACAACTCAAGGGCGCTCGTGCACCAGCTACAGGCACCCTAGCTGGTGACGTGGCCCTAGGCAAGGTTGAGGTGGGACCGGCCTAGTTTTGTCGTTTTATGCAACCTCCTATTCCGACAGCTTTCCTGTTCAGTGTTCTGTCCTACGGACCTACGCAGCAAATCTCGCGAAGCAACTAACTCCCTTCTTCAGCCATAAATGCCTCAACGGTCAATCAAGCCTACTCCTACTCGCGATATATAGGAAACTTATAGGTTCTCGTACTCGTTTCGTGAGAAATTGAAACGGTTTCTGGTAGAGCATCTCTCCGCTTCACTCGTGGGTGGCTTATCCAGGGGTATCCATTTTGGAACTGGACATGAGTCGTTTTGAGGTAATGTGTTCGAGTGCCTGCGTATTAAGCTTCATACACTGCCGGAGTATCAAATCTCCTCCAACCTTTCGACAAGGGAAGAGATCCCGGGAGAAGATAGAATATCTCACGACCATTTATTATGGATTTCTTAAAAGGTTTTGTTTCAACGATACGCTGGTATAACATGGGGAGCGGATTACGTGTTACCCGTGTAAAGCTTTAGTGGATGTTAGCCTTACGGTGGGGCCCACCTTGATGATGTGTTGTATATCCAAGCCGTCCATCTATTTTTCCAGCCCATTTTCGGACATTGTTCGAAACATTTAAGTAGGTCTAAATCTCAGGTGGACCACATCACAGGAAACAGTGGTGATTGAATCGCTCACCAATAAAAACTCCCCAGGGCCCATCGTAAGAAGATTAGGAATGTTTATTTGGCATTGGACTCATTGATAAGGTCAACTTAGAGCTTGATAAAGGGACAACACAAAGATCAGCTTGATCCAAAACTACCGTGGCTTACAAAAAGTTTTTAATGATCATTAACCACGTTTTCCAGTAGTGTGGTCCACCAGAGATTTGAGTCTGCTTACATTTTTGGATAGATACTTTAGGACAGACGGGGTGGATGTACAACGTATTCATTAAGGTGAGCCCCACATGGTAAGGGTAACACCCCCTGGTATGACTAATCATGGGAATGTAGACTGCCAGTGCACACGTGCCATAAGTATATAGTATGCGTATGGCCTGTAAAACCTTTAGCAGGAAGTAGGAAGAAGTGGGCTATCGTGATGGTTGTAAGAATTCCACATGCGCATCCTTGCTTAATGAACTCGTTAAGAAAAAATTTAAAATTAAAATGAAATAGATCTAAAACTCAAGTAGGCCTCGTGACAACAATTAATGAGAAATTTAGATCAAGCTGAAATTTTTATATTTTCAGTTTAACTTTAATTAGGAATGACCTTATGAATGGTATGGATGGCTTATAATTATCACTATAAAATCGAAAAAGTTAGGCATTTCCCATTTACTTTTTTTCTATCTCACAGTTCATCTGAATTTTGGATCTACCTCGTTTTTAATATATATCCTAACATGATTTGGAAAAATAGATGGGCAAAGTGGATTTCTATCAAACGGCACTGTGATGCACTATACAACAGTTCATTGTGGTGTGCATGTGTGTGTTAAGGTGTGTGTAATAGTGTTCTCACCTATGCACGTTGGCACACGTGTCTTGGTCACAAAATTTGAATGGTCCTTGTGATCTAGTACTCCATAAAATTCTTAGGTACCAACTTTCTACCTAATAAAAAACTCTAATGAGCCATGGTAAGCATAAACAATATAATTTCTTGCTTGATTAATTTGCACACACACACACACACACACACACACACACACACACATATATATATATATATATATAGAGAGAGAGAGGCATGTTCACCGTGCACCAGTCTCACAAGAACTTGTGAGAACTTTTTCAAAAATCATCACATGCAATGTGGGCCCAAAATCTGAACCGTCCATGTGATGCACCACACCATGAAACCCATGGGGCTCAACTTTTACCCTAATCCAAAACTTTTATGGGCCATGACAGAAGATCGAGAAAAGATAAATCAAAGGAGAAAGGTTGGATTAGAGTGAAAGTCGAGCTCGCCACAGGCTTAAAAATCAGGTTAATCCATGATGTAGGTAAGCCAGACCACACCACAGTCGAGAGGGATTACATGGCTATTAAAACTTTCATGATTGTTTATTAGGCTCTCACTAAGATGTGGTTTACAAATCGAACTCATCCATTGTTTGTGTCTCACTCGGATGAGGGGTCAAGCAAAGTTTCGGTTGCATCCAAAACTCAAGTGAGCCCCCCAAGTGCTTTTATATGATTTAGACATATCTTCACATTGTTTTAGATGGTATGACCCACTTGAGCTTCATATACAGCTGATTTTTTGGGATATCCAATAACCTTAAGGAGACCCATCAAATGCACGGTGTTCATGTCTGACACACATCACGGTGGGTCCACACAGCTTGACCTCACAGGAAGTTCCCATGAGGTTGGTATGAGTGGGATTATGTGTGGCCCTTAATGTGGGGCCCACCTTAATGCATATATTTTATGTCCATCATTTTTCATGGGATGACCCCAAAGGTAAAGAAGTTCCCAATCTAAGTCGTTTCAACACTTGAGGTCTTGGTATCAATCCCTAGTGGGGGTGGCTAACACTGGAGTGTTTACTGACAGTGGCATGGGTGTGTACTAACAATATTAAAAAAAAAAAAAAAAAAAACAATTGCACCGTACCATAGGAAATAGTAATAATTTGCTATATATCATAATTTATTATAGAGTTTAGAATTAAGAATATTTGTATTTTCCCTTCATCTTCGTTTATGTAACGAGAGGTGCATGTCAAATAAACATTATGGAAACAATACTATAGGGCTTAGGAAATTTTTAATGGTGGGCCGTTCAATTATCATTGTTTCTTATAATATGGCCAACCTGTAATTTGGATATGCATCATTTTTGGGTCATGCCCTAAAATGATGTCCTAAAATGAATAGATAGCATGGATATACTACACATACATTAAGGTGGGCCGCACGTTAAGGGCGTCACCTTCTTGGGTGAGTCCGGGCCGCAACTAATCCTCTCCCATCATAGGTGGGGATACCTACGAATCAGAGTCGTTGGATTGTCCTTGATTTCTTGCATGTTAATGGATGTTAGCCTGTTTAGTTTGGAATTTTCAGTAATTTCACGTAAACCGTTCATTTTTCTGGTCACCAAACAGAAAGTTACAAGTCTTCCTTGGTTGTAACGACAAGATCAAAAACCATCTAAGATGGGCCACACTATTTGAACAGCTGGGATTGATGTGCATAGCACGCGTATAGTTTCAGGGTATGTGCATATGGGTGCTCCTCCCCTAACATCATATCGGTGTGTGTGTGCACACCCTGCATACCGGGACCATGCAACACAGCTATTTAACATCCGATCCATCCTTCACGTGGGCCCCACTGTAAACATGATCTGGCCCAAATATCAGGCCGATACGTTCATAGGTTGGATATAATGTATGAAATGTGATGTACGGAAAGCAAAATATCCACCTTTCCACCTGATGAGTGAACCAACCCCACCTTCTACGTTCATATTGTTCACTGATCCGGACCGTTGATCAGATGGATCACCGTGGATGGAACACGTCCAAGGTCGAGGATCACGAAATTCGACTCTATTTAATGGGCTTTGAAATGGAACAGTACTTCAGAGAAATGGAATTTTCCATTTTAGTTACGATTGATGGAGATGGCTTTATGGCTTGTTATTGGATGTACGGCCCTATCCATCTGTCATGCGTTTTTCTTTACTCCAAAGAAAGGTTTTAAAAAAAGTTACTATTATTCAATTCTAAGGACAGGATTCAGTGCATCTCGATGCATGGAAAATAACGTGCTTCCATGTCGTAGTTGCACGAATGCTGCACGTGGACTAGATCGACACGGTTCATTTGATAGATCAAATAAAAAATGAGCTGTTTGTTAGAAATAACACCGTTTGAAGAATCCTCACCTTTGATGGATGGAAGGTCCATTTACTAGATAGTTATAATAGTATAATCAATGCAGTATTGGAAAGTGTACAATCAATGATGGACCCCACAGGAAGACCGATTCGGATCATCTTCAACATATGCCACGTGCAGGGCCACATCATCCTGAGCAGTGGGCCAGCTTTTCACCTGCAAATCAGATGCAAGTGGCTGGCTGGCTGCGAGCAGCTTTCAATGGGATAATTTCAAGAAGCCTATGATCGGATTTTATTCGTATCTATGGAGTGTAAAGGGTTGAAGTGTATTAATGGATGTGAGCCAAGGACGCTGGTTTCAACAAGAGACTTGTACCAAAGCCCGCATGTACATTATTTTGCCACGTGGCAAACTGTGGTGATACCCTGATTAAATTTTACCCGGGTAACCGTGTGGGGCCACATTGATGTATTTATTGTATATCTACGCCGTCCATCTGTTTCTCCATATCATTTTAGCTACGTGGGCTCCACCATATGGTGTATGTGTTTCATCCACGCGTCCATTCATTTTCCCGTGTGCGTAGAACATGAGGCAGATTCACAGCACGAGCGAACCACACCACGAGAAGTAGTGGAGATAAAGACTTCCATATTTATTTGCCATCCAACTAGTTCACGAGATCACACCAACTTGAGTGCGGGGAAATAACAAATATCAGCTTGATGCAAAACTTATGTTGTCCTGCGGAAACTTTTTTACTCCCATGGAAGTTTTCAATGGTAGGCATTTAATCTTTATTGTTTCCTATGGTGTGGTTCACGAGCTTTGAATTAAATTTCTTTTTTAGGCCATGAATTAAAATGATGGGAAAAAATGGATAGACGATATAGATAAAACACATACATCACTGTGAAGCCTATGGAGCTTTTTCATCCAGGTGTCCATGTCAATGCTGTGTTCTACTCTATGCAGCATGGGGCATGGATTGCGCATTATCATGTACACAGAAAACTTTGTGGGCCCATCATGATGAATGTGTCTTATCAACGCAACTCATTTTAAGGCATCAACTTAAAATCGAAGCATATCCAGAGGTCAAGTGGACTCCACCGCAAAAAGTGAGAAGGAAACGGTGAGAATTAAATGCCTACTCTGAATTCTAAGGGCAAAAGGAGTTTTTTTTTTTCAAGTCGATATTAGGGTTGAAAGTCGGGTGCGTTCAACCTGAGTAACCCGTGATCGACCTGACATTGGGTTGGGCTCGAGCAAGATGTGTTGAGTTTGGTCTCGAGCTTGGGCTATATAAACACCAACCCGATAAAGGTTAGGTTGGGCTTGGGTTGAGGTCTCGGGTTGCCCAATCCAACCCGAATTCGATCGTTATATAAGTTATAAATGATAATTGAGTGTAGATCGTCTGTGTTGAAGGCAATAGAAAATGTGTTGAAGGCAATAGGAAATTCTAGTACAGCTTGGTCTTATTGATCCACACCATTTTCTATGACTCAAGCTAACAAGATACGCTAAATTTCTCTCTCGCAAATAGATTTCATACTACACAACGTGACTTTGAAACGAGTAGTACTATATTTTAGCTTGTTTGTTTAGAAAAAATAAAGTTCTTTACCATAAATAACTACACATATAATTAATAAAATCATATGTACAAAAATAAAATGTGTATTAAAATATAATAGACTAGCTAATGTAATAACAAAAATATTAGCATATATCCACCCAACCAACCCGATCAACCCGACCGAGCCCGCTTGGGTTGGGCTTAGGTTGAGAATTCTCAACCCAAGGTGAGGTTGAGTTGGGTTGGGTTAGAGTTGAGGTATAGGAACCTTGGGTTGGGCTAGGGTTGAGCATCAACCCGACCCAACTCACCCAACTTTCAACCCTTAAAGATATTTGTATTTTCCCTTCTTCCACATCGTGTGACTTTACAAACTGGTTGAATAACATATAAACATCCCGTGGGTATAGAAAAGCTTCAAGAGTAGATAATCCATGTGGGTGTGAGGGTGTGTGTAAAAGAAAAGTTGGACATCATTATCCCCATTGTTTCTTATGGTGTGGTCCACTTAGCTTTAGATATGCTTCAATATTGGGCTCATGCCCTAAAATGAGCTACTAAAATAAATAGACAGCTAGGATAAAACACATATATCATAGTGGACCCCATAAAATTTACTTAGTATATTAAATTATAGGACGCAATGCATGCATCGTCTTGTAGATAACTGAAGTGGATAGACTAGTATGCTAGTTTTGTACCATTCAAAAAATGATGGTGACTCATCCTCCGCCCATGGGCCATTGATATGTAACCTTGCAGACCATTCAAATTGTGAGCCCCATTATGGATTGAGTATATTTCAATGGCTATAAAATGAATGGTTACACTCTATACATAGTGGGTTCAGCAATGTGATGGTATTGATTGCCTTACAACTACACCATGCATATGTTTGAATAGTTACTACCATTTTTTTTGGAAGGTGCATAACTAATATGAAAATTAAGAGAGTTGATGTTGGGGATTTTAACCAGCGGAATCACACAGATCTAGATCTAGGATAGCAATCCTATGACACCAAGCACATACAAGAGAACATAGATTTAACGTGGAAAACCCTTGCGGGAAAAAACCACGGCACAAAGCGACAGATCTCCACTATGAAAATAGAAATTACAAAGAGAGAGGACTTACCCGATTTGAACAACCTCGAATCTCACCCTTGCTACACCCTTTAGAAACCCTAAAATCCTTTTAGGAACCCTTGGAACTCTTTTAGAAAGCCTTATAATACATCCCAATCCCGCCATACACTCCTTTATATAAGTTTAGAGAGAAGCTAGCAGACTCGGAATAGGAAACAAAACCCACTCTGCGTTTCCGCAATCGCATCTGCGGAACTCTTCGATGTCATCGAAGGTCTCTCGATGACAGCTTCGATATCATCGATGGTCCTTCGATGATATCGAAACAGGACCAAAACTGTTTAGCGACCAGGGGTGAAAAATCCAACAATTATCGATGTCATCGAAGGTCTCTCGATGACAGCGTCGATATCATCGACGGTCTGTCGATATCATCGACAGACCAACAGACAGATCTAAGACATCTGTCGATATCATCTAAAACCCTGTCGATATCATCGACAGACCACCAGACAAATTTAAGACATCTGTCCATAACAATCTCCACCATGTCTTTAATCTTCATCCGTGTAGCTTCTTGGCCCCTTCTCTTATTTCTACACCAAATCATAGCTTCTCTTGCACACTCCGTCCTTCTTTTACGCCATCGCCAAGCCCAGAGAAGTTGCACAGAACTTGAACTTCTCTGCAGGAACATTCTTGTTGATCATGTCTGCCGATTTAAATCCACATCCCTAACCACCTTTACTCTTGTCTTCCCAAAAGAAAAGAAGTAGTTTTCTTACCATCTCACCGCTACCCAATATTGTTTGTCGGGGTACTTGCTCAAAACATTGATAGCTTGTGAAATAACCGGTCTAATCAGACCATTACATACGTTGTCAACCGCATTCGAATAAGACTCATGAGATATTCTGCTTTTCCTCATCTGTTTTGGGACATGTCCTGAGGAAAACTTGAGGAGAGACACGTGGGGAACGCTCTCCGGCTTTACCTGACCCATCACATCCTTGATCAATACCTACACATAAGATATTCCTCCTATGTGACTACCAAATCCTACTTCTCCTTCAGTCTCAATGCCGAGAACCATCTTTGCAGCCCTCCGATCCTTCATCCTGAATGTCCCACTTAACCGAGTCTTCAGTACATTGATTTCAGACATGTCATAATTTGGTGATCTAGATGTCATCAATTCCTGACTCACTATGAAGGAATCAAACCACTGCCTAAGCGACAGGTCGAACCACGACCTCATGCAAAGTCTTTTCTTAGCCCCTTTAACTTCGAACCGCTCTAGTTGCTTCATATAGATCTGCTCTTCACTTTTCCTTGCAGAAGTGTAGACTCCACATCCATCTTTCCAGCTCAAGATCACATTAGCCAACCAACGCCAATCACAGATCTAATAAACACCTATTATACCGTCGGCGGAATATCTCTGAGAAGCCGATCCCTTCTCTCTGAGCATAACCCTTCCTACCAACTCGCCCTGTATCTATGTTGTATCCTCCTAAAGATCCACCTGCATCCAACCGCTCTCTGGCCCACTGGAAGCTCCACCTGCTCCCATATGTCGACCTGGTACAACGAATCCAACATATCGCCCATAGTCACCTTCCACTTCTCAGCATCAGGCTCACCTAGAGCCATCTGAATAGAAGATGAATCCCCTGTGATATTGAAGTCGTCCATGTACCTCGCCGATATCCTGCGATCATGCCGTGTGATTCTTCTCACAAGTAGCTGCTCTCGTGCTCCTGCCATCTCTCTGTCCTCCGTCTCAGCCTTCCTGCCCTGCCCACTCATGTGGCCATGCCCAACATGCCACACATGTGCAAAGGTGGAATCCGCTACATCCACTGCAGCTCCACCTTTTAAAGTGCTCCTGATCAACCTATACAAATTACCGAGTCGTTGCGCTTTCATGATTACCCGTGCCCCCTTAGATACCTTAAGAACACTATCAATACTTGTGTACTTGCATCCTTTTACCTCAAATACACCAGGAGAAATCAGATTCTGCTTCAAATCAGGAACGTGTCTGACATCAGTCAAGGTACGCTCCACCCCATCAAACATCTTGATGCACACCAAACCAACAGCCACAACATTACAGGCAATATCATTGCCCATAAATACTTGTCCACCATTGCACTCCCTGTAGCTGGTGAACCAACTCCGATGAGGAGTCATGTGAAAAGATGCCCCTGTGTCTAGCATCTACTCGTCCTTACAATTATCGTATGGCCGTCTGATAGTAGACACAGACAAAACATCACCATCACATCCACTCGATCCATCTGACGTGGCACCATTGGCCTCCCTGTACGAAGCCTCAGAATCTTCTCTCTTCGATTTAAGATTTTCACAATCCTTCTTCACATGTCCTTCCTTCCCACAATTCTAGCACTTTACCTTTCCTTTGTCATTGCCCTTTGATTTGGATCTATAACCTGAAGAACCCGTACCTTGTTCAGAATTCTCACCCATTATAAATAGTGCATCAGAAGATATCCCCATGTCGCCGTTTAGTTTTCTCATAGCCTTATCTTGAAAGGCTGAGATAACGGTGTCGACACTCAGGGTTTTATTCGTCCTGCACATAGTGTCCTTTAATGACTCATACGACGCCGGAAGAGAATTCAACAACATACATGCTTGTTCTTCATCTTTCATCACTTCCTCCATAACCAGCAATTTGTAAACTAATTTATTAAAGTTGCAGATGTGAGCCTTCAGATCTCCACCCTCTATCATCTTGAAGTTATACCACTACCGCTTCAAGTGCAGGCGATTTTCCGAAGATTTTTTCGCAAAGACATCTTCTAACTTCGCCCATAACTTAGCCGCAGTTTTCTCCCTCATGACGTTGTAGAGAACCTCATCCGTGAGACAAACGGATCGATGATAAAGCTTTCTTATCAAGAGTATTCCAATCATCATCAGTCATAGTAGACTTTCGCTCCTCAAGAGCACCATCTTCGCCTTGCTTGATTAAGGAACTCATCATCTTGATCTTCCATAACTCAAAATTATTTTTCCCTGAGTACTTCTCAATCTCATACCTGGTGCTCGCCATTATTACTAATCCCTCATATTCAGATTTGTGCCCAACGATTGCTTTGATACCACTTGTCCGGGATTTTAACCTGCGGAATCACACAGATCTAGATCTAGGATAGCAATCCAATGACACCAAGCACACACAAGAGAACACAGATTTAACGTGGAAAACCCTTGCGGGAAAAAACCACGGCACAAAGCGACAGATCTCTACTATAAAAATAGAAATTACAAAGAGAGAGGACTTACCCGATTCGAACAACCTCGAATCTCACCCTTGCTACACCCTTTAAAAACCCTAAAATCTTTTTAGGAACCCTTGGAACTCTTTTAGAAAGCTTTAGAATACATCTCAATCTCGCATACACTCCTTTAGATAAGTTTAGAGAAAAGCAGACTCGGAATACGAAACAAAATCCGCAAAATCTGTGTTTCCGCAATCGCATATGCGGAACTCTTCGATGTCATCAAATGTCTCTCGATGACAGCTTCGATATCATCGACGGTCCTTCGATGATATCGAAACAGGACCAAAACTGTCCAGCGACTAGGAGTGAAAAATTCAACAATTATCGATGTCATCGAAGGTCTCTCGATGACAGCCTCGATATCATCGACAGACCAACAGACAGATTAAGACATCCGTCGATATCATCTAAAACCCTGTCGATATCATCGACAGACCACTAGACAGATTTAAGACATTTGTCCATAACAATTGAGGCACAATATAAGAGATGTCTTAAAAATAGATTTGCATGTAGAATAAATAAATCAATCCCTGAAGCATGGAGTCTCAACAATATCTTTATCCCAGGAAGGAATAAATCCTTGATGCATGCGTCTCAACATCTACAATTTTTAGATCTTCCTATCATCAACAACCTTCCATGCCGTCACCATTGGCAGATCAACGGTGTGGATCACCGGAAATAATCCAATTGCAATGGTCACAAGTGAAAAGTGAGATGACATGTAAGCATGTACAGCAGCATCTGTATACAAGGTGTATATGTAGTTATGTAACTCAATCCAAACTGTCCAAATGGGGCTCTGTAGAAGGGGTATAACTTAAAAATAAACTGAACGGATGATCCTAATTGGTTGATTGGTGGACATGGTATGGACGGTTAGAATGTAATACTGTGAACGGTCTGAATTCAACAGACAAATGTCAACTAACAACTGAGCCTGCTCGTACGAGAGAATGTATGGTGAAAAACCTGTCCAATGCCTGTATTCAACGTACATCTGTGTCCTACCTGGTAAGCAGAACAATCATAATTTTCTTCCAGCAGAAGCTTACAGCGTGACCCAACATGATGAACGGACGGGCTTTCCTACACGTGTGACATGCTTGCACGTATGCTGCAAAGCCCTAGCTCATCTCATATTTAGCGCTTGTCATCGCATACATAAGAAGATTCTTTCTATCAGCAAATGCTTCTCCGAACCCCGCTGGCCCAGACCGTTGATTCACTGGGCCCGAAATCCAGGCCCACTTCTGAAGACCCCAGGCTTGATCATGGAATTCCCAGCCATAGACACTTTGACAAGCCACACACTAGGACTCGTTTGATGCAGCCATATCTCACCATCCCAGCCCTTCGTTTCCATGTCCCGTTAGATGCAGCCATATCTCACCATCCCAGCCCTTCGTTTCCATGTCCCGTTAGATGTAGCCATATCTCACCATCCACGTACACATGGTACCAATTCCATGATGTACAAATATAGGGTTAGTAATGGGCCGGACCTGAACTACCACACCCCCTCCTGATGTTAGGCCCAGATGTGACGTGGGACGTGGGGAGGTTTTCTCGCTGACCCAGCACACGTGCCAACCTGCAAGGCGTGTGGAACATCTCATCAGTGAATATGGTGGGCCCCACCGTGAAAAGGACCGAGAGCAAAATATCAGGAAAGTCACTTACAGCCAATTTTGTTTAAGCATGTTGGGTTCTTTTTAATATAAGGTGGGCCCATATGGTGATGATTGGAGCAGCCTAAACTTCGTAGATCCAGCTGCACGCTAATTGCCATGCAGCCCCATCTCTCCTGCCAACCTTCTACCTGTGTTTGACATCTGACACGTTCAAAAGGTGGACCCCACCTTGATATAAACTGTTTTCAAAATCAGGCCAGTCCACTCATTAGGTCTGCTGCTCCTGTACCTTAAGTAAGACCGTTGGCCAGCCTTTGACTTTGACAGTCTGGCTAAAATGATAAGTGGATCAGCCTGATTTTCTTTTCAGTTGATTTCTTGGGTGGGGTCCACTGCTTTGATGGCTTGGATGTCCTGTACAAAAGACGCGTTGGCTGGAATGATGGGGTTGCATGGCAAGTCAGAATGTACGTAGACGCTACTGATGATCATATAGTCAGACTGTTGAGATACAGACTACAGTACATACACAATAATCACTTGATGAACGGCTCTAATCTTTCTCACGTGTTTCAAGTTTCGACAAGTGACGCGAGGGTATTGAAAATCACTGCAGAGGATTGCCAACCGTCTAATCACCATCCCCGTTTATAGGTTACATACAAATGGACCGTAATATGAAGCAACATCAACCGTTCAAACTCTGTGAGAAAGGTTTATTTATTAGATGGTCAAGAAAGAACAAGCAATATTAGGTGGGTGGCCATCTGCACCATAAAATGGGCCACGTGTACGGTAGATGATATGGATGGACGAAAATCCGTGTATCTAGAGCACTATCGGGGTGGACATGTAAGTGCCGCTGTAGTCTGTACAGCACCGCCAAGTGGGGCCCACATGATGAGTGATCTAACGATCGAAACTGTCCGTATTGTGGAATATTTTTCTATCCAGGCTACTGCAAGAAATTTCCCCTGATGATTATGAGGACTACTAATTTTAGATGAATTTAGAACATTGAAAAGAAACTTCTCAATGGCCCGGATTCAACACATGAAATGAAAGGTTATAATCATCCAGGGAGATTGATTATGAGATGATAGCTTATTGATGGTACTAACGAGAATATGGACGGTTAAAATGATCGGACCTTAACAGCACGTGGGCCCCAGTTGGTGACCAGTGACGTTGGATCCTCAGTCGCGACAGAGGCAAAACGAAATCGCCGTCTGTTGATTAAAAAAACGCGAGGAATGCAACACGCAAGCCGCGTATCTGCATCAAAACACAAGCGCCCCATCCATGCCTACGTGGCAAGTACATGATCGAGGCTGTTCATCACGTAGTTATACGCGGTAAGTTTTCCTTCGTCCAAAATCCGGCCTGTCTACGTACGAAGGAATGGTTGAAAAGGATAAGCAACGGCCCAGATTCAACAAATGCGGTGCTGGGAACTCCCCTGATGTACGTGTGGCGCTTACTTAATATCCCAACCGATCAAATAGTGGGACCAATTTAAGTTGGAAATATCACAAAAATAAGATTAGTTGGACAATCTAGACCAACGATTAATGTCAACTTATTGTTTTTCATGTTTATTGTCCGTCAGATGCCGACCAACCGACCAGTTATGACCACACGATTCTCTCTTTTGGGTTGCAGTCCATCTATGGTGGGGCCCACTATCTGGGTCGAGGTGCTCCAGAGGGCTGGGAAGTTACGGTACAAAATTAGATGTAACACCCATTGTTGAGGAAACGGATTGTCTACTCCCCCTGCCACCAGCCAATGGCTGATGGTCAGTGATCTGTGGGCCCCACCATGATGTATGTGTTTCATCCATGCCGTCCATTTATTTTCATACATCATTTAAATGTATGAGACAAAAATGGAGGTATATACAAATCTCAAGTGGACCACATTACATGAAACAGTGTTGAATGAGCGTCGACCGTTAAAAACTTTTTGGGGGCCATAAAAGTCTTGGATCTAGTTGATCTTTGTTTTTTCCCTTCATCTATGTCTGTATGATCTAATCAACATATTGGATGTCAAATAAACAGAGTAGTGTGCCTTAGGAGGATTTTAATGGTAGATATCCAATCACTATTGTTTTCCTGTGGTGTAGTCCACCTGAGATTTATTTCCCTATGAATTTTTGGATATATCTATAAAATGATCTGTAAAAATGGATGAACGGCATGGATGAAACAAATAAATCATGGTGGGGCCCACAGTGCACCGACCACAGCCACGGGACTGGTGGCAGGGGGAGTAGTCAATCCGTTTCCCATTGTCGATGTAGCGAGATGATACAGTAGAGCGAACCGGGGTTCGGTAGAGACATCTCCACCGTACATATGGGCCGGTGATCTATCAATCGAAGCCGTCCGTCTAGCTACTTCTTCTGTGAATAGCAATCCTTACGAATACACATGGATAGGATGATCAATCCATCTGTTCGATGTGCCTCAAAGGGACAGTAGGAAACAAAAACCTTGAATGGTCAAATATTCTGCCAGTAGAAATTGATTAATAGAATCGGTAAATAGGCCCCACCTTTAGAAAATAAGAATATCCACAGTAGGGCCCACTGAATGGATGGACCCGATTGATAAATCATCTTGCCTTCCTGTACTGCAGAAAGATGACTCTACCGTATTTTGGTTCGTTCTCGTCTCCAAATGTGCCAACTGCCTGGTTCGTTCGGGATCGGCTTAGGTGTGGCCCTTACTGTGGGCCCATCTTGATGTATGTATTCTAGATCCCCTCTACATCCGTTTTTCAGATTATTTATTATTATTATTATTATTATTATTGGCATGATAGATCCCATTCTCAAGCGGACCGTACCATAAGAAATAGTGGTGATTGACCATTAATGGGCCACATAAGTCTTAAATCAAGCTTATATATATATATATATATATATATATTATATATATATAATATATATATATATATATATATATATTTCCTTAATCCATCATTACGTGACCTTATCAACAGGTTGGATGGCAAATAAACGCTACAGAAATATTGCTATGTACCCTGGGAAGTTTTTAATGGTAGGGCGTTCAGTCACCGCTGTATCCTATATTACGGTTCACCTGAAATTGAAACTTCTTTATTTTTGGGGTCTTATCTTAAAATGATCTGGAAAAACGGATGGACGGCATGGATGTAGAATAAATACATCAAGGTGGGTCCCACAGTAAGGGCTGCACAATCTTGGGTGAGGACGTGGCCGCAACTAATCCGCTCGCGGTTCGTTCTTATCGAGCTATCAAGTTACGTGCTCCCTAAGCTTCCTTGTGTGGACACAAATCATGCCACGTGGCTTCATTAAATATAAGACAGTTGATTACCATCAATCATGGCTCGCAACCATACGGTGAGAGCATCCAGATCTCTGCCGACAGTCAATGCATCCAAATCATGCATCTATGGTGGGCCCCACTGCGGGGGGAGAAGAACATATGAATGGCCCTCACACGTGAACATCCAAAATTGATAGAGACCCCTCCAAACCACGCACGTGACTGGGATCTATGAATCGAGTTCGTCCCAATTGTTGGCCCTGATGTGAATATCCCACCGGCAAACGAGTAAAAAAAAAAAAAAATACAAATCCGACGGTCGTAGAGCGGAAGAAGTACTCTATGGCCCGTGACTTGTGGATGATTGGTCGGCTACCATTCCGCGATGAATGCCAATTCAGTTACACATGGGACAAAAGAAGATAATAAATTGTATCTCAGCACCATAAGACAGATGGCCAACCGAGCGTTTGTGGACCCCACCATGATATGTGCAGTGGAAGCAGATTGCGTCCCTCCCCCGCCTGTGAGGCCCATCGTGATGTACAGGTTTTATCCACGCCGTTCATCCATTTTTCCAAATCATTTTAGGGCATGAGCCCAAAAATGAGGCAGATCCAAGGATCAAGTGGACCACACGCAGGAAGTAGCGATGATAATGATTCTCACAGTTGAAACCTTCCTAGGGCCCACCGGGATGTTTATTTATCATCCAACCTGTTTATAAGGTCACGTACACCTACATGAAGGGAAAACACAAATGTAAGCTTGATTCCAAATTCTATGGCCACTAAGTTTTTAATGGCCGTTCAATCTCCATTGTGTGGCCCACTTGAACCTCGTTTTTTTGGCTCATACCGTATAATGATCACGGAAAAATTGGATGAACCTCGTTTCAACACTTGAGGTCTTGGTATGGATCCCTAGTGGGGGTGGCTAACATGGAGTGTGTATTGATATGGGTGTGTACTAACAAGCTAACCAAAAATAAAAAAAGAGAGCAAAAATCCCATCCATCATAATGGACCCACAGAGTACCTACATGGACCTGCTTCCAGGTGGGGGATACTAAATGGGCCAATTCTCCTAGGGTATTTTAGCACGATGGACTCAAAAATATGATGCAGTTAAAGGTTTTGACCTCCCCTCAGTATTTTAGTATTTTTAGTTGAAGGACACATTTTGTTTCTTTTTCAAGATAACAATACCTTTCTGTCATTGCTCCCTACACGGAGGTGTAGCTTACATCGGAAGTTGAAAAGTCCGAAGGGGGGATCGGTAAGTTCCACTCACCATAAATTGGCCAATTTCTTTGGAGGCAGATTTCTTTCGAAAGCCTTACACAGGAAGTTCCTGTGCGGAAACTTAGGTGGGGGCCACCGTGATGTTTGTGAGAAATCTTTTCTATCCATCTATTTTTAAAAATCATTTTAGTACATAAGACCAAAAATGAGAAGGTTCAGACTCAAGTGGGCCACATGAAAATGATATTTAGTCCAATGTCTTATCTAGCCTAATCTTTTGAATTTTGTGAACAGGTTCTTATTAAAGAATTTTGTGAGTGTTTGTATATATATATATATATATATATATATATATATATATATATATATATATATATATATATATATATATATAACAGAACCAAATCCGTCGCTAATTTCTGAAAAAAAAATCTAATGTTCGAAGAAATTTTAGTGACGGATCATATCCGTTACTAATTTCTCAACAATTCAACATTACTCCTATGCTCAGCGACGGACTATATTTATCGCCTTATTTTCTAATGAAAATTTCACATGGGCTTTCCATAGTTCAACCACAGATTTTTAATTTTTTTGCGACGTACAGGACTCGTTGTTTATTTGTGATGGACTAATACCGTCACAGATTATAAGCAATCAGCCGTTTAATTTTTAGAACGTATTTTCAGTTGCAGAAATATTAGCAATGGATCAAATCCGTCACTAATTTCTCTAGAAGTCGAAAACCAACAATGGACTTTTCAACTTTAGAGGGTCCAATCAAGTTTTAGTGGGACCCACAATCCCATCTTGGAAATGCCCTTTTCAACTTTAGAGGCAAGCTACGGCCAAAACTCTGGGCACATCCATGTGAACTAATCATTTTTGGAGTGGTTTTTACATATCCACCTGAAATTTGCGTCTACTTAATTTTGGGACCACGTCTTAAAATGGGATGAAAAACAAGATGGATGGTGTAGATATACAACAAATCAAGAAGGTGGCTCCACCGTAAGGATAACACCCACTCGCACCATAGTGGGATTTCACCACCTATGGATACTCAACCCTTGACCGGCTGTTGAAACTCTTGAGAGTACCACACCATAGTGGGATTTCACCATGTATGGATACTCAACCCTTGACCGGGTGTTGAAACTCTTGAGAGTACCACTGGAGTAAGAGTAAGGATCCAGGGAGGGACTTGGATTGACCCACCATGATGTATTCATTTTATGCGTGCCGTCCATTTATTTTTGTTGCACATACTAGGGCATGAGCCGAAAAAATAAAACATATCCAAGCCTCAGGTAGACTACACCACAAGAAACAGTGGTGATTGAATGACCACAATTAAAAACTTCCAAACACCTACTAATGTTTATTTGCCATTCAACCCGTTGATTAGGTAACAAAGACCTAGATCCAAAACTTTTGTATTACCCCAAGAAGTTTTTAATGATGGACATTCAATCACCACGGTTCTGTATGGTGTGGTCCACTTGAAATTTAGATCTATCTGGTTTTCGAGATCATGGACTAAAATAAGCTAAGATGTGAAAAATGGATGGTCGATGTGGATTAAACGCATACATCATGGTGGGTCCCACATAGCTTTTCCAGTAGTGCTTATACACCATGCAATCCGAGTCGGCTGCAGGGGAACCGTGAACGCACATGGATTGCACGTGCTTTACAACCTTTTTAAGTCACATGGAGCAGTGGACTTCTATATATATATATATATATATATATAAAGGAATGATAGGTGATTTATGAGAAAGTGAATATTGTATTCATGCACCTGTCTTTATATATGGGGTCTGTAGTTCCGTGATCCAGATCTTTGATCATCTGTAGCCTACTGTAGATGGAGACTTTCGAAAAAATCTCTCATATTACAGGTTCTTAATCCTTCTACCGTTGGCCTACAAATGCACAGTTACAAAATATCCCGTAACAGTTAGAAGAAAAAAGGTGAAATATATGATGGTTAGGATCTTCCATATGAAGACCTTTCGTTTTAATTTATTTTTAGGTTGCTCGTGTATCTTGGTAGCAAAAAGATTTACAGACTGAATCGATGAACCGTGTCACCACTTATAATCACACTGGTTCTGACTGTTGATTTTTGCAGTTTAACTGCGAGCCATTGAATTTTTTTCTCTCAATAGGTTTGAGCGGGTGTGTTCGGGTGGCTGTAATTCGACTATATGGGTCTTTTGTGCTCGAGGTCACTCGTCTCACGCTCGCTTGACTCGTGCGGTCTAGCCTATTGTCTGACCAACCCTTATGTTAACCATGTTTGCTCACATATGTATGGAACCTGAACCACCCTACAACTGTTGTAGCCCCATCAAAAATCCACTTGAAATTAGTCCACAGCCTCGTGAGCACGGTGACCGGCGGAGGAAGCTGGGAATGGGACATTTTCCGAGACGAGGTCGGCCTACGCTGGGGTACCGCGCTCCCCGTAGTGACCGCGACGACGATCCTTCCTTTCGGCATCCTCATGTGCTTAGTGTCGAGGATGAGGAACCCGACGGGATCACGGACCCCGAGGTCTCGGCCTCACGCGTGATGGGGTCTTGGCCTCGTAACCAACTTAGGACATTGATAGGTAGGGTGAATCAGAATCCCTAACTGCTGATGAATGGACTTAACTAATAACTCGGCTAACACAATCGCATTACACGCATTAGTTAGGGTGGCGACTCGGAAGTCGAGTCGCTCTGAGGGAGTGTTCTCATAAGCGATCGTTAGATGGAGTCGCTTGAGGGAGTGTTGTGACGAGGGCATACATCATATCATCCCGCATGCATGCATTTTAAATAAAAGTTATTAGATATTGATGATTGTCTGTTTTTCATTAAGTTCATATTACAATTGATACCTTTTGTAACTTGAGACCAATAGTTCACACTGAGTTGATCACTCACTCCCACTCTGGGACGGTGTTTTAAAACACCAACCAGACTCATTCATAGATGCAGGTGACTCAGGGCAGGAAGAGCCTGGCGAGGCGAGCTTGGACGAAAAGGACGGGCTTTCCTACTTGCAGCTGATGGGCGACTCTCCATTGGCTTGATCGGGCTGGATTTGGATTTGCTGAGCCGCGGGCTCAGCTTTATTCTTTTTGGACATAGCCTTCTTTTGTGTTCTGTTGTGCAACGCCTTGGGCGAGCCTTTATTATTTTTGGACCTGTATACATGTGAGATATGCTTCATTTCAGTAAACTGGTGTGTGATTGTGCTTCGTGCCTTAGGTAATTCCAAATTGTGCAGTTAAATTTAATTAATCATAAAAACCATAAATGCATGATAAGTGACACTCGCGAACTCGGGAGTCGAGCTTATGCACGACCCCCGATTTTCCAGGGTGTTACAACTTAATTTTGGGACCACGTCTTAAAATGGGGTGAAAAATAAGATGGATGGTGTAGATATATAACAAATCAAGAAGGTGGCTCCACGGTAAGGATAACACCCACAAAGGTATTACCTGAACCTAATCGCCCGTTGGGGATGGTTTACACACTCCCCCCCCCCCCCCCCCCCCCCCAAAGGTATTACTTGGATTGACCCACCATGATGTATTCATTTTATGCATGCCGTCCATTTATTTTTGTTGCACATATTAGGGCATGAGCCGAATGACCAGAATTAAAAACTTCCTAACACCTACTAATGTTTATTTGCCATTCAACCCGTTGATTAGGTAACAAAGACCTAGATCCAAAACTTTTGTATTAACCCAAGAAATTTTTAATGATGGACATTCAATCACCACGGTCTATCTGGTTTTCGAGATCATGGACTAAAATAAGCTAAGATGTGAAAACTGGATGGACGATGTGGATTAAACGCATACATCATGGTGGGTCCCACATAGCTTTTCCAGTAGTGCTTATACACCATGCAATCCGAGTCGGCTGCAGGGGAACCGTGAACGCACATGGATTGCACGTGCTTTACAACCTTTTTAAGTCACATGGAGCAGTGGACTTATATATATATATATATAAAGGAATGATAGGTGATTTATGAGAAAGTGAATATTGAATTCATGCACCTGTCTTTATAAATGGGGTCTGTGGTTCCGTGATCCAGATCTTTGATCATCTGTAGCCTACTGTGGATGGAGACTTTCGAAAAAATCTCTCATATTACAGGTTCTTGATCCTTCTACCGTTGGCCTACAAATGCACAGTTACAAAATATCCCGTAACAGTTAGAAGAAAAAAGGTGAAATATATGATGGTTAGGATCTTCCATATGAAGACCTTTCGTTTTAATTTATTTTTAGGTTGCTCGTGTATCTTGGTAGCAAAAAGATTTACAGACTGGATCGATGAACCGTGTCACCACTTATAATCACACTGGTTCTGACTGTTGATTTTTGCAGTTTAACTGCGAGCCATTGAATTTTTTTTCTCTCAATGACCCACATTCAGCTATATACATCAATGGCTAGAATAATCCGATCAGAAAAAGTTTCTTACTACTGCTCATTCAGGACATCATGCAAGACATGGCCAGCTTCGATTATCAGACTCTATCTTTCCGTGTGGGCCAGGCTACACGTGGTGGTGGTCGTGACAGATGAGAAAAGCCAACTCACCTTATAAGATTCTCTAATGAGTAAATGGATCATATGGATCTACTGTACACGTCGCAGATGTACCAAGTATAAATATTCCAAACTGTGGGCCATCTACCCTTTTTCTTTCTAGCCATCCATTTGATAGCAACCTATACCAACCACAAAAACAATCTTCTGACCGGTATGATTTCCACACATCCCCAATCCATAACAGGACCGACGATATTGGTGGTCTAGATTTGATTGAAGTTGCCAGAGAAAGAAGAAAAAAAAACATTCAGGCCCAAGTCCTTGATCAGGTCCTTAGGCCTCTTGGATCCTGCCACTTACCATCAAGAGCATGGAAATAAATTTCAATGGATCATCGCCTATTTAGATCGACGGCTATAGTTTACGGATCTAAGAGATCTGATATTCAGATCTACTCACCACCTAACTTATCTAATTGCATATTATTACAAGTACACATCCATACAAATAACAGTGGCGTCCATTTACTGGTCCAAAAATAAAATAATAAATACAAAAGGAACCACCTTGTTCAAGTACCATACTCAATATCCTAACGTGCACATGTACCCGACCAGTGCTAGCTGCATCGGGGCAATCTCCACCGTTGATTTCGGCCGATCCAATCTCCACAACTTCAGTGACCAGACCAACGCATCCAGGGTGCCCGTTCACCACCATTTTGACCTGAACCCCTTGACACGTGGCAAACGTGTACTGCTCTGCTGACCGGATGGG
This sequence comes from Magnolia officinalis, assembly GCA_021015155.1. NCBI lineage: Eukaryota > Viridiplantae > Streptophyta > Magnoliopsida > Magnoliales > Magnoliaceae > Magnolia > Magnolia officinalis. Next base: position 119,062,315 of record JAJHSJ010000002.1, on the reverse strand, counting down.
ACATAGGTGGAGAATCACAAACCAAGAGATTCTAAATTTCTAACCACCCAATATATTGGTGGTTATCCAAAACTGAACGGACAAGATCAGATGATCACTATCATCATACGCTCCGTTCACAATTGGATCAGCCTCTTGGACGATCCGGATCTCCATACAAGTATGCCACGTGTACGTTGGAAAAGCGACCACCATTTTGAAAATGTAGTGAACCATCATGCGAGTCTGGCCTCGCTCCCCACCAAATCGCATCCAAATCAATTTTAAAAAATAAAGAGAAAATGCTCCAGTGCTCTCAGAGCAATCTAAGTTATAATGCTCCTAATTCCATCATATCATTTGTACAGTCCAATCGCTTGATCTGAACTGTCCATTAAAACCAAAGCAGAATTCATAGGCTACCATTCGGAAATCTCACTGATCCAACGATCCAATCCATCTTTGATTTGGCCTTAATTTCTAAAACCATCCTTTTTCCAAAGCCATTGAGAGGATTGTTACAATGGCCTAACAAAAGCGATTCTTTGGCATCGAAAGCAATACGTGATGGGCCCTAACAAATGGATGGAGCAAATTACTGATTGGACCTACATTCTGCAAGATATCTTAACCGTCCATGTTAAGTACCATTGATCAAACGGTTGATATTCATCAGATCGGTGGCATTGTTTGTAGAATAGACCATAAAATCTGCGCTGAACCTAATGAACAGTCTAGATCAATGGATTGAACTGTCCAAGTCTCCCATTGCAACTAAGAGCACTACAAGTTACAGTGCTCTGAGAGAGCACTGGAACCTCTCAAAAAAATAAAATGCATATGACACAATAATAAAAAAAAATCCATATATAATTCATAACCTACGCACCCTCTCGAACTTAACCTTCGCACCTCTTCCCATCATCAAAGTTCTGGGCATAACTGAAAGAATCGTATCTGAACCGTTGAGTGGTGGGCAAACGGTCCGAGCGAACGAACCTCCTGAACTCAGACCGGACCTTGTAAAAGACGTGCTTCCAGCTCCCTCTGCTGTGGCGCCCGAGCATGGTCGATTCCTCATCGTTCATCTCAAGATCTCTGGCGAAGGTGGGCCTCCTCGACATGATCCAGGTCCACCCCCAATCCCACCACTTCCTCAAAGAGCTCCCTGCATACTCCCCCATGGCAGACATGGATTTGGACCTCCTGAAGGCCCACGAAGTGGACGGTGATGAGAGGGGCTGGATCTTGAGAGAGAGAGAAGAGAGCCTTCTCCTCATGGTTTGCTTTGGTGGGCCATCTGGGGCTGATTGGGAGATGGGGAGGGATTGTTTTGTGGGCATTGATGGGAAGAAGTTCCTCTTCTGGAAGGAGTCGAAGATGGAGGTTTCAGAGGCCATGGAAAGAAGAACGAGAGATTGATGGGATTTGAAGGAAAGGAGGTTCAGATGTTATGGTCACAGCTCTACCCAGGCTGGCTTATTCGCTTTTGGAGTTGGTGGGCCATGCATCATTTAGAGCTCTTTTTTCCCCTCTTTGGGCCGTTGACACCAATTCCCCTGGGTTACAGTATGCGTACGTTGATCCCGACCGTCCAACTTTCGGGACTTATGGTTGATGGGGTATGGTCCAAAATTTGCTCTTAGTGGGATGGTTGAGATCATCCAGTCATGTGATTTTCAGGTATGGTCCATCAATGATGGAGCCCACAACGGTCTGATTGATGTCCATGTATGCCATGTAATCTGGATGAGCTGCCAGTGGTGAATAAGTACTGGTGTTGAACGCACATGTTAATCACCGTAATTTCTTTTTCTTCTTTATTAGCTTGAAGCGAGCATTGCACCATTGCGAGCAGGGAATTTCTCGGCTATTTCTCGATTCCGTCGGCATGAGATGAACGAAAACGGAAGCGATTGGCTGGTATACCACACACACCAGCTAGGTACGTGTCGTGCGAAGACGAGCAATGACGCTCCTCGAGCTGCGAGTTGTACGAACGGTTCAAAGGAGATCAAAGTTACATGGGCTCCACAATTATGTATTTATTATATCTACACCGTTCATCTATTTTTAGATATCATTTTAGAACATTGTTCTAAAAATGAATCATATCCAAAGATCCGCTGGACCACACCACAAATAGCAGCGGAGATAATGATTTTCACCGTTAAAAAACTTGTAGGGCCCACCATAATGTATATTTTCCATTCAATCTGTTCATAAGGTCAAAAAGACCTGGATGAAGAGGAAAAACAAATTTCATATTAATCCAAAACTTCTGTAACCCCAAAAAGGGATTCAATGGTAGACGTTCAATATCCCATTGCTTTTTGTAGTGTGGTCCACTTGATAGTTAGATCTGTCGTATTTTTCTTCTCAAGCCTTAAGACGAGCTCGCCAAATGGATGTAGGGTTTGGATAACCCAACAAATGTGCACGTGGATTCTAAACAATCATGGAAGTGGTCCCCTGTAGCATTTGTTGGTATAGTGGTAGACTCAGAGGAGTTTCAAAATTAAGGTCATAAGTTCAAATACCTATTATGCTGTGTGGTTGGGTGTGTGTGTGCGAAGGAGTAATATATATATAGTCTTTTCAAACCTATGAGTGAGCTACACGCGAGAAGAAGAAATTGGAGCCGGCTACTTGCATGAAGAAATTGAGAAAATGCACTTAAAATTCAATCTGATGATGTAGGTTGTTTACAAGAAATATCATTGATGTACCACTTTATGATATGTTTGAACCATAGTTCTAAAACTTGTAGAGTTGGCTCAAAAAATTGGGTGAGTCTGAGTCAACTCAATAAATTTTAAGTTGAGTCATTGGAAAACTTGATCTTGGATCAGCCTTAATCATGATTATGGAAGACTCACTCAACACTTAGGAGCTGTTTGATAGCTTGTATTTAATATGAATTTGAATTCAATTTATAATTATTAACAAATTCACGTGAATTGAAATCTTCAAATGTGTTTGGCACGGAATCAAATGTTTGCATAGGGAGTCAATCTAAGGAAAGCAAGCATTTTCTAAACATTCATTAGGAAGATTTTACAAATTCTTACACATGGCTTGCCATAATGTTTACGTGAAATCCACCCTAATTACTACGTGTGTTATTTCATTTTAGCTGTAGGGCTAAAACATTAGCTAAGTCCATAATCAAAGTAGACAACATTAGAAATAGTATATAAATCAACACTCACCCACCAAGCTGCTTCCCATCATGTGGTCTACTTGAATCACAGATGGACTAGATATTTTGTCTCAAGGCCTAAATTTAAGCTTAACATCTAACGGTTAGAGCGAATTTCATATAATCACGCATTACAATGGGTCTAAAAAAAATTTGGGATTCCTCTCTCAACAATTTCTTTTATATGGCCAACCTAAATCATAGATCACACTGTTTTTTTAATCCTATAGTTAAAATGGGATGACACACCTAGTAATTGTAATGAATTTCACTTAAACATCACATTAGGCCTAATAATTCTTGAAGTGGTATTTGGTAATTTTTCATGCTTAATGTCACCACATTGAATCCATGGTAACTAGTGTTAAATTCACGCTGATACCTAATAATTTCAAAACAGTTGAATTGGTACATCACTATAGATACAGGGCAAATGAGTCAAATTGTAAATATTAGTAAAATGCAAAATAAGAAATGTGACAAATCAAGCCACCACCTCACCTCAGCCAAATGGAAAGAAATGTTTTATGGCGGCAATATTCATATTTTAACTAATAGTAATTCTTGTTGTTAGTGTTTTAAATTTGTTAATAACAAGGTTTGTTAATGTTATTAATAAACCACTTGATGCTATCGACAAATGCTCAATTCCATTGAAAAAATTTTAAAAAATTCATATTAATTTGTTAGAATATTTTAGTGTTGCTACTCAATAACACCGAAGGAAGTTCGATGCCATCGACATATCATTGATGAGTAATTGATGTCATCAAAGGTTCCATCAAATATATGCGTAGAATTGCGTAAGTGCAGAATTTGTTTTCTATTCCGATTGTGATAGTATACAGGATTAATAAAGAGGTAGGTATTCTAGGGCTTTTTAAATTATTTATAAGGGTTTTAGGGTATAAACAAGACTACTTGTGAAGTAAATTTAAGGCTTGCTCAAGTTGATAATACTATATCCCTTGTAATTTTTATTTTCATAGTACATTATTTGTTATCTTTGTGCTGTAACTTTTTCATAATGATTTTTTCATATAAAATGCGAATTGTTTTTGTTTAAACTTAATTATTTAATTGCATTTGCGAGAATTTTGCTTGTTTTGTTTCCATGTGCTTCCTGCCAACAATTCTAACCATATTAAATATCTATTGTTATTCTTGATATTTTAATTCAAATTATTAAATAATCAGCCAAGTCTGGTTGAATCTTGAGCCAGCTAAAAAAACAAGTAGAGGAATTTTTCGGTACCGGAGGTATTGTTCAACCGACACTTTTTTTTTTTTTTTTACCTCCGGGTGAAAAAGGTTTGGGCGCTTAATTATCACCGAGAAATTGGGAATATTCCTACTTTATCTTCCATCGGCGAGAACACGTGGGAAAAAAAGAGTTCTGTAGGGGTCGCTTGAGAAGGTAGGGCCATTTGGGCAGCTGTCGGCTGTAAGGTCGGTATCTGATTACGTTATATCTTCTTTACGAGTGTTTGCTTATTCTTGCCGACATGGTTAAAAATACTAGGGGCATGCTCTTATTATATTTCACAAGTATTTTTTAAAATGGTGGTGACCGTTCAAACCTTACACGTAGCATAATTGCACCGAAATCCGGACAATACTATTCCTTGAGAATAAACATTATACTGAGAAGACAATAAGAACCACCTGATTTTGGCCCATGGATTTTGGACGGCTCACTATTTTGCTTTTTAACGATTTGTCAAACGTAAGGGTACGATTGCAGATTAATGTGATTTTACAGATAAGCCCCATCCTGAATGTTTCCAAAAACTTGGATGGCGTGGATAGCCATACATCAGTGCGACGTGCAAGGAACATCAGTCACCACCATTTAAAATGTGGTGGCGAACTATCATGAAAGTCTTATCTCTAGAATAGCGAACGGAATCATGGAAGTATGCGGGCTCTAGAGTACTGTGCAATGCAGCGTATTAAACGGTGGATGCAATGAATGGCTGTCGCATTGGACGCGGATTTCCTGCGAAAGGCTGTCGCAGGAAGTTCCTGCGCATGCTAGGTGGGGCCCACTATGATGTTTCTTAAAAATAAACTCCGTACATCCGTTTTTATAGATAACTTTATAATAGGAGACCAAAAATCATTTGAATCCAAAACTAAAAGGTGGCCATACAAACAGGAAAAACGGAGAAAGAGTTGCCTACTGTTTAAACCTTTTTGGACTCTACCCTGGTTTTGTTGGGACGGATTGGTTATTCCCCCTGCCACCAGCCGATGGCTGATGGTCGGTGCTCTGTGGGCCTCACCATGATGTATGTGTTTCATCCATGCCGTTTATCTATTTTTCCAGATCATTTTATAATATGCTACCAAAAATGAGGTATATCCCAATCTCAAGTGGACCACATTATAGGAAACAGTGTTGAATGAGCATCAACTATTAAAAACCTTTTGGGGGCATAAAAGTATTGGATCAAGCTGATCTTTGCTTATTCACTTCATCTGGGTCTGTATGACCTAATAAACAGATTGGATGTCAAATAAAAAGTACAGTGGGCCTTAGAAGGATTTTAATGGTGGATATCCAACCACTATTATTTTCCTGTGGTGTGGTCCAAATGAGATTTATATTCCTCTAGATTTTTGGGATCAAGCCCTAAAATGATCTTTAAACATGGATGAAACACATACATCATGACGGGCCCCACAGAGCACCGACCACCAGCCACGGGGCTGGTTGCAGGGGGAGTAGCCAATCCGTTTCCGATTTTTATATGCCATCCAAACGGTTTACAAGGTCATTTCTAATTGGATGAAGTGAAAACACAAAAATCTTATCCTGAGAAAAAAAACTTTTGTGGCCACATGAATGCTTAAACATTGGTCTATGAATCTCCACCGTTTCCTCTTTTGTGGCCGCATGAGTTTTAGATCCACTTGATTTTTCACAGCAAATACTAAAATGATCTCGAAAAATGGATGGACTGAATTGAGTTTTAAGAAACATTACGGTGGCACCATTTAAGCGTTCTGGCGTGACGTATTTGTTTTATCCACGCCGTCCATCTATTTTTAGAGATCATTTTAAGAAATGAACTTAGAAAATAGGTAGACTAAAGGCTCAAGTGGATCACACCAAGGAAGCAGTGGGGATTCAATGCCTACCGCTGAAAACCTCCTGGGTTCCCTTCGATAAGGTCTATATAACCTTATGAACGGGTTGGATGGAAAATAAACACCATGGTACGCTGTGGATCGTTCTCAACGGTAGGAATTCAATAGACACTGCTTCTCATGATGTGGTCCACTTGAGCCATCAATCTTCCTTTATTTTACTATCATGCCTTAAAATGGTCCATAAAAATAAAAGAACGGTGCAGATAAAACATATATCTCATGGTGGGCCCCGCATACCCCTAACAGGACCTTTCATCTCTGGGTAGATTATAGTGAGAGTAGTACCGCATAAAACCTACGTAAAGAAAGACGAATCTTGTCAGGAGCTCTACGGGGCCACCGTGATGTGTGTGTCACAGGCAAGCTATCCATCCATTTTTACAAATCATTTCAGACCGTGAAATAATAAAATAATAATAATAATGAGGCAGATGCAAAGCTCAAGTAAACACATCACATGTTTGGTATCGATCCCTGGCGAGGGTTGCTAACATGCATGGAGTGTCATGTAATGACATGGGTGTGTACTAACAAGCTAACTCAAAAAAAATAATAATAATAATAATAAAATAATAAAAAAAAAAATCCCACATCACATGAAGAAGCAGTGGGTCCAAATGCCCATGTGGTGTGTGGGTGCCCGTGTGTGAAAAATTAAAATAAATACTGTTGCTGAAAACTTATCTCTTATGAAGAGGTTGGATGGGAAATAAATATCACAACGGGCCGTACGAAAGTTTCATCGGTGTGGTCATTGTCACCACTACTTCTTATATGATGCAGTCCACACGAGCTTTTGATCTACTTCTTTTTGGGTTCAAATTCTGAAATGATCTATCAAAATGAATGAACGGCTTGGATAAACCACATATGTCATGGTGGGCCCTGCACAGCCCTCGACAGACCATCAGTCTCAAGCTAGGTCATGGTGGGGTAGTAGTACCCAATCCGCACCCTGAGTTGGATGATCACGTAAACACGAATGCTTTTCCACACGATCACCGTTGGTTTGTAATGTAAAAAAATAAAACTCATCAGAAAAAGTAAATCATTGGACTTTGGTGGCATATAATACGATAGTCCGTCCATCACGCGGGTCCCACCTCGTGGATTCCAGAACAAAATATATTCTGATCCATTCATTGGACTGGCCACGATGTATGGAAAAGTGGACAAATAAAGCTAGTCTTTGTTGCCATTGCCATCCATTTGTTTTGACTCCATTCATTTCCTACGACCAAAAAGCTCTGTGGGCCCATCATGATGTGTGCGTGACATCCAGTCTGTGATCCATCCAAAACTCAAGTGGGTCCCACAACAGGGATGTCCACCAATAGAATGTTATTTGACCAACAACCGTAAAACATGTTTACATGCATCCAAGCCGTTCATCTGAAGGTAATTAAGCATCTGATACAAAACTTCAGTGGGCCCAGAGAAGGTCTCAATGGTAGGCGTCCCATCACCACTTTCCTTGTGGTGCGTCCCACTGAAGTTTTGGACTAACCTTATTATTGGAATCATATCATTTTAATAGAGAGTGGATATCACACACATTATTATGGGCCCCACACAACTTTTTGTTTGGGTCTTGTTTGCTGAACCAGATGGATTTTTGGACCATGACAATACACTGAGGCAATGGATAAGATGTCCTACGCCTGTGTACCAGCGTGTAAATGGGCAGAGCAGGCTGGTCTAGTAATTTGTAGGGGGGTGACAAGGAAGCATGCCTATGACTGCCACATATAAACTTTCCAAGGCACATTGCAATATTTATTTTCCATCCAACCCATCCATCAGATTACACAAACCTAGATGAAGGGAAAACACAAACCCGAGAAGTTTTTAATGATATTGGGATGGCAAATAAACATTAAAATGAGCCCTAGAAAGTTTTTAATGACAGGTGTTCAATCACCCTTACTTTCTTTTAGTGTGGTCCACTTAAGATTTGGATCTCTCTTTTTTGCCTCATGTCCTAAAATAACAGGGAAAAATATCGCACCGTAGATAAAACACATACATCATGATGAGCCCACTTAAGATTTAGCTACTGGTTATTGAGATCATCACTATGGTGTTGCATGTGATGCCTATGTAGATTGTGGGGCCTATAATGAAAAGTAAAGACTCTTATTTTATTTTATTTTTTCAACATGAAATAACAATATCACCATTTCACTTTAGACAAGTAATTCTCATCCAGATGACATAATAGGGTCGGTAGGTGTATATTGTTGTTGTACGGATTTTTAAAAATATCTATTAAATTTTCTTAATGCGGAATAGCAACGATTGAGCTGTGCATCAGATATGGAGATCAAGAATATTGAATACATGACGTACCTAATCAAGATGCGTATCGCTGAGGTCTTCCTCTCTTTACACCCTTTAGAGAAGCTGCGATGGGGTTGTAACTTCTGTCGGTGGTGTTGGATTGAGGACCCATCTCTAATTTACTGATTTATACATATGAGGTAGAGGAGTTTGAAACCCATCAAAACTCATCTCCCTGAAAGGCTTCACATGAATTAGGAATCTCAATTCCTCTAAGACATTGTGCACATATCACAGTAGTAGCACACTATTATAAATTTATAACAGATTGTACATCGTGTTTGGCTGACCTAAAAACTTGCATGCACTGATTTTTCATGATTGCGGTCCTAATTTGGACGGATTTTGTGAACATGATTGAGGTCCTATTCCCATCTATGGGCAACTCCTAAAACGCTTTTCAACACCGGATGAAAATCTACTATTAATGTAGATTGGGTTAATCTTTTAAATTAGGATATTTTCATACTTTATTAGGAGATGTATTTGCGGAGGTTTTACCAACCATTTACAGATTTCTTATCCCTTCTATATATTTTAGTTACTTTAAAAAATAATTAAATTATAATTTTTATAATATAATCTCTCATGATTTAAACTTTTTAAGGGACAGACACGAAGAGATCATCTGAAAAACATTCTTTCCTCATTATGTGTGGATCATTTGTTAGTTTCGAAGCTTAATTAATTTTGATAGATCTCTCCTCAATAAATAAAAATCATGTTGCCCTTCGTGGAATTATAAAGAATGACATGGTTAAGTGCATAGTAACCAATGTAAAAGCCTTCCGGCACTGCTTGCAAGAGACACCTCTCTCTCTCTCTCTCTCTCTCTCTCTCTCTCTCTCTCTCTATATATATATATATAAAAAGAATCAAAGATATTAAAAATATAAATAAAAGTAATGGGCACGACACTATTTTAAAATGTCACTTGTTACATTACCGTACGCGATCTCCCTATTTGACGGTGCTGCCAGGTGTGAATGAGCATCGGGACGCGGATTTCCTGCGAAATCCTTTCGCAGGAAGTTCCTGCGCAGGGTTTCTGTGTGGGGCCACTCAGATGTTTGTGAGAAATCCAACCCCTTTATCCGTTTTTTAAGCTCATTTTATGTTGTGAGACCAAAAATGAGGAGGATCCACAATTCAAGTGGGCCACACAAGAGGAAAAATTGAAGATTTAGTGACCACCGTCAAAACCATTATATGGTCATAAAAGTTTTGTAACAGTCCACGTTTCTGGTGTTTTCACTTTATCTGAGTGAAAATGACCTTATAAACGGTTTAGATGGCATATAAACAGCAAGGTGGAGCTTAGGAAGGTTTCAACGGTGGGCATTCCTTTCCCCACTGTTTCATCTCCTATGGCCCCCTTGAGTTTTGGATCCTTTTCATTTTTGGTAGCATGTCTTAAAATGAGGTTGACAAATGAATGGACGGATTTAATTTTTCACAAACATTGCAGTAGGCCCCACCTAGAATCCTTGCGCAGGAACTTCCTGCGAAAGGCTTTCGCAGGAAATCCGCGTCCTGAGCATCGCATGGATCCAAATCAATCGCTGGTGTTTCATATAATTTCCGTCTATAGCAGGCCCATATGGGAACAATTCTTCCAGGCCATTTATTTGTTTTATACGCTATGGCCCACCTAGTCAAACAGCTGATTTTGAGCCCAGAAGTTTCAAAATAACGCCATGTGTACGGCGGACAGTTAGTTGCATGATGGGTCAACTAGATGGATGGTCCTGATTCACCGTGCGCACTGCCACGTCCATGCGTATGGTAGGTTTCACTATTCACGCGTAGCATTGAAGGACGTAAAATTAGTCATGGACGCTTTCATTAGAAGTTTTTATTTTTCCCTGTATCTCGACTCGTGATTATTAGCATGCGTCGCACCATGTGGCCCACATGAAGAGCTTGTCAATCAATCCGAACGGTCCAACCACTGGATTATATTCTATAAAACCTAGAAATAATCAATAAAAATGAATCATATTGAGTTATTGATTCGAATACGAACGCTGGAAATTGTATTTTCTCAATGGTCAACATTCAGAAAATATATATATTGATGGTCGCAATCAGAATTTCGGGGTAAATGTTTTTCTGTAGCCCATCTAGGGTGTCATACATACCATGGACGGTTTTGATGATCAGACTATTTCAGCATGTGGGCCCCAGTGGAGCGACACAAACCGGTCATGATTCTGCGTCGCCGAATGGGAGAACTCTTTGCTTGAGATCAGGAAAACCGAAATCGTGCTTTGGGTATCTTTGATCGGGTCTAGTGGCCTGTATTAATCACCAGTTGGGAGGTGCACGTCATCAGAACCGTTTAAGAGGTAGGTCCCACCATGAGTAGGTCATAAATGAAGTATGGGTTACTAGAAACGATTTTAGCCTTTCGATCTATTGGAGTGTATTTGTCGAATGGTTAGGATCATTTTTCAAGAAAAAGGAGGACCATCCGTGGCCTATCTAATGTGGGGCCTACCTCTTTAAGTGGTACTTACAGCAACTTACATTGCCCGGCCACCAGACTTCGATTTGACTTGAACAACCAGCTTTTCTCATGCCAACCGCTCCTTTTTCTTTCCTTAGGGCCCACTTCCTATCACCGACCGATCATGATTGAAGAAAGGTTGTCATGAAATGGGTTTTCATGGGAATGGGCTAGCTGTAACGATCCCCGTAAAAGAAAAAGCATTTACACTAATCATTTCTCATAACAGAGATGTGGGCCCTATAGCCAAAATGAGGTCACTTTCTCTGTCATTGTTTTATTCAGGTGGTTGGTCATCTTAATATAAACGCATGATTATTTTTTAATAGAAAGAGACCTCATGTGGGACACTCTTAGCTGCATCTCATCATCGTTCATGATTGAAATATTACCCTTTTTGCCGTTGATGGATATGATGGTCCCAAAAATCATCACCATCCAACGCACATCCCATTTAACGATGGTAATGAGATTCTGCCATATGGGGTGAAAATGGGTCTGGCTGGACTTTCGCCCTAGCCCTAATTGGGCTAGAAAGGCCTTGACCCTAGCTCTATCTTGCAGCCAGTCTTGTTGGGAAGAGTTAAGGGTTCAAATGGGTTGGTCCACCAAATGAGACATAGGACTCAACCTGAAAAAATAATGGGCCTGAGTTCAAATTTTAGAATCATAGGGCGGATGTGGGTCCAGAAGTTTGACCCAAATTACTATATGTGTTGGGCTTGGGTCAACGGGCTAATTAGTTCAGTCAAGCCATTCAATATGTGCCTGGGGTTGGCCTTGCTAGACACCCAACTTGGATTTCAAGCCCCTTAGCCGAGTTTAGGGGACCAAGGCTTTCCCAATAAAACTGGGCCAGGTCCACACCCTCCCAGCCCTATTCTCATAATCTCCATCTCTAATATATATATATATATATATATATATATATATATATATATATATAATGAGAGTAGCTATAGAAAATATTACCCATGTAATTGGTAAAGACATGTACCAATAGAAAAATCAGTACCGCAATGAGAAGTACATAATTTAGTTTCACACACAAAAAAATTATACTTTTTCAATACAATCTCAAATCTAACAAGCATACCAAGTGCATTACTTGATTGTAATAATTTTTTTTTTTTTTTTTTTAAATTCTCTTTGTTGAAATGTGACTGGGTCACATCATAAAAAATTACATGATGTGGACCATTCATAATGCAAGAAAAAAGATTTATTATTATTATTATTATTTATTTTTTTTCTAATTGTGACAAGCTGAGAGTCTAGACTCTTAAACTAAGTTATAGAGATTTTCAATAAAATAATAATAATAAAGAGCATCATATGCGTCTGTTAGCTTTATCGGTTGGGATTGCGATCCCTGTTGCCCTACTGAAAGAAGTAAATGTGTATGTTTAACAAATGCAAGCTTGCAGTGCACTGGTCAAAATTATCATTTCTTTCCGTGAATTATTACCGAGACGATAGCTGGCGCTCCTCGACCTCCTATTTGTACCAAGGATTCAAAGGACATCAAAGTTACGTGGTCCCAAAAACTATGTATTTATCATAACTACACCGTTCAGGACCAACTCGCTTTCCTACAACCGGCCGTTGTGGAATTTCACCGCCTATGGATGCTCGAACCCCTGGAACGGGTGTTAAAACTCCTGAGAGTTTGTCATTCGAGCAAAAGTAAGGATCCTCCTAAGGTCTACTTTACTTTTATAATTTTTACTGGGGACCAATGGACATCTTGATGTACGGCCTTTTCCCCACAGCACATACGGCACGTTGAGTCGTTGACACGTCATTTGGTACATTCATGGACTTTACTCTACTTTGGATGGAACACACTTGGATCGGGTGATCCTAGCCATCTCTTTGAAAAAGATGGTAGAAAATAAAAATGGTTAACGGTCGGCATTCAGTTAAGTGACGAAAACTAATGGTGTATCTAATAGATGTGGTTTTTGAAGCATATCCCATCCATGATAGGGCCCACTAGAAGGACGGTACAGATTCATACATTAACGTGCCACGTGGACTTTGGAAAGAGATGGGTCTACCGTTTTCGTAAGCAGCACTGGAATCCTCTGCAACACAACGTGTCAAACGCCTAGGTGCCGTGGATATGTTGTTCTCGTGATATCCACTCCGTCCATAAGGTGAGCCATCTCATTTTTAACTGTACAACTTAAAATTAGAAAAATTAATATCTAAGTTCAATCAGTGTGGCCCACCTGAGTTTTGGATCTGGATGAATTTTGGAGTACTTGTTCATCCTTATACGGTTCCGATGAACGGATAAGATGAAAACTATACACCATGGTGGCCCACCTGAGTTGTTTTTTTTTTTGGCTCCAGTGCCTGTGCCTAACATTGAGGCGCATACCGGATGGACGGAGGGGATGTCACACGCATAAACGCGTTAGCCCAGGGAGTGCAACATGTTTAAAGTGATCAAGACCTTTGATCTTGTTGATTGCAATGTGGATTGACCATGGACCATAAACCGTTCCGATTAAATCATGGAAAGCATCTCACAGATGGGCCACAGATGGACGGCTAAACAGGGAAAAAATAATTTTGCAAAGCTCAGATTGGATATTCTGTGACAGTGGACTTTTGGGTTATCACCATATGTGCAATGATGGCCCACCAAATCGACTGTCTTGCATGCCCGATTGCAAGTTGTATGTTTGTGATTTATGGTTATGGAGCTCCCACGACCCTCGAATGGACAGTCAAAGGAAGACATGAAGACACTATCAATATCCAAACGAAGAAAGGTTTACAGATCGTATGGCCATGATCACCAAATCGTTTTTAGGAGCAAAACACAAATATCATCTTGATACAAAGCTTCTATGGAACTAATAAATTTTCAATGGTTGGTATTTAATCTCACTCTTTCTTGTAGTGTGGTCCACTTTATTTTTTGATATGGCTATTTTTGAGCTAACAACCTAACATGATATGCGGAAATTGATGGACGGAGTAGGTGTCACACGGACCCTGTGGTGGGCCCCACAGAGCTTGTGGCTACAGGGCTCCTTTGTTACAGGGGTTACACGCAACTCACGTCCCGGGTGATTGGCTACTCCCCCGCCACCAGCCAATGGCTGGTGGTCGGTGCTCTGTGGGCCCCACCATGATGAATGTATTTCATCCATGCCGTCCATCTATTTTTCCAGATCATTTTATAATGTGAGACCAAAAATTAGGTATATCCCAATATCAAATGGACCATATTACAGAAACAGTGTTGAATGAGTGTCAACCATTAAAAACCTTTTATGAGCCATAAAAGTTTTGGATCAAGCTGATTTTTGTTTTTTCCCTTCTTCTGGGCCTGTGTGACCTAGTCAACAGATTGGATGTCAAATAAACAGTACAATGGACCTTAGGAGGATTTTAATGGTGGATATTCAATCACTATTGGTTTCTGTGGTGTGGTCCACCTGAGATTTATATACTCTATTTTTTGGAATCAAACCCTAAAATGATCTGAAAATATGGATGAACGGAATGAATGAAACACGTTCATCATGGTGGGGCCCATCCACCACCAGCCCGCCCGGTAGGGGAGTAGCCGATCCGTTTTCCAATATCAAATGTACACGTGGCATACATACAAGTTTATCCGAGCTAGCTCGCTCAACTCGATTCGAAGCTAGCTCGAGCCGAGTTGTGCTGATTTTTCTAGATCGAAAATGAGTTCAAGCTGGCCCCTGCTCGACTCAATTTGGATCGAACCCAGCTTAAATCTAAATCAGATCCAACCAGTTCAATGACGCAATTACTTTGACATTGATGTCGCTCATTAGGTGTTTGATGAAATGACTCAATTAAGTGTGGCTAGTGGCAAGGAAGGTATATACATGAAAAAAATATCCATTTTTTCTTAGTTTTTATGAAGCTCAAAAGGTGTCCCATAAAATACCTGTAAAAACATTACAGCTGTTTTACAAACAGTGAGATTTTAAATGTGCAGTCCATGTGTTTGTGGAAATGCTACACAGGCGAAGTTGGCTATAATTTGGCTCGAATTGGCCCCAGCTGCTGACCAAACTTAGCCGAGCCGAGTTCAAACTAAGGTCATCGCTTCGACCCCATGTACAACCCTAATATTGCCAATCCGCACTTGATGTATCTCAGACCGACATAGGAGGACGCCGATTAGCTACTGTCAGGTTGAGTAGCAAGACTCGCTATTGAAGTGACGTCACCAAGCACTGTAGACCCACCATTATGTATGTTTTGGACTCCACCACAGAAAACAGGGGGAGAGTGACAGCCACCATTAAAAACTTCTAATGGCTATAAAAGTTTTCGATTAAGATGATATTTGTGTTTTACCTTCCTTCATGTCTGCATTAACACAAGAACAGTTTGGATCTCAAATAAACAACATGGTGGACCTTAGGAAGGTTTCAATGGTCCCCGCTCTTTTCTATGGTGGGGTCCACTCCAGCTTTGGATTTGACTCATTCTTTGCAACATGCCCTAAAATTCTATCTCCAAATGGATGGACGGTGTGGATATAACATATACATCATGATGAGCCCACAGAACTTGGTGATGTAACTTCCGTATCGAGTTTGGCTACTCAACCTGTCAGTAGCTAATCCGCGTCCGACATAGGACAGAGCGTCTCTCAAAAGTCATCCTGACCCAATGTTCGTAACCGTCGAAATTGGTGAAAGTGAAACGGACGGTTAAAATGAAAAGTATCAGCTAGATCACGATTCTTTAACATGATAGGCCAGATGGTTTAATCAGCCAGATCTCTGGGCTTTGTTCCATCCAGATGCTGCAACGATTTGTACTATTAATATGGGCCTGAATCTGGCCCACCGTGTAATGAAGACATATATGATAGCATGACAGGCCGGGTTTGAGTTGGGCATAGATAGGCCCAACCTGGCCTGGCCCTTATATTATAAAGGCCTAAGTCCAGACCTGGCCTGGCCTAGGCCGAAAATTAATTGGCCACATATCCAACATGGCCCACCTCAAATCCCTATTTTCCAACATGAATATTACTAATCCACCCGTTGATCGAGTGGACCGCACGTTCACAAAGAATAGGCATTTGCATAAATGAGACCAACGGTCTACATGCAAGATGCAACGTGTTTGTAACATAGAACATGTGTACATATGTAGTCGAGCTGGACAGAATGATGATTGTGGGCCCATACGTGCGCGAGCCCGTCCCTGAGCCCATGGACTATTTTGAGAATGGACTCTTATCCTCAGCTCATCATCCGGTGGACTTGGACACTATGCACCCTGGCCCAGCCCCCCATCCGTTTGCCACCCTACCCTTTATACTTAGGGCCGTTGATGAAAGTCAAGCTGGCCCACTAGACACTGGCCCGCCTGTATGTGGAATGTGGACATAATCTTTTTTAAGGTAGCAGATTATTTGATACTCTGGCAGATTATGACGCCTGATACACAGGCACTTGCAAATTATACACGTGGCATGCATTAACTCAAATTGAATCTACTAGACTGTGGAACCCATAGTCATTGAATAACATGGATTGCCGACTCATATTTGTCAACTTGGACTGGTCTAGCTGATCCAGCGTGTCACCGTAACTCAGTAGTGAAAGTTGGCCCGATTTGACCAGACTCGGAGGAGTCGCAACTCACTCAGGAATTCCTTCCACGTCATGAGTCAAAGTCCCAGATTGGTTGAACAGTCCGACCCTCTGATTGGTGAATCGTTGTTTGTTGATACTGATCATAGATCACCATTGGATATTATTCATTTTTAGCCGTTAAATAAAAGTCCGCCGATCCGATAGAAAGATGATCAAATAAGCTTAGTTTTAGCTTATGACGCATTTAACATGGGTCCCACAAATTGGACAGTTTATTTTAACCTACTTGCATGCCACCTATAAAATTTCTAAAGACGTGTATGTTGATGCAAAATTTTGGTTCACCCTCACCAAGCTCCGAACACTAGCGCCGAGCCTGGTAAGTCTGCACAGGAGCAGGACAAAGGAGACCCTAGTTATAGCAGGGAACGCTCCGATGCCAAAGTCAGGCTAGGAATCGGGGTCTAAGTAGTGTAGTTGGAGCTTAGGTCCATATGGATACGTTTCCTATTTATACCTTTTGATCGAAGTAATTATGCCCGTCATTCTCAGCACCAATAGGAGTAAACGACGTATGCGCTGATGTTGGCAGTTACCCGTAGATCGTGCACCAGATCTTACTCCATGCATGCGTTATTGGAGTTGATCCTTAAGCATGACCATAAGCTCCATCTCCGTCCGAGCCGACCCTATAGCCCGGTGCCACCGCCCGAGTCGACCTTAGAGTCTGAATCATTCCTTTGACAGTCTGAACCCATAAGCGGGTCAAGACTGGCCGTTTGTCGGCAAGGATCGGGTCGGAGCCAACGAATGGAGTGTGTAATGGCTTCTTCCGAGTTCTAGGCCGATGTGAAAGCTCTACAAAAGAATTTGGAAACTAAACTTTGGTTGCTATTACCGATGAGCCGAGGTTTGGCTCATCCGCCTTTGTCGTCCGGCCTGCTATGGTGAGTCCACTCAATCGGTCGAGCCGAGCCCACCTCTTCCAAAGTCGGTGTAAATTTTCCCATAACACTATGTATCATCTTTCATCTATCACATTCTACAGGGGTAACCAAACAGTTTTCTCCAACTAAGGCACATAGGGCTTACCCCAATGATTTTAGCTTATTTTTGCTTACACGATGTTGGCCATAGGACCACCTAATGAATGGTCCAGATCGGACGCGAATTGCCTGTGTGCCAGGGGCACATGAAGTTCCTGTGGTCGGAAGCTTTGTATGTCCGTAGAGATGGAGACACAGGAAATCCGCGTCCCAGAGATGGAAGCGGATTGGCTGGTATACCACACACCAGCTACATATCTGCTATAGGTACGTGTCGTGCGAAGACGAGCACTGACGCTCCTCGATCTCCGAGTTGAACGAACGGTTCAAAGGAGATCAAAGTTACATGGGCCCCACATTGATGTATTTATTATATCTACATCATTCATCTATTTTTAGAGCATTATCCAAAAAATGAATCATATCCAAAGATCATTTGGACTGCACCACAAATAGAAGCGAAGATAATGATTTTCATCGTTAAACAATTTGCAGGGCCCATCATAACATTTACTTTCCATCCAATTTGTTCATAAGGTCACAAAGACCTGAATGAAGAGGAAAAACAAATTTCATATTGATGCAAAACTTCTTGGACCCCAAAAAGGGTTTCAATGGTAGACGTTCAATCCGCTATTACTTTTTTCAGTGTGGTTCACTTGATAGTTAGATCTGTCTTTTTTTCGCCTCAAGCCTTAAGACGATCTTGCCAAATGGATGGACGGCTTAGATAAAACACATACTTCATGATCAAACCCACAAAACTTGCCGACGTCAATACATCAACTATATAGCTAGTATGAGGTACACCAGCCAATCCGCTTCCCCTAAGATGACCGTGACAGTAGGCAGTGGATTGGCCGGTGTACCACACACCAACTATATAGCTAGTGCACTGAGGTTAGCAAACCCTGTGGGTCCTACCATGAGGTATGTGTCATATTCAAACCGTCCATCCATTTTGTGAGCTCGTTAAAGATCAATCAAATCACACTACAAAATGCAGGCTACCATTAAAACCCTTTTGTTAGTCACACAAAAGTTTTGGATCAATATGAAATTTATTTTTTCCCTTTATTCAAGTGTTTTTGAACTTATTAATAGATTGGATGGAAAATAAACATTATGGTGGGCCTACAAATTTTTTGATGGTAAAAATCATTATCCTCGCTGCTATTTTTGGTGTGGTCCATTTGAGCTTTGGATATGCATTATTTTTTGTTTAGTACTTTAAAATGAAATGAAAAAATAGATAAACAGTGTGGATATAATAAACACATCATTGTGGGCCATGTAACTTTGATCTCCTTCTAAGCGTTCGTTATAAGTCGGAGCTCGAAGAGCGTCCGCGCTTGTCTTCCCACGACACGTATCTACACAAGCTATATAGCTGGCGTGTGGTACACCAGCCAATCCGCTTCCTGACGGTAGTTGAAAAATCAGTAGTAACAAAAGTCAAGTGAGCCAGACCACACGAAACAGCGGGGATTGAACGCCCACCATAGGAAACTGTGGGGACCATAGAGGTTTTCTAACGGTATGATATTTGTTCATTCATCTTATTTGAGTGGTAACAACCCAATGAACGGTTTGAATGGCATATAAATATCGTGGTCGGCTCAGTAAGGTTTCAACGGTCAAAGTTTTCATTATCACTGTTTCTTTCGTTGTGGTCCACCTGAGTTTTTGATATGCCTTATTTTTGAATTCCTGTCTTATCGTGATGTTTAAAAAATATTGGACAGAGTCGATTTATAACAGGCATCTCTCTGGATCCCACAGAGACTCTTGGGTCCGTCCAGATCTGGCATATGCGGATATGGCAACTCTCGAAAAACGTCAGCCGATAGCTTTCCACCTGTCGTCCCGCCACTTTCTCAACGAACCCGAGGCGTGGGTAACCGCTGTATTTGGACGAAACTGCCCCTGCAACTGACGACAGGATAGGATTCTCTGACGTCCGGATGCGTCATCCCTTCAACAGTGTCCTGATGAGGAGCTGATTAGCTGTTACCCGGGGAACACGTTGTTGGGTGTTACCCTTACCGTGTGGGGCCCAATTTTATTAATGAATTTTACATCCAGACTGTCCATCAGTTTTTCCATCTCATTTCATGACTTATTCCAAAATTTAAGCATATATAATTCTCTGGTGATGAAAATATTTTTGTAGGCCCCATAGTTTTGTACGACGCCGATATTTGTATTTTCCCTTCATCCAGTTATTTTTGACCTTATCAACGGATTGGATGGAACATAAAAATTACAGATTTTCTTACAATGGGCTCCAGGTAGTTTTTAATGGCAAGTGTTCAATCACCACTATTTCCTTTGGTGTGCTCCACTGATATTTGTATGTGCCTAAATTTTGGGAACACGTCTTAAAATGTGCTAGCAAAACGGATGGCCGGTATTAATATATAACATATTATCAAGGTGGGCCCCAATGTAGGTGTGTAACACCCACTAGGGTGTTACCCGGGTAACACCTAATCTACTCCCGTCCTGATGTGCCAGTTCATACAAGTGGACCCCTTGATTCGGTGATCAGAATGGTTAATATGATTTAACCCACTGCGGATAGGGGACACATCAAAATCTCTTTGATTTGAAATCCTAACCCTTCAATCAGAGGCCTACAATTAGACGGTCAACAAAAAGTTCGAGCAACTGTCTCGAAAGAGGCCATATATTAGACCGATATGATCATCAAATCAGTACATTTTTGGGAATCCCCGTCCACTGTAGAGCATTCCAGATCAACGGTCTGGATCACCAACCATGAGCCCCACTTGTACATACAGGTACACGAGGACAGTCTTGGGTTTGGATTCTACATACACATCACAGGTGGGCCCCACAAGTGAGAGTGCACCATGGAAAAATACACCTAAAAACATGTAAAGAAAATCATACTTGCGAAACACAGAAAGCCCATTAATCCATAGAACCTGTTTTAAGGCCTCGGTTCCATGCCGAGCACTTCATGTTCATGTATGAAATATATATAAGCTTGAAGTATAAGTATATAAATTAAAATTAAAAAAAATTAAAAAATTACAAAAAAAAAAAAAACCATCTCTTTTCTGATCTAATAACCTCTTATTTCATTTAATGAAGACAGTTACAGAGTAAAACATTCTTTTTGGGCCAGTTGAACTGTTGAAGTAGAAGATATACATGTCATTCTAATTGAAGAAGATTAAGGATACAGGTGAGGCAACAGACAGAAGTAACATGAAGATATGATCTTTGGTTACATATTCGGATGCAGTGGTTGGGTCCATGTTTCCGAGATTTTGGTGGGCTCTTCTACCGTTAAAATCATGATTCATGGGTTATATATCAAGCTCTCGACGGATGAATTTCCCTGGAAAAAAAACAAGGAATTCGAGAAGAATATTAAGCGAGTTGTACTGAATCCAAATGGGCTGTGTGCAGATTCTCGTCGGAGCTGTTGAAAAATCAGGCTTTGATATAGTCCAAACCGCCGCGCTTCCTTTCGTCAAGCCTTGAGAAACAGCAAAACTGAGACCATCTACTCTTCGCCGTGACGGGTTGCGACCTCACATCCCTTTTCGCAACGATTTCAGCCATGTAAGAAACAACGGCCTGAAAACAATGGCCCTGATTAGTTCAAGGAAGGAAAGCGCTTGTCCATTGTCGGTTTAGATTGTGTTTGGATCATCTATTGAATTGAATTGAAATGAATTGTTTGAAAATTTAGAAATGATAAACTGTAGTTGCTTATGTTAGGCTGGTTTGCATTGGAGCAGCAAAAATGGAATCTGATTGGATAGCCCCATCCATTTTGGGACTGTTTGGGTGCCACTTAAAAATGAGTTCATCTCATTTTAGTTAAATCATGATCTAGTGCATAATTACAATTAACAAATATGAGAGGAAGTGGCGCCCAAACAGACCCTTATTTTCACTTCTTTTTTCCTCCTGTTTTGGACCATTTCGGGTACGCAAACGTACCCAACTCTTCCGGATTCAAATCCTCTCGCAGATGAAAATCCAGAAGAAGTTGAAATTCAACCCCCTGTTCAAATAAGGCACATTCATATTGGATTCCGAATTGTAGTTACCTTACTTTCAGCTTGGATTTTTGAAAGGAAGGAAACTACAATTGGGGTAAAAAATAATAATTTATTTTTATTTTTAAAATCATGAGTTCCAAAAATCTCATTGAAATTTCATCTTCTCCTCTAAGATTGAACTGAATTTTCGCAAATTGTTTCAGGCTTACTAAATGCAAAGCGAACCGAATTACCTCCGCACCCATTTCAGCTACATGCCTCGGTGGTACCTCCAGAGGATTTTCTTGAACACGAAGCACGCGCAACTTGGATAGCATCCCGAAAGTGTCTGGGAGGACCCTAATCTGATTGTTGCTGATGTCCAACTCTTCTAGCATCTCGAGGTTACCGATGCACCGTGGCAACGACTGTAAATCGGCGAAATTGTTTCCGAGGTTCATCTTGACGAGAGAGGTCGTAAGACACAAGCTCTCCGGCACCGACTCGAGCTCGTTGAAGCTGACATCGAGCTCCTTCAAATTCGACATGGACGCCATTGTGGTGGGCAATGCTTTGATATTGTTATAACGCACCAACAGGACCTCTAGGCATTCAAGCCTCCCTACAGCTTCTGGCAAGGCTTTCAGACGGTTGTATTCTGCTCGAAGCTCAACAAGAGAAGAACAATGGCCGATGGAATGCGGGAGCTCTTCGATGTCGTTTGTTTCAATGTTCAGCTTCTTTAAGCTGATGAGGTTCCCAATTGTGTCTGAGATCGATGACAGCCGGTTCGAACTCAGATCGAGTTCCTCAAGGCGGGCTAATTTGCCTAGCGTTATCGGCAATGTTGTAAGCTGGTTCCCTCTCAAGTCTAGAAAGACCAGGTTGAAAAGATCGCCAATGGAATCAGGGAGCTCTTCCAGCCGGTTCGAATGGAGGTCTAGTTTAGCTAGGGAAGAGAGGCCACCGATCGTGGATGGAAGGGTGACGATTCGGTTCTCAGACAAATCAAGGGTGACTAGAGGAGACAACTTTCCAATTGAATCAGGCAGCCATTCCATTTTCTCAGGCAACTTATTCTGCAGGTTGAGGTCGCTGGTGCCTTTCTTTGCGGAGACCTCAATCAAACTAGCTAGTTTTATCAAGCTCAGTCTCTCAACATCTCCTCCTAGACAATCCATCATGGAAAAATAAGAAGAGATTAGAAAGAGATCTTCGTAAGTAAGCAGTTGCAGAAAATAGAGAGGAAGATTACAATGGCGAAGATGATGATGAGAACAATGCAAGACAGATTGTTTTATCTTCTGTGAAAGAGGCCAGATGTGCCACATTCAAGAGACGGACACAACTACGCCTCGCGGGCCAATGTGGCTCATATGTGCAGTATCCTGGACGATCATCAGATGGTCCATTTAGTACACATGTCCCTATTCTTAAATCAGGCTAGCCCATTCATTAGGCAGCGGCAGATGTGTGTTGAATGCCGACTATTGGTTATAATTTCTCCTACATGTCACCCACCTGATGAATGGACCATCCCTGTTTTTGGGCTAAGGAACATTCACTGTTTGGACAGCCCTATGGACGTCGCCAATTCCGCACACATGAGCCACATTGGCGCACGCAGTGCATCTGAGTTAGGAACATGAAGATGCTGGCATCTCTAATTAGCATTCTTCTAAGTGAAAACAGAAAACTATGATAGGGTGTGTTTGGTTGCAGCAAATTTCGTGAAATTTTTAACCAAGTTAGACTGATTAATTATGAAATATCATGATATTTGGTGTAACCAAATGCAACCTTATAGATGATGCCAATTTCCAATTCTAACAAGAAAGCACAGCTCAAGGCAATAAAAATAAATAAATAAATCAATCAATCGAATCCTAAGTAACCAAAGAACTGACTTCATCAAAATCTCAAGAACTCAACAGAAAAGTTACAGAAATGAGAGATATATTGAATTTCCAGATACCCATTTCAAATTACAGAAAGGAAAGGGACACAGCTCAAACAGAAGAACAGACTGCTAAAATCATGTATATATATATAAAACAGTCCAAATTGAAAGAGAAATAAGCATCAAACTCACCAAAGTCAGTTATAGATTTGATGGATGGATTCAGCGACAGGCCATGTGGTGAATCTGCGAAGGCGCGGATACCATCAACTTGAAATGTAGATTTAGCTTTCATCAAGTAGCTGTCATCTCTACTAAACAGCTCAGCACTTCTCCTCCTCTCTTTCACAGAGTAAGAATGGGACGATGCAGTAAAATTATCGAAACTAGCAGAAGAAGTAGAAGCAGTACTGGCAGAAGAGCTCGTTGGAGCTGCCGAGACCGACCCATTCGAATGGCCAGCCGTACTGTAGTTGTTGGAAGAAGGGAGGCATTTCGATGCTCTCTGAACGAATTCGTCGAACATCATATGAATGTTCTCGAGCTCGAGAAGCTTCAGAGCTTCTCTCTTCTGCTCTTTGCTCTGGAAGTAGGCCAGATTCTTCTGCATCTCCTGCAACACAAAGAACAGCTCCTCTGAGATGTTGGTACCCTTTTTCTGCTTCGAAATTGCTTCGATTCTCGACTGCTCTTCCTTGTCGACATTCTGGATCAAAGCCATTGCAGCATCGATGTCATCGAGAGGTGGTCTGATGGGCAGAGCTCTGTTAATTCTCGTGATCTCTTCGACAACTCTATCTGTGGATTGTAAAAAAACACCCATCTTTCTAAAACCGGAAACCCAAATCAAATTCCTCTGATTCGAATATGAAAATTCGCAATTAGAATACTCGAAAGACAAAACCACAATTACTAAGCGGACTCTAAGACGTTTTCCGAACTCCTTCCATCAATTCCTCTGTTTTCTAATCAAGTACCGTCTTGTAAATCAGCAGTTTTGAAGAACTAAAAATCAACTTCCTATGAATCTATTCCGACAAGGATACAATCTCCAACCCTCAAAACAAGAAACCCAGATCGGAGGAGAGCTCTAATACGGTCTCCAACCTCGTTTTTTTTTTTTTTTTTTTACAGAAAAAAAACAACCTTGAAAACCGTATTTTTCTACTCAAACACAAAACCCAGATCAGAAAATCAGCCAAACAGATGAGATATTATAAACGATAAGGAAACCAAATTCCATTCTTCTCCCATTTCTCGAACTTTCCTTCAAATCTACAGTTTTACAAAACTTTTCGCCCTCGAAACAGCGTTTATCTACTAAGAACAAAAACCAAGATCAGAAAATCAGCCAGGTCGGATTTCACAAAAAAGAGAACGAAACACGAATCTCCAGCTCCAACTTTCAAGAAATTCCGCGTAAATTAACACGGAAAAACATTAAAAAAAAAAAAAAAAAAACAGCTTTTCCCGTCAAATTAAAAAAGACCCAGATTAGAAAAGGAACCAAAAAGACAAAAAGGACGATTCTTTCTCAGCATCCGTTAATCTATTCGTCTGTTTCTCTCGGAATTTCTTGAAAACCGACTCTGTATTTTTACCAGAGCTGAGCAATGAAATGCATCAGAAATGTACGATCTTTGACATTTAGAAAGAAAAACAAAAAACAGCTGGAATCCTCTTATATTCTACTGAAATCCTGCAGTTTTCCTTCTGAAAATTCCAGCTATTTAGACGCTCGGAAGTTTCTTTTGAGCTAATTTGGGATTTTCGATCTCTCTCTCTCCTTCCGTTTGAAATTTTTGTTTTTGTTTCGATCCGAAAAACCGCTGAAAGAGTTTTAATACCAAGAACGCGTTTTAATAGCAACCGGTTTTTCGGAAGATGGGGATGCCCGCTTTTTGTTTACAAAGATCATTGAAACTATGCAAGAGTATCATCTTCTATACGCTTTCACAGAGAAAATGGGGTCCGAAAAAGTGTCAATATAAAATCCAATCCGTCCATCATTTTTAAAATCTCATTTTATTATATTATTCCAAAACTATTCATATCTAAAATTCATTAGGGGAACTCCAACTGAAACAGTTGAAATTGAACGTGCAACATTGAAACCTTAGCAGTGCCACAGAATTATTTTTTCTTCTTTGGATCGTGATAGTATTTGTATTTTCAGATCATCCCAATGGGATTGTCTTGTGAACGGTTTGGATGGCATAAAAACGTCATGGTGGGCCCCAAAAAGGTTTCAGTGCTAAGCTTTTACATCTTCTTTGTTTCCTATTGTGTGGACCCACTTGAGTTTTAATCTGCCTCAATTTTTAGGCTACTGTGCTAATGTCAGCTGGAGAGAAACTGTTGGATGGACAGGATTTCTCACGAACATCGTACAGTGCTACCCAGTAGGCTAGGGGGCACAGGAGAGTTGCGTCCGTTTGTGCATGGCATGTGTATACATACGATCAATCTGCACCGTCCAAATGATGCCGCCCAGTACATCACTCAATACATACGATCTACATTTTTTATTTTTATTTTTGGTGTTGGACCATTAAACCGTCTCACATAACCGCCCTTTTGATAGCTACACGAATCGGACAGCTAAGACTGTTTGAGTGTGATTCTTGATTTTGTACTTAACTAAAACCTGTCCAATAATTTCGACGGCTTGGATTGCGTGCCTGTGGTCTTCGTACTCTGCTATCGTCTCAAGCAATTTACCAGGTTCCCACTCGGTGGATTTACCACGCACCACCTCACGAAAAAGGAGCTCGTTTCTCATCAGTCGCAATTAAGGATTCCAGCATGTGTCACCCTTCTGGAGCCCCTATGGTGAGATATGGCAACGATCTGAACCGTCAATATTCTGAATCGTATTCTCTACATAGAATGCCCAAAGAAAAGTGACGCTGGGTGGCTGATTCTGACCATCACTGCTCGTAGATTAATTTACAAAATTAAACAGATATCTAACTACTCAAATACAACATTAAAAATAAAAAATAAATAAAAATCAAAGGTTAAGGTCATCTCTGATGTGTAAAGTATGAGGTCATTGCTTATTTACGGCGGCACAAAGAACATGAACGGTATCAAACCTTGGGAGCATCTCATCATTTAGGCCTTAATAGGGCGGCACGTGCTGAGAGAACTGGTCGCCACATGCACGAAGAGGAAACTATGGGCCACCCCAGGATTTGTACAGTATCGGCGTGCATTAAGTCTGCGTAACTGGGCCCACATTTCAGTGGTCTAGATCAATGGTCTCCGTTGGTTGGACCTTGATCCAAAGTGCAGTGTATGTA